>OY740718.1:85899607-86499607 GCA_963513945.1 Hydrotaea diabolus | reverse complement strand
AAAGCGAGCTTTAGCGCTGAACAAAATGTTCTTGTAAAAATCAGGATCGGTGGTCGTCTCGTTTTGGCCCCATTCACCTAGATTCGCAACTGTTTTTTCGGAGTAAGGTATTAATAATGAAATGGCAACCCAAAATGAGCAGAAATCAAGTGACAGCTGTCAAAAAGACCAAAAAAAAGTGTGACCAGATTGAAAACCACACTTCTAAAAAACACCCTTTATATATCGGGTGATCAATCTAGAGGTCTTTTCTCAAAATGTGGAATCTTTTTTGTTTATTCGAAAGGAAATTCTATGCTATTTATTTTTTGAATATAATTTCCTTCAAATGTTGCCCAAAACTACGCCTCAGGGTTTCCATACTGAGGGTCGAATTTTGGATGACTCGTTCGAGTATTTCGACCGGTATTGCGTTAATGGCACGCGTAATGTTGGATGGTTTATCAGCATAGACTTTGGACTTTACGTAGCCCCAAAGAAAAAAGGTCTAAAGGTGTGATATCACACGATAAAGGCGTCCAACTCACCTGTCCAAAACGAAATGACCTCTCAATTGATCCATTGTTTTAGCAGCTGCATGGCAAGTGGCACCGTCCTGTGGAAACCAAATGTCGTCAAGTTTACGGGCTTCAATTTTAGGTAGCAAAAAGTGCGATATCATCACGCGATAGCGAGCACCATTCACGGTTACATTCCGCCCATCATCATTTTTAAAAAATATGTACCGATGATTCCACCAGCCCATAATCCGCACCAAACCGTGGTTTTCTCTGGGTATAATGGCACCTCTTGAACCTTTTCTTTTTATCAGCCCACATGCGGCAATTTTGTTTATTGACGTTGGCGTTGAGCCACAAATGGACCTCGTCACTGAATAAAATTTTTGTCAAAACAGCAGATCTTCTTCGACGCGCAGGAACATCGTAAGGGTTTCCATGATGAAATGGCAAACAATACTGAAAAGAAAAAAATATAAAGTTTAACACAACTCAGAAGTAATTTGTCTAAAAAACCTCTAAAATTATATTAATTATATTAAATTATATTAGTTTGGCTTAATTTAGGTGACAGAACCTATGAGCAAAAGTGTGACCAATTTGAGCATGGGCAATTGGGGCCCAAATACACAAATTCAAATATAGCCTTGTTTTTAAAATCTGAGTAAATTACAGGGCAATTTTACTTTACTTCTGTATCGGATAATAAAACCGGGAATGTAGATTTTTTACTTTAAAAAATCGACATTCAAAACGCCAGTTTTCTAAAAAAAACCCGGTTTTTTGGTCACTATACACAATCCTAGTAAAATTTTAGATTCCTTGTAAAATCTTGGTTTGATTGCTATCAACATGGACACTGACTGACAAACAATAAAATTGCATCACAAATCAAATAAAGCCATTTCGCTTTAAGTCTAAGCAAAAAATAAGGTTCATCTTTACTATTAATGATATACTTGGTTGAATGAATCATACCCTTAGGTCTAAAAATTACACGAAAAACACTTTCGTTTCTTTTAATCTCAAATAAGAAACAGGAACTTCTTCCGAATCAGTATATATGATATAAGTTTTATACACACAGGGACGGGTATCCTTTACACAATAGTCAAGTTAAACGAACCATAATGTTTATAAGGAAAACCGGTGATAAAAAATCTAAAGAGAGAAGCAAAGATTGCATTTTTCAGGATTCGACACTTTTTATTTTCTTTATTGCTTTGGTTACAAGTTGGTTTACTGAAATGGACTTACTTACACTTACTATGCGGAGCTTCGAGTTTAAAGTCGTCTATGGCTTTTATAAAATTTTGTATGTTCATACCAGGTTTTGATTTTTAGTTTGTGTTTTAGTTGTAGTCGAACACACCCCACACCACACCAAGGCAGGCCCCGCTCAAATAAAAAAAAAACTATTGTAAATGATTGGTTCATCTTCCTGAATCTATGCTAAACAATTTTAACATCTTCTCCATTTCAGAGATTTACGTGCTCAACTAGAAGTGGATATTCAGGAAGTCGCTTCCTTGGCAGCAACCCTAAGTTTTGATCGTGAAAAACTATCAAAGTTGCGCAAATCTATGAAAAAGACCAAGACTATGGAGGCAACTTCACCATCAGCATCATTGCCATTAGCAGAAAATGGCGTTCTTACCACAATCCCTCCAACGAGATCACGGAATCGACCGAAAGCACCGGCACCGCAGCAAAATCAACTGAAACCCTATCAAGTTTCATCGGATTCCGATGACGACGACTATGACGTGGATGAATACTACAATTGGCAACAGCAAAACAACCGACGTATTGCCCATTGCGCCCGCATCCGCGGCGACACTATAAATACTCTCAGCAAAGAGCTGACAACAGCGGTAAGGAAAAATTTTGCCATGACTTTGCTGAAGTTGATACAACATGGCCTGCGGCTGGAGTCCATACCGCCCGTTACATCAAGTTTAATAGTTCCCTTTATGCGCTGCCTTAATCCGTCCCCCGTTTTTATGGCCGAACATAATTTTCGTGCACGAGATTATGATGCCGCTTCGTTTATGACTTCTTCCGCAGCCTTCGGTTACGATGACATTGAGGGCATGGATACGACCTCTTCAAATTGGCCGGAAGGGGGAAATGGCGGCGGCGGTATGTTTACATCCGGCAGTACAAGACCCATGCATGCCTGGGAATTGATATTGGAGTACTATTATCTAAAACATGGCGATGAGTACAACAATACCCCGGCTAGAAAACTCTCACAAAGTTTTAATTTGGACATTGTCAATTCCCAGGCAGTGACGGCGAAACAAAATCTTCTTTGTGCGGTGGGCAGCATTATAGCCATGCACCGGCCCTACAAGAGAAGTTATAATGCCCACTTCAAGGCATTCGTTTGTGCTGGTCTTAAGTGAGTGGCTTTTGTAAATATTTCATGGCTTATTTGTAATCCCCTTTGTTTCATTTCAGTTCCCATCAATTGGTGGAGTGGTTAAATTTGATCTTTAGCTGCAATGATCTGGTGGACAACTATTATATGGCCAATAGCTATGTGGCCTGCACGGGCTTTCGTGACGCCCTGCGTTCCATTGATGCACTGAGTAAATATGATTTCGACTTGCCGGTGGACTTGGCCATTCGGCACTTCCGTAATCTTTAAATACATCCGAATGAGGAGCAAGGAGTACATGCAATATTGAGACAAACATTTTAATATCACTTTATGTTTAGGATTAAAAGAAATTATTACAATTTTTGATTCAAGTACATAGTATGAAATATTCCAAATCTAGCTAACAATTGCATTACACAACGTGACATGCGTACGTACGACAAGTATGTCTATATTTACTTATATATATGTATATTTATGAGAAACACTAGTCATATTTTATTTGGTTTTTTAAATGTACATTTTAAATTAAATATTTATTAATAAATATTAATAACGATGATGATATCTCTTAGCCCTTTTCCCATTTTCTATCCATTTACATAGATATATACATACATATGTACTAAAATATATTTGAATGTATTATAGCCAAAACCAAATTGTCGCCCTCTTTTTAATCCTTAACTTAATAAGCAAATCAATATAAATATCATTATTAAAGTTATAGCTGAAAACAAAATACTACACCCAATATACTCGTATTTGAATGTTTCATTTGTTTCGTTACATTTTTAAACTTGGTATGTGTTTAGTGCTTGATGGATTGATTTCGATAATTTTTCTGGGAGATTCGACAAATTCCACAAAATGGTTTAAGTTTGGAAACGCGCCCGATTATTATATTGGTAACAACTTACAACTGTAAGGGAAAACATTGACACTCTCAGTTAAATTTTTGTGTTTTTAAATTTATAATTATTAAATTTTTTTTTACACAGCTGATTCTAAACTAGATGAAAAGGTGGGTTTTGAAATGCATATCTGTTATATCCATCCATTAGACTACCAGATTCTTGTGCCGTTTTCTTGCCTGGAACAAAACGTCTAAACGTATTTACAAAAGCTCTGAGAGACAGGTGGCGATAAAATTCCTAAGATAAAGGCTGGGCCATTTAATATTTAAATCGGCTGTAAAAAAAGAAGTACCGATAATTCTTTCAAATTTCTGGTTTTATTGGAAAGGATGAACTTTGTCATTTAATAATGGAACTACATCAGATGCGTTTTCGCTTTGCCCAAAGAGCTGAAGATTGTTCGGCTAGAGATAAAGAATTTTAAGTGTTTTTATCTCGGTGGCTATGTCAATAACCAAATTGCCGCATAAGTGGTTCAGAGCACCCACACGTGACTATTGAGAAGCCAATGCATACACAACGAGTCACTGTTTGGTGTGGACTTTGGGCTGGCGGCATCATAGGGTAATTTTTCTACAAAAATGAGCAAGAAGCCATGCTAAACGAATTTTTGTTTCCATATGAAAACCGCGATATTTATCAATTCAGTTTTCTCAGTAATATGTGAGCAAATAAAAAAGTTGTGCACCGATTGCAATGAAATATAGCTCATTTCATTCGAAACATTTTAAGCTAAATCTCTCTAGACCAAAACTGTGATTTTTGTCGCATTTTTATTTTTTATAAACTTTTAAATAACAAAAAAAATTGTGTTTTTTAAAATTCAACAATATCTCTGAAACTACTGGGCAAATTTAAAACCAAAGTAAGCACGGCCTAAATATGGTTTTGATGGCGATTGTTTTTTTTTTAACTAAATACGAGTATGATGAACGCTTTTTAAGTTATTCCAAGATATGTAGTTAAATCGCCTTTTTTGACTTAACGGTATTTTAAAAAAAGTCGAGCTGATAGAAAAAACCAAGTGCAGATTTGGATTAAGCGTTCCAGATAACTTTTCAAACAACATTAAAATCTTTATTAACATACTTATATATCTTATTCCCTTAGTGTTATTTTTCGACATTAATGGGTGTGATATTTCATAATCGCTTATTAAGCGAGAAAAAGGTCGCTAATGCGATAACTTCGCACCATTGTAACGGGTTTTCCAATGTCTCTATTTTATATCTTCATGTCAACGCATCCTCAAACATTTTTAATGATCTTTCAGTGTCAAATCGTTAGTAGAAGTCATCATTTTAATCATGGCAATCTTCACTTACGAGCAATGTTTGGAAATTATTTAAAATTACTACCGACATTCTGAGTCGGTGGCTCTGGAAAAGTTTAACGAACATCTAGCAGCTCATTTCTGGCTGAGTGATTTTGTCAATAAACAAAATATGCGTTATTGGATAACAACAAACCTACATGCGCTTCAAGATACACAATTGCATCCGCAAAAAAGTACTATGTGGTGTGGTTTTCATGCCGGAGGTGTGCTTGGGCCATATTTTTTCGTCGATGAAAACAATCGTCATGTTACCGTCAATGGAGAGCGCTATCGTGGCATGTTAGAAAATTATTTTTGGCCAGAATTGGCTGAGCTGGCCAACGCTGATATGTGGTTTCAACAAGACGGTGCCACTAGTGGAATGGCCATCTCCTTCATGCGATTTAACGCCATTGGATTTATTTTATGGGGTCACATCAAGTCATTGGTCTATGCCAAAAAGCTAACAACTTTAGACGAGGTCAGAGACAACATCTAACGCGAAATTGCCAACGTTCCGGTTCAAATGTGTGCTAGAGTGGTGGAAAATTGGTTCCAAAGATCGCTGTACACGGACTCGTGGTGGTCATATGACCGAAATCAATTTTTATTCTTAAAATGTAACATTTGCACTACACCAGAAATAAATTTGAGCTCTATATCTTAAATATTCTGTATTTTATTACGACGGTTGCTTTATATATTTCTGGCCAAGGCAACACTAAGTGTTTCCTGGCTCCATTTGACATTTCCATTGGAAAGTTCGACATTTTTTAGCATAAACGTACTCAGAACGTTTTGACGTACGACCATCATTCATGTTGTTTACAGTGACTTGAAAAAATAATATGGCAAAAAAATGGAATTAACTCGTGAACATTTTCATGCGATCGTTTTCACAACTTTCGACGTGGATTATTACGACAAGAGTGCATCGATGAACTTAAATTTTTGTATGGCGATGAAGCACCATCCTATAGCACTGTGAAAAACTGGTTTAATGCATTTAATCGCGGCCGACGCTTGCTCAAAGACGAAGGTCGTGAAGGTCGTCCAAAAACGGCCGTTGTGTCAGAGAACATTGATCCGTGTGTGAACAGATAATGCAAGATATCATGTGACATGCCGTGAGATAGAGGCATCCCTGCGCATTTCTTCCACCTGCATACATTCGATATTGCATGAACACCTGGCCATAAAAAAGGTTTGTTCTCGTTGGATCCCGCACAGTTTGACAATCACCCAAAAAAGGCTCGTGTCGATTGATGCAAAGAAATTTTGAAAAAATACGATCGCGGAGCTTCAAAAGACGTTTATAAGATCGTTACAGGTGACGAATCATGGATCTATGCGTATGAGCCCGAAACAAAACAGCAATCGACGTGTGGGTCTTCGAAGACGAGCCAAATCCATCGAAAGTTGTTCGAGGAAGAAACACTTCGATGCAAATGGTCGCCTTTTTTTCGGCAAAACTGGTCATGTGGCGACTGTTCCGCTTGAGCAACGTAGGACGGTCAATTCTGAGTGGTACACCACAATTTGTTTGCTTAAAGTCTTCGGAGAATCGAAAAACGAACAAGAGAAGACGAATCATTGTGCACCATGACAATGCGATCTCTCACACATCGGCTCAAACCAGCGCCTTTTTGACACGCCAAAACGTCGAACTGATGGGTCATCCGCCGTGCTGCCCTGAATTATTTTTATTCCCGCACATCAAGAAAAAAATGAGTGGTCAACGATTTTCGTCGCCAGAGGATGCTGTTGATGCGTTCAAAAACCATGTTTTGGAGGTGTCTCAATCGGAGTGGAAAAAGTGCTTCGACAATTGGTTTATGCGCATGCAAATATGTATAAATAATGCTGGCGAATACTTTGAAAAACAATAAAACCATTTTTTTGATGATAAATATTCGCATTTTCAATATATATAGCAGCATTGATTTATTCAGGTCCTGCATACACAATTACTGAAGGTGTTTTTTAATATCTTAAAGTTGTCGCCTTAGCGACCACTTACTTGCTTAATAACCGAGTTCCGAAAAAACTCGCCCAATGTATTCTTTAATACTTGTTCGATCAAATGTAATTTTTGATATCCCATATATAGTAGGATATACTAAAACTACGAAGATTTTTCAATTAGATGGAACTAATTCCAATGCGTTCTTTCACGGAACATTTTTTGACTTTATTTAGATTAAAGAGTATTGATATGTACTTCAACATGCGGAAAATGATCAAGACAATTAATATTTAAGCGTAATACTCATTTGCAGTGCAACTTTTTTCTTATTATTATTAAAAACTTATAATGATGATAGAAAGTGAAAATGCATATGAGTTACAAGTTCCACGATGACTCGTAGAAAACTCTTGCTTTTTATCTTTATACTTTGTGTCAACGTCCAGCAATGAACATTTGATGGACCATCTGGCATTGACATTGGGGTGTGGAATATCACTTACATTTTGGCTATAAAAAGACAGATGCCGACTGAAAGATGATACAGTCGATTTCAATCCATCAACTCATCGAAGATTAATAATGTTGCTGTAAATATTAAGCTAAAGTGAATATCGGAAAAATGTTACGGAACATTTTAATGAAGTGTGTTTTTCTTCAAGTAAGTTTAGGTAGCGTGTTAAAAAATATCCTGGTGCTTAGAAATGCCCATGTTTTACAGGTCTTAGTGATATTTGCGGCATCGTGTTGTGGACACAACGACACTCATGTCAGTACTGACAGTGCAAATAGTAAAGTTCGTCGCAGCATAATTGATCCTTATGCACCGCCACCATTTGCTCCGTTTGGAGCTATGCCACCATTTGGATTCTTTCCACCATTCCCGCCGCCTTTTCCGCCCCCACCATTTCCTCCACCATTCGGTGGTGGATTTCCGCCACCGTTGGGTCCACCGCTTCCTTTAGCACCACCTCCAGTTCTACCGTCGCCATTTCCTTCACCATTTCCACTACCTTTTTATCCGCCGGGTCCTTCACCATTTGCCCCTCCGGCTCCATTTGGCTTTGGATATCCTTTTGCACCTCCAGCCCCTCTGCCAACTCCTCCCCCACCGCCGCCCCCAGTAGTACCTGTACCAGCCGCGCCAGCTCAAGCTCCCATCATCTTGCCAGCACATACAGCAGCAACTTTAAGCGTTGCGTCGTTGTTGCACGCTTTGATTGCTAAGAAATTTTATCCGCCAGTTGTACCATTCCCGGTACCTAGGCCGGTGCCGTTTCCTGTTACAGTTAAGGTAAGCTATGATATCCTATTTTGTTTTCTGCTGTAGGTAAGCGATGACAATTAAGTGGCCTACTCTGCAATACATAGAGTCAAAGTAAAAAATTGTGTAGCTCCAAAGAGCAATTCCAACAAAAGTACAAAAGCTTTTAAAAATGTTCCAAGAAGAAACTTGATATTCTATATCCAGCAAACAATTATAACAAGGATTCTGGCCCTAAGTGGTGAGCTATATTTCTTCGTTAAGTATTAAGAAGATCGGAGGGAGGGAAAACAATTTCAAGCCGCTTCTAAAAGCCGACTCATGCAACCTACGGTCAGGCCAGCAGGTTTCGCATTTTATTCTCACCCCTATTCTGTAGCCAATGAGCATTTAATCGATAGACTTCGAAAGACCAGGACGTTAGTCGAAGGAACAACACTTACACAGTTTTGTGTCGTCGCCAAAAGAGTAGATGTACTTCTAGGTATGAGGCTAGATGTTAAAGAGGATGAAGGAATAGTGAAGCGCCTTGTTTGTGATATTCCTGCGTACAGCTTTTGTATATAACAAGAGAAATAATCACTACGAGGGCTGCCACATATATTTCTGGCCTAATAATGAAAATGCGAATATTTATCATCAAATATGGTTTTATTGTTTTACACTTTTGCATGCGCTCAGACCAATTGTCGAAGCACTTTTTCCACTCCGATTGGGACACCTCCAATATATGGTTTTTTAACGCTTCTGAACGCGCTGACCACGCATTTTTGCTTGATGTGCGTTAATAAAAAGAAGTCATTCGGTGCCATGTCGGGGCTGCACGGCGGATGGCCCATCTATTCGACGTTTTGGCCGGTCAAATAGGCGCTGGTTTCAGCCGATGTGTGAGAGCTTGCATTGTCATGGCGCACAATGATTCGTTTCCTCTTGTTCGTTTTTTGAATTTCTCCGAAGACTTCAGGCAAACAAATTGTGGTGTACTACTCAGATATGACCTGCGTTGCTCAAGCGGAACAGTCGCCACATGACCAGTTTTGCCGAAGAAACAGGCGACCATTTGCTTCGAAGTGCTTCTTCCAAACATCGATTGATGTTTTGTTTCGGGCTCACACGCATAGATCCATGATTCGTCACCTGTGACGATCTTATAAACGTATTTTGAAGCACCGCGATCGTATTTTTTTTTTAAATTTCTTTGCACCAATCGACACGAGCCTTTTTTGAGCGATTGTCAAATTGTGCGGGATCCAACGAGAACAAACCCTTTTTTACGGCCAGGTGTTCATGCAATATCGAATATATGCTGGTGGAAGAAATGCCCAAGGATGCCTCTATCTCACGGTATGTCACATGACGATCTTGCATTACCAGTTCACGCACGGCATCAATGTTCTCTGGCACAACGGCCGTTTTTGGACGACCTTCGTTTTTGTGCAAGCGTCGGCCACGATTGAATTCATTAAACCAGTTTTCCATAGTGCTTCATCGCCATACAAAGATTTAAGTTCATCGATGCAATCTTGTGGTAAGTTGTGGAAAATAATCACACGAAAATGTTCACGAGTTAATTCAATTTTTTTTTGCCAAATTGATTTCTTTCAAGTCACTGTCAACAACAAAAATGATGGTCGCACGTACGTAAAAACGTTCTGAGTACGTTTATGCTAAAAAATGTCAAACTTTCTTATGGAAATGTCAGATGGTGCTAAGCAACACTTAATTTTCAACCCAATTTTTCAGTACATTTTCGATTGTTTCGGGTTAAATCTCTCGATGGCAACTTCGACTTAATGTCTCATAGCTTTAATTGTCCCCTGATGCTTTGCGTAACATTTATCCGTAATGGCTTCCCACAGAAAATAATACAAACGGCTCACATCGCAGTTTCGAGGCGGTCAATTGACGTTACAATACGGCTTATTATTCCATTTTCAAAAACTGCTTAAAATATCGATGGTTGCGTTGGTTGTGTGACATGTTGAGCTTGGCAAGGTAACGCTTGCCGTTGACGGTAACGACGGCTTTTTCCACATTTTCGAAATAAAATGACCCAATGATGCCGCCAGCCTAAAATACACACCAATCAATGACTCGTTGTGGATGAATTGGCTTCTCAATATTCACGTTCCCAGAACACCTTATACGGCCATTTTGCTTATTGACATAGACACCGAGATAAAAAGGAGCTTCATATGAAAACACAATTTTTAGGTAAAATTCTTCATCCTCTAAAATTCTTCATCAGCCGTTTGGGCGAAGCGAATCAATGATTATGTGAATAATATTGCGTTCCATTATTAAATGACAAAGTTCAACCTATCCAATAAAACCAGAAATTTGGAAAAACTATCAGTACTTTTCATTTTCACAGCCGATTCAAATTTAAAATTTGAAATGGCTCACCCTTTACAAGGTATTATCGTGCAAAATGACCTGTATCATTTCGTTTGACCGTTATCGTGCGTTCAACAGACACAGTGGCACAAAGTGGCGGTATTCGATTAATCTTTCACGGTATTGCAAACGGAAGCACAAATTTAGTAAACCCACCACCCTGTAGTGTAGAAAAAATCGTATAGTATGGGCAAGTCATTGTTGATAATGGTTTTTATAGCAAGTCATTGTGAAAGCACTTTAATTGAAAAAAAATCATTGCCGCAGAAATCTGCACTTCAACTTGAGTAGATCTATAAGTTGCTGCCAATATCACTTTTATTGAATACTATTCATTATCAACAATATGTCAATGTCGCAATTTCCTTTTCAGATACCTGTGCCTGTACCCGTGCCCGTTGAGCGTCCTGAGCATGTTACCGTCCTAAGACCAGCCTCCCACTACGATGAACACGCACTGCACGAGGATACCTACCATGAAATGGAGAATGAATGGAATTCAGCACCACCTGATGTTATACAACATTCTCAATAGAAAGAAATCCGAATTTAAACATATGCTAATAATTATTTATTTATTTATGAATATGTTTTTATGTATAACAATTAGAATATTTGGGTAAAATTAAAAATTAAACTGCAATTAACAACAATTAGCGTGGACACATGGCATGTTTGCCACCATCAACGGGAACACAGGCCCCAGTTATGAAGCTAGCTCCGGAACTGGCCAAAAATGCTATAGTCTCTGCCACTTCATTCACACTGCCCACTCTACCCATGGCATGGGTGTCTTTGCAACGCTCCAAGTACTGTGCATAAACACTTTCGGACATGCCGCCGCCACGTTTATGTATGTCTGTTACCACTACTCCCGGGTTCACAGCATTGACACGTACATTTTTCAGAGCCATGTCCAATGAAAGACACTTTGTGAATTGATCCAACGCCGCTTTGGAGACACCATAACTTAATGCTCCGGGGAAGGAACGCAAACCGGCGACACTTGAGACATTGACAATATTGCCCTGACTCTTGATCAGATACGGAGCTGCCAGCTTGGTCAATGAAAAAACAGCACGCAAATTTGTATTGAGCACATTGTCAAACTGTTCCAGATCAATATCCAATATACTACCCAGGGCCAAGATACCAGCATTATTAACCAAAACATCGAGACGCTGAAATTTTCCAATAACCGCATTGAGAATTTTTTCCGAATCGGTGGTAACATCCGCCACCACGGGCAAGCACACAATTTTGGCATTGGCCTGTTTGCACTTGTTTTCAGTGGCCTTCAGATTGTCTACATTTCGTCCTACTATTGCCACATTTGCGCCATACTTGGCAAACGTTTCAGCAGTGGCCGCTCCAATGCCAGAACTTGCACCTGTTATCAATACAACTTTACCGGAGAAATCCATGATACGAACTGAACTGAGTTTACCCAGAGATAGTAATTTGTGTTAATTAAGTACACAACGTGGGCCTATATCTTGGGCAAATACTGATAAGATAACTTCATAAAATTGACAAGTGATTTATTTGTTCGAAATGTTTATTCGCTTGGCAATTAGTTATTTTTTAACTATCTTCAAAAACTATAAATAAAATATGGTAAAGCCAGTTAATGATGGGCATATTAGTTTTACTTCTAGTAAAAATCACTTGATGGAATGCATTTAAATAATTTACATAAGCTATTATAAAATTATTTAAAATACAGGGTGGTGCACGAATCGTGGTACAAAAACAAAACGTAATTACTTATTCTTTATTTTATTTGTTTTTTCTTTATTTGCAATCCTACATTTTCGTTCAAAGGGAATTTATGAGGGAGTTTGGCGAAACTCCCCAGATTAGATGGACCATTATGAGGATGGTTGTTGTTGTAACCACAATATATTTATTTTGAAGTCTTGTTCGTCTAGGGGGTATCTGCTTCGATATCCAGGTGAAGCAAACGCGCCATTTAAACTGGATGCGCTCACAGAGACCTGGGGGTCGCTGAGTGGTCTTGGCCGGACAATTGAAGAGGTGCAGCACGTCATGTGGCCCCTGATGGCAGGCGGGACAGATGTCCGGAACGTTAGCATCAATTCGTGCCCAGAAAAATCGAGGCGGCTGCACCATCCAGATCTCAGCTGCGCCAGAACCACGCGCGTCTGCCGATGATACCATCTCCTCAGGTGAAATCTCCGTGCTCCTCTAGCACTACGTTCACACGGTAGCAGATAGCTGCAGCAGGTGCAGAGGATCGAAAAAGGCCGAGGTGACAGCCCTTGGCCGAAGAATTGCTGCTTCGGGTCAATCCGGCGCATAGAACCGACTCTCGTGGGATTGGGCTGGTAAGCATGTTTGCCGAAGCATCGCACGAAGACCACACCTTTGAGATCTCTATGTACGAGTTCAAGACACTATCGGTAGCATCATGAATTCTTTTTATCCAAGAGTTTCGACTCGAAACTTATGGGTCCAAGTTACAGTTAGCAGACGGTTATAACAACAAATAATTCCTGATAACTTAAACCCGTTTCCGTACAAAGTTCAAATTACGAGCAAGTCAAACATTCTGGATTTGCCTATTCGAATGGAATTTTGCAAAAAATTACTAAAATGGCCAAATTAAACAACAGCTTAATAAATTGCTGGTTTATGTGTGATTCGGCCCATTTTGATTTAATGTAAATAAACACAATTGCCGTCTATGGTGCGCAGTTTTATCAAGCTGCATTGTGTGGCCATACTTCTTTAAAAAAATGATGTAACAGTGACAGTCACTAGGGATCGTTATTTAAAGATGTTGGAGGTTTTTACCCCGAATTGCGCTGAAGACGTATTTGATTCTACAGAATTTGGTTTCAGAAGTATGGAGCAAATGCACATATAGCAAGACTGGCTACGGCAGAGCTCCAACAAAAATTCCCAAACAAATTAGTATACAGAAATTCCACTTTCCTTTGATTAAAAAAAAGTTATTTGAATTTCTTATTGTAGCACAATTGGTGCGCCACCCTGTATATCCGTGTTCTCACAGATGAACAACTTACGTAAATTTTCTTACTATAAAGAAAAGCGTTATATTTGTTAGTTTTGTTGGTATCAATGCAAATATAATTTTAAGTTGTTTTTTCTTAAACAATTAAATTATTTTACCTTTTCGGCAACACTATTAATTTGCAAATAAAGTATTTGTTGAATGAACAATTTATTTCATAGATACAAATGTACCCTTTTTAAGTACCTTCCTAATTAACTCTATTTAAGATCTAATTTCTTTGAACTCGGTAAAGAAGCTGCTAGAAAACAGGCAACTAAAAAAGGAAAACTTTTATAAAACTTGAAAATTGATCACAAAAAAAAAACTCTAACTTACGATACATAACAGATCCAATCATAATCATCGGTGGTATACAACCAAATGACATAAAAATCGGAAATAAAACATTGCCCAATATGGTACCTAAACGGCCGAATGTCATTGTTAATGAAACAATCATTGTTCTAGAAGGAGTAAACATTGGCACACAATATACTGGGATCAAGAATGAAATATTGAAAAAATAACTACAAATATTACCTGGTAGATGTAGGAAACAAACTAACCGACGTTCCAATCGACGATGTGGCCGCTATACTACTCATACTTGAATACAATGACGTAATGACCAAAGTCGTCAACGTTGATGAAGACCAGTAAAGGGTCAGACCACAGGTGCCGGAAATTGTCAACACAATGACTGAACATGCATATAGAAGTTTTAATAATGGTAATGCATACTTATACAAATGCATACAACACGGAAAATGTTAAGTTTACGAACTTACTTTGAATCCTTTTATCGCCCAATATATTTATGAGTGCTCCTGCCACAAAAAATCCTACGAGTACAATGGCTGCCACAATAATGTTGTTGGAATAGGTTGAAGGGGTAATGACCTTTAAAAAACATTAAATAATAAATAAAATTAAAACTTTTACGTTTTGTTTTAAAACCGTACATCAATACTATATGTCGTGTGCATAAATCTTGACCTTATCCGAACTTTTTAGAAATTTTTACGAGGGTTTTGTTTATATTTCCGATAAATTTAATTTTATTGCGTCGCCTTGGTGCGATGGTTAGTATGCACATGACAATCATACGAGGGTTGATACTTATATTTCGAGTCCTGACAACACTAGTGTTCCCAGAAGCAAGCTGGAACTTCCGTTGGAAACTTTTACATTTTTAAGCATAACTTCACTCAGAACGTTTTGTCATTTGAGGGCGAATTGTTTTGTTTACAGTGTGTTGAAAAATTCATCTCAGTCAAAAAATGGACTTATCCCCTAAATTTTTTCGTGCGATGATTTTTTACGATTTTCGGCGTTGGTTATCTAGACAAGAGTGTTTATATCAACTTGTTTCGATTTTTGGCGATGAAGCACCATCAAAAACCGCTGGTACCGAGAGTTAAGTCTCTGACGCCGTTCCCTCCAGGATGAATTTCGTGAAGAACGTCCATCTTCGGTCACTTTGCCAGAAACCATCGACGCTGTGCGTAAACTGATTAAGCAAGAGCGACATGTGACATACCGTGAAATTGGGGCATTAGAATGACAAGCATCAATATGATATTCCATGTCCCACATAATTTGGCGAATGCTCAAAAAAGACTCGTATGGATTTTTGCAAAGAGATGTTGAAAAAGTATAACTGCAGTAGCTCAAAGGCAGTGTATAACATTGTCACAGGTGACGAATCATAGATCTATGCATATGAACCCGAAACAAAACAGCAATCAACCGTATGGGTCTTTCAAGACGAGCCAAATCCAACAAAAGTTGTTCGTGGAAGAAGCACTTCGAAGCAAATGATTGCGTTTTATTTCGGTATAACCGGCCATGTTGCCACAGTGACTTTAGTGGAACGTAGGACGGTCAACTCTGAGTGGTATTCAACCATCTATTTGCCAACAGTGTTCGAAGAAATGAGAAAAGATAATAAGAGAAGATAGATATTTTTGCATTACGACAATGCAAGCTCTCACGCATCAGCTCAAACGATGAGCTATTGACCACTCAAGATATCGAATTGATTTGCCATCCACCGTACAGCCCTGATTTGGCACCCACCCTTATTCCCTAGCATAAAGAAAAAATGCGTGGTCAACGTTTTTCATCGCCCGAAGCAGCTGTTGAAGCGTTCAAAAAAGGTGTGTCAATCGGAGTGCAATCGAAAAATGGTTTGTGCTCTTGAAAAAGTGTATTGCTCTTAAAGGAGAATATTTGGAAAACAATAAAAACATTCCCAATGATAAACTATTGTGTTTTTATTGCCGGGCCCGAAATATAAATAGCAACCCTCGTACACGTAAACCATGGTTCAAATTTGTCTAAGATAGATTTAATATTTTCATAGCGGGTTTCCTTCCACCGCGTAAATGACAAAATTACGACTTAATGGAATGTTAAGGAAATTATGTTTGTTTCGTGGTGCTCGAAACCTGAAGACGATTCTAAAATATTTCGTTGGAAACAAATGCTCCCCCAAATAAGCACTTAATTTTCCGCTATTGCCATGAGATTTGATCGCGTGTCTATTTAACCCGGTTTGTGTAAAAGTGGAGTACATATCACGACATGTTCAAAAATTTTTGTTTTACTTTTATACCATCTCGAAAGGGAAGTAACTAAGACGTGCCAGTAAGATTAAGATCTAAGATTGTTTTGAGAAAAAGGCGGGTCTGTTTTTGAATAAATAAGACTGAATAAGATTGAACATTTTCATAAATAATGAATTTTTGTTTATTTCAATAAACCAATAACTCAATTATATGTGACCAAGTTGCATATTGGTTAGACCAATAACACTGTGCGACAGCCACAATCGGTTTGGGATGAAACCACCGGGGAAAGTTATATCGGTCAAAAAAAGGTCATACGTGTCCCAGCGTTTTGTTGGGTCTCATCTAGGAATCGAGATATATCGATTTGAAGTTAGTAAGTATCGTATAGGGGAATTTGTCACGTTTTTGGCTCTTTTGTTTGACATAACTTGAGAACCACTCGTCCGATTTAGCTGAAATAAATTTTAAAAAACCAAGAATTACAATTCCCTTAATCTGTTCATATATTATTTTCCTTTACAAGTAATAGTTTCCAAGTTAAAAATAAGCGCATGAAGAAAATTTTTTTTTTTTTTTTATTTTTTTTTAAATACATTTATTTTCGTTTGTTTCGATTAAGGGAATTGTAATTCTTGGTTTTTTAAAATTTATTTCAGCTAAATCGGACGAGTGGTTCTCGAGTTATGTCAAACAAAAGAGCCTACAACGTGACAAATTCCCCTATACGATACTTACTAACTTCAAATCGATATATCTCGATTCCTAGATGAGACCCAGCGAAACGCTGGAACACGTATGACTTTTTTTTTACCAATATAACTTTCCCCGGTGGTTTCATTCCAAACCGATCACTGACCCTTACCATTTGTCGCAGAGTGTAATAAGTAATTCATGTATGTAATTTTGAAATTGTCTAATGGGACTAATGGGCACTTGATTAACATACTTGTACATAAAAACGTTTCAGAAATCGTAAACCTTGCCATATATATAAAGAGACCTAATACGTGCAAAAATGTCAAAATTAAAAAGCTTAAAATATTGCTGGAATTTAAGCTTGTTCTCGAATGAATAGCTTAAAAGTGTTTCTTTCTTATCAAAAAATTAGAAATTTTAATTAAAACATATTTTAATTAATTTTTATTTCTGTTGCATATTGAACTTTTTGTAAATACTTTTAAATAATTTTCCAAAAAAAATCGGTCTCAACTCTAATCTTTATATACGAGTATATAATGTATTGCTATATGGGTCAAAGGTCTCACATTACATGGTGAGAATTTCGTACAGAAAGTGCCAAAATGTATTTATTCGTGTTTCACCCAATCTTAAAATTTCTCAATAGTGAAACCACTTCAACGACGGATGAACTCCATCTACAAATAATCAAATTATTTCCCTATTCTCCTGTCGGATTTTAATTTACGATATTCCACAACACAAGATCTGTTGATCACGTCGATGCGGAGTAAAAACGTACATATGTTCATAAAAATAGTTCTAAAAGGAGTCGCCTCAAAAAAGGCTTGATTTAGAATGTACTAACGATGTTTTATAGCTTGAATTGAAATAAAGGGTGGTGCAAGCAAAATGCACGATGTTGATTGTTATTCACACCCTTACTTCAAGTTGTTTGCCCCACTTAAATTGACATTTCTTTATTTTAGTGTTTGACAAATTCAACCAGAATTGAGCAACGCGTTAAGATTGTTGAAACCTTTTCCAAAATCGGGCGTTCAAATCAAAATGTATTTCGTGTAATTCGTGAATTTTTTGTATTAGCATAATCGGCCAAACGGGAGAATTGTGTGCAAATTTCAGGAAACAGGGTCAGTAGGAAATATTAAAACACCTGTCCATGCTGGCCCATTTCGTTTTGCCGAAAGCATTGATTTTGTTTGCGTTAGTGAGAAAAGAGTCGTCAACCTCGACTCGTCGCCTTGCCCAACAATGAAACATATCACAAACATCAAGATTTGATATGTTTGATTTAAATTTACACGCTGACATGGTTCAATTGACTCAAGCCTTCTGAACTTTTTTTTAATGTCGTCAATACGCCGCATGATTGGTTGAACAGACAAAGGGAATGGTGCTTTACAAAGGACTTCAGCGACCAGGCACACTTTTACCTAAGTGGATTCCTTAATAAGCAGGTTTGCCGGATTTGTGCATATGAGAATCACGAGTGATTGTTGAAAAGCAAAACATCGCTGTTTGGTGCTGTTTATGGGATGACGGCGTCATCAGTCCGTACCGATTCCAAAATGAGAGCGGACAAGCAGTTATTGTGAATGGTGTTCGGTATCGCGAGATAATTACGGACTTCTTGTGGCCAGAAAATGCGGATATGGACATGGAGTATATGTGGTGCTACTTGCCACACAGCCAACGTATCAATGGATCTCTTGCTCAAGAAATTCAATGGTTGTGTTATCTCACGTCGTGGCGATGTAATTGGCAACCACGATTATGTGATTTGGCACCGTAGGACTTCTTTCTTTAAGGATAAATTCGGCACATTAACAAAATTAAACCTCCATTACGTCTCAGTCATTGAAAATATGGAACATCGGGTAGAAAGAAGTACGTTGCCGAAGCCGTGACGAGCACTCCGCCAATATTTTGATTCACACATAATTGTCACAGATCCTTCATCATAATAGAACATATTAATATTATTCTCTTAAAACTTCTTTTTAAAACTTATTCTCTTAAACATCGTTCGTTTAGGTTAGAACACACTTAACATTACAAAGCTTGAATTCAAACGTCCTACCTTGTGCAGTCCTAATTGAGTTCAGTGCTTTAATTCAACTGTAATTACACAATATTCGACTTAGATTCAAGGGCTTAAATGTCTGGAGACTGCTATTCATTTTGAGTATAATTTAAACACAATTTAATACTTAAAATTGGAAAATAGGACTTGAGTCCAAGTTGAATCACAGCAAAAAAAATATTGGGGATATTTAAAAACTACTTTTTTGTCTCAGTAAACGTCTACAGAGACCATATGTCATTGTTATTTTGAATCTTACCACAACACAATTAACTTCGGGACTTTTGATGATGTCAGTCTTATTTACGCTATATTCCAAAATCGAGCACATACTAGTCGTTTCCGCTGACATCTCCTGGTATTCGTTAATGGAGGCGAACAACTGAGGCAACCAAAGACGCATTGTATTTTGTCTGAAAATTATAGAAATTTACAGTTACATACTGGCATATCTGGGAATACAACTTACCCCAATAGAATAAAAAAGTTCAGCAAATACACTCTAAGGGATAAAATTATGTATGTCTTTGAAAATAAAGTTTTTAACGGACTCGGTTGTTTAGCGGAATTGAGATCACTATTATTTTCTAAATCAACACACTTCATTGTAGTTGGAATATCCTGATATTTAATATCCTTATGTGGGATGCTGTCATTAAGAAGTTCCAAGATCTTATGGAAACACACAAACACTGTTTAAAAGTGTTTGGGTTATTCAATTTGCAAAACTTGTACTCACTGGATAAGTTTCTTTAGGCTTCCTTGTATTGATGGCATAAATAGTTTTAAATACTTCTAAAGCTTCGGCATTTCTTTGTTGAGACATCAAAAATCGTGGAGTTTCGGGGAATAAAATAAGTAGGATGCCGCCCATTAGACTGGGAATGCCGCATATTGCCAAGTATACTTTCCAAGCGTTAACTACAAAGAATATAGTTTGTATGAAATTGGAGGATAAAGACGTTGTATTAAAAAAATTATTGGCAGAGCACTCTAATGTACTGCAATGCCAAAATAAATAGTATTTTAGTATTTTTTTGAACGTCCGTATTATGTCCTTAGTATGGCCCAAAGGGTTTTCAATATTTTTAATATTGCCACAAATAATAATTCTATTCTTAGAGGACTTCTAATCGAGTCCTTTATCTTGTCACCTAATTCGCTTAAATTGTGTACTTGTTAATATATAGGAAGATCAATCTACAAATGTTTTTTTCAATTGCTGTTTAAAAACAAAGAAAATACTTCGAGTTGAACGGTTATTTGATGAAAGCGATGGGGAAACTCATAATATCGGGTGATCAATATAGAGTTTTTTTACAATAAAAAAAATTCAAATCAAGTGTGGAATCTTTATTATTCATTCGAAAGGGCATTTGATGCCATTTATTTTTTGAATATAATTTCCTTCAAATGTTGGCCGCAACTACGCCTTACGGTGTCCATTCTAAGGGTCCAAATTTGGATGACTCGTTCGAGTATTTCGACCTGGCGTTAATGACACGCGTAGTATTGGCTTCCAAAATCTGATTCTTAGCGTAGAGTTATTAGTTTACGTACCTCCAAAGAAAAAAGTCTAAAGGTGTGAAATCACACGATTTAGTTGGCCAACTCACCGGTCCAAAACGTTAATTTAGCTGCTCTTCGAAATGACCTCTCAATAGATTCATTGTTTGAGCAGCTGTATGACAAGTGGCACTGTCACGTTGAATCCAAGTGTCGTCAAGATTACGGGCTTCAATTTCAGGTAGCATAAAGATCGATCTCATAGCGCGATAGCGAGCACCATTCACGGTTACGTTTCGGCCATCATCATTTTTGAAAAAATATGCACCGATGATTCCACCAGCTTATAAACCGCACCAAACCGTGATTTTCTCTGGGTATAATTGCACCTCTTGAACCTCTTCTTGTTGCTCTTCAGCCCAAATGTGGCAATTTTGTTTATTGACTTTGCCGTTGAGCCAGGAATTGGCCTCATCACTGAACAAAATTTTGGTCGAAAAAAGAAATAAAACTCTTACATTTTCAGTCGCCGGTGTTTAAGAGGTAAAAATCCGAAAAATTTTAGATGTAGCCATCCAACTTTGAATATGCGTTACTTTTGTGCTAGTCGCGCACACGTGTTGAACCGGCTCGCAACATATATTACCAAAAAAGAGAACTTGTATTTTACTGTTAGGGTTTGCCATTTCCCTTAGTTTTTAATAGCGGATCGGGATGGAACTTAAAATGTGAGAATGCGATTAACAACATATAGCGTTGTTAAAGTATACCTTTAAGCTATAACAAAACTAAAAATAAGGAGAAGTTTTCTAACTACAGTTTTAAAGGGTAGTCTATTTATCGACTCATAGGGAAGCATTGTAATTCAAGAGTTGGGAGAAGGTATTACCGAGTGGATGAGACCAATCTTTCTTCTTGAAAACCACACGTCTGAAAAATATACACCATCTATAAGAAAAACTATTTAAAAACACATTTTTGATAATATTCAGTAGCTGCAAGAAATGTTGTACTTCTCAATAAAACGGCACGTTGACGTTTTCAGAGTTGTTATACGGCGTGCAATGCTTGGACTGTTTTATAGGTCGTAACTATTTATGATGTTTTTATCAATGCTATGAAGTTTTTATAGGACAAGAATTTTTACTTGTATATTTTTTAAAATATGAAATTTTTAATGTCTATGGATTTAGAAGAAAAAGTTTCCATTGGTATTATCTTAATTGTTGCCATTGAGCAAATAGCATATTCTTCAACTGGAATCACCTATATTTTACCACAAGCCATTTGTTTCTAAAAAATTAGGGAAATTGTGTGAAGAAATCTTGAAAAGTATGGTTTACAACAGTAGTTCTCATTCGTTTGGGGAGAGCCTAGCCTTAAAGAGTTCGGTTTTACTTTCAACAATTGCATCAAAGCTTTCTGAAGAGGGTTGTCACGGACCCGAGATCATGATAAAATCAGTGTGCAGCCACGAAAATCAATGCCACTTTGGCATGTTGTTAAAAACTTGTCTTCTATTTAAATATAGAAGCAAGAGGCCTTGAGCCGGTTAATCCCTGTTGAATGTGTAAAAGCAACAGACCGAAATAAAACAAACGAGCTAAACAGAAATTCATTTTAGTAAACTTACTTACAGTGCAAATTCCATATAGTGAAATCCCATGCGTTTGGTAATATTAGTAAAGCCAACACCGGCAACAATATGCTCGCTATTGTTGCCATTACACCCACAATCATCATGATTCGAGGACGAAATTTGTTGCCATGAAATTCCACAAGATATGACACCAGGACGGAAAATGGACCACATATGCTGTAAATAAGATAGGAGAATACAAATGAAAATGTTATAGCGATTACAGAATTTTTATTGTTTAGTAAAATTTTAAATATACCGGCAATAAGGTTTTAAATTATTGGCAATGATAGCATTGATCTTATATTTAAATGTATTTCATAAAACTTATACCAAACGTTAATAAAAAAACATTTAATTTAACTTTTTTTAAATAAATTCTTCAACCTTATGCGTAAAATGAAAAATAGTTCATTAAACTATGTGGTACCAATTTCAAGATATTGCCAAAAGATAAATTACCCTTTATTTTCATCTAATTCAGAGTTTATTTACATCGATGTACCATACTTTAAGATCCGACTGCACTAGTATTGCAGTAGATGTAAAGAAAAATGTAAAAACGAGACCCCTACGCTTTTTTTGAGGTCAACCTAATGTACATCTATATTATTTGTTGAAATCATTACTAGGCGTTTATTAAATTCGGTACAAAATTTTAATTTTCAAATTCTCATTAAATTCTTTACTTACATAAGACCTCCAAAAAATTTGGCTAACATCAGTTGCACAACATTTTGACTCATTGCCGCGCAAAGAATACATACGACATTAATCAAAAAGCCCCAAATCTGTATATTTTTTCGGCCCCTAGTATCGGCCAGATAACCCCAAGCAAAGGCGGATACAATCATACCTAGGCCATCACAAAAAACGACAAAATTAAATGTGATTTTAGAAAAAGTATGCAATATATGTATTTACCACAGTAAGATATGGCATTTAGAATACCCTTATCCATCAGATTTAAATCAAGATCACACTCCGCACTGGGAAGGATGTACGAAACGACACCGGTTTCTAGCACCGTTGCCATAATACCCGGATAGGCTACCAACAACAGCAGAATATTGAAACGTCCAAATCCAGATGCTTTGATGGCTGTTTCAAAATCCGCTGGTACAGAGTCTTTCATTTTTAACGTTATAATTTCAAATTTTATTCTCAAAAATGACCAAACTCTGTCAATTCTAATTTTTATCGAATTAAGATCCGTTCAATTTGAAGTTTAAAATCCTACTGTAACTTGGTAGCTTTTCCCGACCATTTTTAGCTATCTGCTTGAATTATTTATAGCCTATCTTCATACATGGAGGAGAGATACTGTAATAAATTCATTATGTTTGAAATGTTTTCGTTTTTTTCTTTTTTTGTATCAAAGTAATGATGAGACATTAATTTACTATATTCTTGAAAAATGTAAACGTCTGCATAATTGGAGATAATTTCAATGATCTTATCACAATGTCATATAAAAAATGTGGTTTTAATTAACCACTTATAATTATTATGTCAAAACAGACAATGTGGCCTACTTAAAAAATGTAAGTAAGAAGATAATTTTTTGTAGGGTCCTAAACCTGGGATTCTGCTACTATTTATTAGATATAAATAAAGGCAAACTACCAGGTTTACTTTGGTCAACCCTTACTGACTACTCGATGACTAAACCAATTTTTTTTATTTTACTTTTACTTCCAATATATGTTATGAAATCATTTGAAAATGCATACTGAACAAGCAGTACTTTACTAAATGTTTCCGTTCGAATTCTACTTCTTAGTTTTGATTTTACTAAGTTCGACCAAGACAAAGATCGATCCCACGACAGCCGGTTCTATGCACCGGATCGACCCGGAGGAGGAATCCTGCGGCCAAGGGCTGTCACCCCGGCACTATGTGCCGCTACAACAACAACAACCAAGGCAAAGATAGAGGGTGAATGGCGAAATGACCAATTTCCACAAAGCGATTGTTGCCCGCAGAATCTTCATACTCCAAATATTTTGTTCAAAATTTCGTCGTGTATAAACATATATCGTAATTTCATTTAAGGTGATGTACAGTAAGCATGCGTTAGTCCTGACTTATAAACATGACCGTATTCTGAAGCTTTGTATTGGAGTCTTGAGAAGCATATACTGGATGGGCCAAAAGTTTCCATGGGGTTTAAAAATTTAATAACTTTTTCGTTTATATATATATTTTTTTGTCAGATTATATAAATAAAACTGAAAGAATAAATAATGGAGAGATTCTCAACTTAACAAAGAACCAGAATGGAGAGATTCAATACTGAACAAAGAACCAGAATAATATTTATTATTATATTTAATATTTAAATCCGCCATCAATTATTGTAACGCAAACAAAGCCATTCCTTTTTATTTAAACGGCTTTGTTGATAAGCAGAATTGTAGGTTCTGGGGTTCTGAAAATCCAAGGGCCATTCAGCAACGCCAATTGTACCCCATTAGATGTACAGTATGGTGTGGGATCACATCTGCAAATATCATTAGGCCTTACTTCTTCGAGAATGAAGATGGAAGTTCTGTAAACTAAATGGAGAGCTGTATAGATTTATGATATGTTCCGTCCTGCTCTTGAAAACAGACCTGAGATGTGGTTTCAGCAGGACGGAGCCGCAGCCCACACTGCCCGAGACACAATGGCACTTTTAAGTCAAATTTTTATAGAGCGAATAATTTCCTGAAATTATTTGGGCTGCGCGATCTCCAGATTTGTCAGCATCCGACCATTTACTTTGTGGTTATTTGAAAGAGCGAGTATATGTGAACAAGCCCGAGACAATCCTTCAACTTAAAGCGAACATTGTTGCATAAATTCGAACGCTACGGTAACAAATTTTGAAAGATGTTATGGAAAAAGCTCTAAAACGAGCCCATCATTGCGAAGCTGCAAATGGGGGTCATTTAACTGACATTATTTTTCATACTATTATCTATGTCGTTTTTGACTGAGCTGATTGGTCCAGTTTTTACCCCATGGTAACTTTTGGCCCACCCTGTATTACCTGGGTAGGTAATATTATTGAAGATGTATCTTAGTTTTTTCGTGGAGCTATGAGCAACAAGGTAAAGAATTCCTTATTGAACATTTCTATTATTTGCATATAGCCTTGTAAGGATCATTTATGACCTCCAGATTTGTCGATTATATAAGTACTTAGGATATCCTCCTATTAAAATGTTTTCGTTTTAATTGAACACTGCATTTATAAAAAAAAAAATTATCCACTTCAAAATATTCAACTACAATGACTTAGAAAAATATGTTTAAACAGAAAACGTTTGGCAAGATCATTCGGCTAGATTCAATTAAGACGGCTAGAGTGAATTGAATTAACAGCGGAAAGCTCCACGAATGGTTGTTTCCAAAAATTGAAGAGAATGACATGGACGACACTTGGTTTCAAAAAGATGGGGCCACATGTCACACAGCAAACGCTACCATCGACAATTCACGCACTGCTCCTGAAAATCGAATTATCATCTGAAGTTATGATGTCAATTGGCCGCCTCGGAGCTGTGGTTTGAGATTATTGGATTATTATCTTTGGGGAGCCATTAAATGTTACGCGTGCATTATAAGAAAATTAAGCGTTAAAACATGAAATCGATGTTGAAGAGATTCGACACGAAACAATCGAAAATGTACTGAAAAGTTGGGCTGATCGGATAAGGTACTGCCGAGCCAGTTGAGGTAGTCATATAATTAAAAGTATGTTGTGTTAAACTACACTTTTTCAACCTATTAACGCCTGAAGTTTTTTATGGAGAAGACAACTCAGTATCATAGAATGCCAAATCACCAGCCTAGAAGTGTCAAGACCGCAATCGAGCATCTTAATAATAACAAGACTGCAGGAGTCAATGGTCTACCAGCTAAGCTGTTTAACGCTAAGAAAGCATGACTTATGGTTGGAATCTCAGTGTACTGCGGAAAAAGGAAAAAAAGCACGGTTTGCGCTAACGTGAATAAGATTAAAACAATTTGCTTGCTTTTGAGCATGTTATGTGACCTAATAAAGCCTCACGTCAACATCATTGAACCGTATCAGTGTGGCTTTAGGCCCGATAAATCAAGAACTGACCAGATCTTTATGCCGGCACACACCATCTCTTTGTCGATTATATAGCCGCCTTATACAGATCAAAAAGGTCCAAGCTGGCTAAAACCATGTATGACTTTCATATCCTCGCAAATCTATAAGGTCTATGCAAAATGACGTTGACTGACACAAGATCTGCAAATAAAATTGGGGAAGGGCCTCTCTCAATCATTCGCTACAGAAAGAGGCCTCAGGTAAGAAGATAATCTGTCTTGCAATACGTTAAATTGTCTGCTGCAAAACATTTTAGAAAACGCAGTAAGCGACACGGAACTGAGCATTAGGAGCACAATAATAGATGTACGCAGATGACCTAGACATCATGGCGATGTCTACGCTCAGTAGCTGCTCCCTTTGTTCGTATAGAGGAGTCGGTTAAGTTTGCTGGTAAACGAGGAAAACAAAGCTGCCGGTTGCATCTACTAAAACAATGTCAAGACAACATCCTCAGGACAGCCTTGCAGGCTGTTACAATTTCGAGGTGGTCAAGAAGTTCGTCTATTTGGATTCGCAATCAACTAGGAAAATAACACAATCTCAGACTTGTGTCATTTTCCAAAAATCATATTAGCTAACAGGTGATTTTTCGGGCTTTACAAACATCTAAACAATAAAGCCCTCTCTTGACGAGCCATAACGACATTACAACTTCCACATTCCCACAGTGTTTTATATGACCCAAAAAGAATAGGCAAGCGGATGAAGCAGTTTTTGTGAGTGTTCTTCGAAAAATGTATGGACCCCCTTCGCTGTAACGGTAAATATCGTATGCTACGGAATTGAGTGCTGTCCGCTCATGTCAATGTAGTATGGCTCATCAAACCAAAATGATGGCGTTAGCGCGACATGTGCGGATGCATCGAAATGCTTCGGCACTGAAGATTTTTAAACGCGATTTCGTAGGCGCACACAATAGGGGCCGACCGAGGTTCATGGAAAAAAGCAAGTCTAGAAATAACAACGAAATATTAGCAAAACTCACTGGAGATCAGGCGCAGAAGTTCGAAGCGCATGGAATTCAAATATGATCGCGGCCAAAGATGTTTTATGGTTGAGAACGCCCATTTAAGTAATTTAAGAGGTTTGTTTTTTAATAAAAGCATTTTCTTACCTAAGCAATGTAGATTCAGTCGGACTCATCTTTTTGTCTTTTCCAGCAATTCCAAGTATATTTTGTTGTAGAACTTTACCACATGCTAACGATTCCTATTTCTTATTTGATTTTTCTTTAGAGTACTTTTTAAATATTAGATTTCCATCGTTGAATTTTATACATTACCGCTGCTCCTAACGAAAATGGTTAACAAAGGAAAAAGAAAAAGCATTGCCATTTAGGATTTTTACTTTAATAAACAGGGTTACAAGCACGTATTTTGGAATTTATTAACATAAAGGCTGCTACAATGGTACAATAAAGAAGGTAGAGTTATGCAAACATCTGATTTACAATTTTTTTTCGTAGAAATTTAAACTTTCAAATTTGAAATTTGACAAAACTAGTTAAAATTCTAAAGTTAAAATTCTACATAAAACATTCCCAATAATCATCAAACAATCAGTACAACGAACTGTTAATTTGTTGTTGGGCCAGTGACTATACCTTGTTTATCATGGCTGGTACTAAGCTCATTTACGAGGAAATTGTTGGCAATAATAGTTTTTTCCTTTGCTGAAACTACCATTACCGGATTTCTTTTGCATATTTTGACACCAATTTTTATGAATGTTTTATCATTGAAAACAAATAATTCATATTAATTTTCTTCATTTATTTTATCGTTGTAGATTTTAATTATGTTTCAAAAATAATTTTATTAAACTTATAAAAAAAATCACCGTTTATAAACCTTTTTAAAAATTCCCATTCTGGATGTAAAGACTGCTACTATGTTCGTTCACAAAAAAATGGGAAGAATCACTTTTTACTTTACTGAAACCGACGTTTCTAGAAAATTGTTGTCGGCTTAATTTTTTCGTTTTTTTACACCACTTTACATAAAAGTATGATACTGTTGGCAGCATTGAAACCAACTTCATGTTTTCCTTTTTTATTTTATTGTTTGTAATTTTAATTTTTGTGTTCAAAAACTGATTAATAAAATTTGTTTTGTATTGTATGACTTCTTCTTCTTAAAATAGTGTTGTTTTCTGTTAAGACTTGATACGGGGCCTATCCAGTCTTGTGAAAACGCAAATCCCGCAGATGTATTAACAACGTATCTTGCAATTAGCTGTGGCCGAATATCACAAATGAACAAAATGCATATAACACACGACAGTTTGTCAAAGATTTTCGCAATAAATACATAAAAAGTACCGAGAGCTATGTGGCGTGGAGACAAAATATTAATGTCCATATATACAAAATGTTCTTCGTTTATTAAATTTGTCTCTTAATGAAATTCTCTACAAAAGAGCACATGCCTTTAATTTCAAATATTGGCTGTAATTCGGGATGGGAATGAAAATTTCATGTTAGGCGGACTCAAAACAATTGTGCAATTGTCTAGAATAGGATTGTAGAGTTTAGAAATATAATTTTCTCTGCACCGGCCATTTTGTTCCAACGTTTAAGCTTAGTTGCAACACTGCGTTTCGTTCAGATGTTTTTGTTGTTAATGGGCTATGTAGAAATCGCAAATTTTATATGTGTTTAAAAAAGAATTATATTTAATTTACAACTATTCATTTAATAAAAAAAAAATCTACGTGGGACAACATGATATTGGTACAAAAAAATAAACAACATATAGCTGGGTGTATTAACAACTTAATAAATATCATTTTGGTCGCATCGCATTTCATACAGTTTAGTATCAAAGAACCTCTTCGTCAGTGAACGACGAATGCAATTTTCTTGCCGAACAAACACAATCATCTGGAGTATTTACTTGTCGTTTTTTGTTTTGTTTTAAGAGTTATCTGATTAAAAATGGATTTCGAAAAACACATAATGTTTGGAACATACAAGCGAAACCCTCTTTCTAATAGTTGCATTAAATATAAATAAGTGGTAACTATTATAAAACAACGACAAGAAAATCAAAAAGAATTTAAGTTGGAGTCTTTTCGCCAGTCGTCCCATATGAAATTCAAGGCAAATTCGCCAAACGACATGGTTGTGCTCGGGCTCCTAAATAGCCACAGCATTTGTGCTTGCAACTCTATTTACAAAAAAAGCGCGAGACGGCAATGATTTTTGTTTAGCTTTTGTTTGCAATTTCGTTATTTTACGGAGCGGGCGGTAAAATAAAATTTAATTAAAAAAGAAATAAAACGAAGTTACATAGTTGTTTGCTCTATATTTAATTCATTAGTTATAGTTTTAAATAGAAAGTTTAGTAACTCTTCTGTACTATTCTTTTGCGGATATGTGGTTAAAATAAAAATATAAGAAATTCGATCTTTACAAATGAAAAAATGCACCACGAAAAAAAACGTGGAACTTCTGGAAAAAGGAAGTACGTGACATCGTCAAAGTAATTTTAAGATTTTGTCTGTTTATATACCAGTTTATAGAAAGTGGTAAAAATTTACTTCAATTTATGTCAACCAACGAATCCGTCGGCGGCAAAAGTGCAGTTAATGGGGCGTGACCCGAATAAAGTAAAATTTGCCACGAACGGGGCGGCTATTCCAGAAAATATAATGAACAAGGGTGCCCTGCTCAGGGCCTTGAAAAGGATTTGCTATTTGAAATTTTCGTATGTGTGGGCGGCCGGCCACCTAAATTCCAGTGGCAGTGTAAAACACTAAGCCAGTGTCTTTCACTGGGATTTTGGTAAAATTCAATAATAAGCGAGAAATTGCTCTTGTTTTTTTTTATTATTTTTTAATTTAGAAGTCAGGAAATTTTTAAAGTAGAGTTTACCCATATCTATTTTAAATGATTACAAATCAGGATCCACGATTTTGGGACTTAAGGCCCCCACGGCCACAACCATTTATTTTTGGATTATTTGCATCCTTGAACCATTTTCTTTCGCATGAGTACCCCTGGACTCGAACGCCTTAATTCATATATTTTCCGAAATACTCGAGCACAGTGAAATATTTTTTTTTGGTTGATTTCCGTCACGCCCCTGCACTTTAGCCAAATCTTTTATATGCATTAAAAATTTATCACTTACTCGGAAAATCGCCGGCTTTTTTGGGATCCCAATTATTACCGACATTAGCGAAACTGAAAACTATTCAAGTTTAGACCAAGGCCGACCGCAATTAAAGTTAATCCATTTCGGTCCATTTTTTGATTGAAGCCCCATATGTATTACATCGTATTCCGATTAAATTTTGTGTAGAACATAATCAGCGACCAGTACCCAACACACAAAGCATCTTTTCATTGAGGTGCTGCCGCTCTAAAAGCCACAATATAAACCCGATTATTATCAAATTCCGCATGGTATGTTTAGTATTTAATTATTAATTTATTAATTCTAGTGAAACCGTATTCAAATAGCCCCCATACATCGGTCCCACCTGATTACAGGTCGTAGCGATATTAAAGCTACAATTCAATGGGGGACTACAGTCCCCCATAAAACAGTCCTTCCCAACATGAAGCCCTGCCGTAATGAAGGCTACATATTAAATCGCTTTTATCCATAGAAAAGTAGAAAATACTTTGTAGCGAACTAATCTAATAAGTTAAAGTTTCCGTGGTATCATAATGGACCAGCTCGCAAAGATTTATTTAACCTTGCCTTAGATACAATTTGTACTTAACGTTATGTAAAAAAAAATCATCAAAATTAAATATTTTCGTTTGATAAAATTTTAACCTGCATCTGGAGTCGGAGTCTAGCACATTTTTTTTGACTCCTGCTCTGACTTCGTCTTCACAGCCCTGGTTATTTGTACCAGGCTTTCATAAAGCCGACATAGAATGGACCGTGATGGAAGGCCCTATTGGCCTACGTTATTCTGGATGCACGACAATAGCACAAGTAACCCAGGATTAGGTTAAGAATTGCCATTTAAATAAGCGAAAATTACTTTTAGCAGTATGACCCCCTACATCAGAATAACATATAAACTAACTAAATGGACCGTAAGGCTTTATGTTCTGATATAGCCTGCAGGACAGTAAAGTCGGAGTTTTGGAAATGTGGCCGGAGTCGTAGCAGGAGTAGACGTCAAAAAATGAGAACGTAGTGTCAGGGATTTTTTATTGTGTGGGCTTTGTTCGGTGAAATACTTTACTGCCTGCAGTTTCTCGTTGACTTGCAATCTGCTTGAACTTATGTGTATAGGCTTAGATCATTGTAAAAACACACATCGCTAGGGTCTAAGAATGGCGAAGTAGCGTTCAACGAAACTGCAGTCACCCCTGCTTGCTAATAAAGGTCTTTTTGACTGCCTTTTGAATAACTTTTTGGTTTTCTCTTTAAACCAGTCTTAACCTAAAACACCACTATTATTATTAAGATTTGTCGAAAAGTATGACTCGTAATCAAGGATCATAGGGCTCTAAAAGTACGGTATATAAGGTACTTTTTATTTTTGTAATTTGAATAGCGAATCTACGGTTACGATTATATCTTTTTCTTAAAAACATATGAATATAAAGGGTGGTCCAACTACGAGTATATCACACGATGTTAATTGTGAGTGAATCCATTACGTCAAGTTTTTTGCCCAACTTAATTTGATAATTCTTTGTTTCAGCAAATTGAGTGAATGAAATGTCAAAACACCTGTGCACCGGAAAATATTGATTTTCGCCATAGTGTGGCAGAAGAACCGTCAACCTGAACTCATCGCCGTGCCTAACAATTGAACAACTCACGAACAACACTAATGCGAATTTTGAATAAAGATTTGAACTAACAAAATTCATTAACCCAAGAGCTGAAGCCAACAGCCCATTTAAAGCATCGTTAATACGCCGAATAGTTGATTAAATAGACAGAAGTGAAAGGCGACTTTACAAAGAAAATTGTATTCAGCGACGGGCACACTTTAACCTCAGTGGACAAGCAGAATTGCCGCTTTTGGGCAAATGAGAATCCAGAAAGCCGATGCATCTACAAAGAGTGACTGGTGCGGTTTATGGGTGACGTCATCGGGCCATACTTCTATGAAAATGAGGTCGGCCAGGCAGTTACCCTAAATAGTATTCGCTATTGCGAGATGATGACGGACTTCTTGTGGCCTGAAATTGAAAATATGGACCTGGGCGATATGTGGATCCAACAGGATATTTCCACTTGTCACACAGCCAACGAAACAATGGCTCTTTTGCGCAAAAAACTCAATAGCCGTGTTATCTTACGTCGTGGCGATGTTAATGGCCGCCACGATCATGTGATTTGACACCGTTAGACTTCTTGCTTTGGGTATATTTAAAAGAAATCGTATACTTTAATAAGACAAAGCAATTCAAGAGCTAAAGGATGAGATGATCCTGCACATTAACCACATTGAACTTCCATTGTGTCTCAGAGTCATTGAAAACATGGACCATCGGAAAGAGGTGTGTCACCGAAGCAGGGACGAGCCTTTGGCAGATATTTTGTTTCACACGTACGAGGGTTGCTATTTATATTTCGGGTCCTGAAAATACTAGTGTTCTCAGATGCATTGGAAACTTTGAAATTTTTTATCATAACTTCACTCAAAACGTTTTGTCATTTGATGGCGAATTGTTTTGTTTACAGTGTGTTGAAAAATTCATCTCAGTCGAAAAATGGAATTATAATTATTATTATTGAACATTTTCGTGCGATGATTTTTTAAGATTTCGGCGTGGGTTATCGAGACAAGAGTGTTTTAATCACCTTGTTTCGACTTTTGGCGATAAAGCACCATCAAAACCACTGTTAATCGCTGGCACCAAGAGAACAGTCTCGGATGTCGTTCGCTCCAGGATGAATTTCGTGAAGACGTCCAACTTCGGTCAATTTGCCAGAAACCATCGGTGCTGTGCGTGAAGTGATTAAGAAAGACCGACATGTGAAAAACCGTGAGAATGAGGCATCCTTGGGCATATGAATGACAAGCATCAATAAGATATTGCATGTACACACATAATTTGACGAATGCTCAAAAAAGGCTCGTAGAGATTGGTGCAAAGAGATGTTGAAAAAGTATAACTGCGGTAGCTCAAAGGCAGTGTATAACATTGTCACAGGTGAAGAATATTGGATCTATGCATATGAACCCGAAACAAAACAGCAATCGACCGAATGGGTCTTTTAAGACGAGCCAAATTCAACAAAAGTTGTTCGTGGAAGAAGTACATCGAAGCAAATGTTTGCCAACAGTGTTCGAAGAAGTAAGGAAATATAATAAGAGAAGACGAATCATTTTGCTTCACGACAATGCGAGCCACCGTACAATCCACCGTACACATCTGATTTGGCACCCAATGACTTTTTCTTATTCCCTAGCATAAAGAAAAAAATGCGTGGTCAAAGTTTTTCATCGCCCGAAGCTGCTGTTGAAGCGTTCAAAAATCATGGAGGTATGTCAATCGGAGTGGAAAAAGTGTTTCGAAAATTGGTTTGTACGCATGCAAAAGTATATTAATCTTAAAGGAGAATATTTTGAAAAATAATAAAACAATTTCCAATGATAAATTATTGTGTTTTTATTGCCGGATCCGAAATATATAAGTAAATAGCAACACTCGTAATTGTCATAGAATCGTTCTATCATATAAAAAATATATTAAGATAATTCTCTGAAAACTTTTTGTTTTATTTAAAAATGACAACGTGCGTTTTTTTAGTTGACCCCTCCCCTTTTTTTTGTAAAATTCGCGGAAATTTTGTTTGCACTAATGATACTCGTATAAAGGAAAAGCTCTGCAAAATATTGCCTGTATATTTTGGACCAATGGTTTTTTGACTTGGTAGTTGCACAATATAACGTGTCAGATCAAAACATTTGTACTTCAGATTTGTATATTAAAATGAATGATGCAGTTTTTTTATTATTACTAAACGATTTTGTTACGCATTATAAAATATTTAACGTGATACCATAATTTTACTGATTTTACCATAAATAACATTTATGAGTACTTTCCGAATTGCGTTTTACATGTTGGTTTCAAAACAAAAATATTTTATACAAACTAATAGAAACATTGAAGTTAAAAACATACAAAAGTCTACATTTATTTAAAATCTAATTTCTTTGTACTAGGTAAAAACGCCGCCAGTATAAATCCAACTGAAACAGAAAAATACATTTTAAATAAGGCTTATCGCAGATGGGTAGACAGATTGAGCGGAACTTACGATACATAACAGCTCCGACCATAAGAAATGGTGGCACACAACCGAAGGACATGAAAATTGGAAATAGAACATTGCCCAATATGGAGCCCATACGACCGATCATCATTGCCAAGGAAACAATCATTGTTCTGTAATGGTGTGCAAAATTAACACTTGGGATACTTTTGTGATATCGCTATAAACTTTACCTTAACGAAGTCGGAAACAAGCACACTGAAGCTCCAATAGACGAAGTAGCCGACATGCTGCCCATGGCAACGTACATGGATGAAATGATCAACGTTGTCACCGCGGATGATGACCAGTAAAGGGCTATGCCACATGTTCCGGCAATTGTTAAGCCAGTGACTAAAATTTTAACCCTTATTAATGGAACCTAATATTGGTAAGTACTTTAACATTTATGTACCTTGAATTCGTTTATGGCCCAAAGCTTTTACAAGTGATCCAGCTATTAAATAGGACACGAAACCCACACAAGCCACAATAATATTATTGGTGTAGGTGGAGGAAGTTATAACCTGCAATATATTTAAGAATAATTATATAAAAATTTCTATAATTCGGTTCTTTAGGCGGGTATTTTTAAGCGATTTAAAGGTTCGTCCTTAATATTTTCTCTATTTAATAGAAAAAACCTTTCTCAAAACTTTTTAAAAAACTACAAAAATGGTCTATTGAAATTGTACAAATTTGAAGCAGGCTAAATTATTTAATTTTCGATCCTTACTTTTACCACGCATGACAAGTTATTGAATGATCAGATTCATAAGGCTTATTTAGTTGTTGTTGTAGCGGCAACTGTGTTCCGGGTTTACGGCCCTTGGCCTAAGAATTGCTATTCGTATCAATCCAGCGCATAGAACCGTCTGTCGTGGGCTAACCAACCATTTCCGAAAATAATAATGCTGCTGGTTCTATGCACAGGATGTTTTTTGGAACACAATAAATTAAACGGATTTTTGCAAGGTTTAACGTTTAAAAACATTTGGAAACTTATGGACTCTTGATAGTACACTGCGTTATCTTTCAACTTCTCTCGTCATAACTTCTTATAATATATCAGAAAAGGGTGAGTCTTGAATACTGTTGTTGTTGTTGTAGTGACAACTGTTTGCCGGGGTGACAGCCCTTGGCCGAAGAAATCCTCTTCGGCTCAATCCGGTCCGCAAAACCGGCTGTCTTGGGATTGAATACTAACAGTGACTGCCGAAATGCAGCTTGCTTTGCACTTTCAATGATCATGAAGCGTATGGTAAATCAGCATCTTGTAAATTATCTAGAGTCAAGACTTTCAAAGAATCCTATATGGGCGATGATATACACATGCCTGTGATAGAAGGATGCGACTCTAGAAGTTTTTAGGCGTTGTATAGAGTTTGAAGCGGCATGATCATAACAATTCTAATTTGTTCTCTATTTTTTATCTCTCATACTAGGTGCCGTTAAAGTAAGGTATAAATTTCTAAATTATGTGACACATTTATTCCACTGAGGACCATTGTGCTATCACTGGTTGCTAAGTGCCTGTAATGTAGTTCAAAACTTATGCGCTATATCAAGTTAGTCCTTATCAAATGCTTACCCGTAATGCTTAGAACTTCTCTGAAATTAATATTTTTATAATCTGAATATCTGAGAGATTAGAAAAGAAGTATAAGCCTAAAAACGAATACCAACTCAGATACAGGACCAGGCACGGGAATATGAGTCGTTCGACACTGTCATCCACCTTATCCCTACAGATTTATAGTATTTATCTGCTGATACGTCAGTTAATCTGCACGGATGCCCATTAAGCAGTGATCACGGCTACGTTGGATATTATGGATTTGGAACGATTGAGATCATATATATCCAGACTTGTCAGGTGATACGGCACATGCTGACTAGCCTTACCCCATGTTTCGTTCGCTTGTTTATGAGCTTATAATTTGATATGTTGCCTGTGTGGAATTCCCACATGTTCCAAATCGAGTTAAACGAGTAGGACTGTACCATGTCTGAACAGCTCATACGTCCTATTCTTCTTTGGAATGTTCATGAACCCCGGCACCCAAATAAGTTAAAAGATGCGGCGACATAAGTGGACACTCTTAAAATCTGGAAAATAGATTGCGGAGATTTGGTGATAGAGTCTGACTATCAGTGTATATATTGATAACGATAGCGTTTTTGACGTTTCGTTCCAGCTCCCGACCAAATGTTGATTAATGACCCTGTTAGAAAGTATACTAATTTAATTATAACGTGCATTGCTCCATAAAGTGAGAGGTTCCCCTTTAGCTCCCTACTGGAGTGTTTTGGAAGTAACATAGGGTTCGTTCTTCTTCTCTTTTTCTTATGACATTCACCTACGACAATTTTCCAATTATTCCGGTAATAGACAATGCCTCCTTAAAATTATGAGTGGCACCCTCGGATTTTAATGCTCGAAGGACCTTGCTGATCCATAAATAGCTCTGTGCACTTGATGGTGAAATAGCTGGCGAGAAATAGCTTGTCGAAAAGAAATTTGATAGGTTTTTTGACAATATAAGTAGTCGTGGATTTTTGTAGTTGTCTTAAGCATCGGTGAAAAGTAAAAGTATGGCAAAGGTTTTGCAACGCAAAAGATATGCTTTTTGTTAACAAAAAGTGTTGAATTCGTTCATGTTCGTTGGAAAAATATTTTATAAACAAAATTTGTACGTATCCCCAATAACTATTTAATATCACCGACTGTTATATAACGTTTTCGTTCGAGACAAAACGAACTTTCAGTAGACACGAATTCGTTCGTCAACACATTCAACATTACATTACAAAAAATTTAAATTTTGAAAATTCAATTCATTTTTAAAAAACCAAATTAGCGATACTGATTTCTCGTTCATTGTTAGAACAAATCGATCTAGATGTTTGAATTATAAAGACGGGCGAAGTCTAATCCAGGCTAAAAACTAAATCAGCTGAAAAAATTATGTTTAAATTGTTTTCGGGGATCAAGTTTTACTCAACATTTTATATATATATATATATATATCTACCTTAGCAAAATTGACTCTAGTAATCTCAGTAGATTTTCTAAAAACTCCATATGCTAACTAAAAAAATTCATATAGTCCTTATATTTTTCCCTATTCATAACGATCCTAAGTTGAGCCATGATTTGTCCACAAATAATGTTTACCAAAACTCTCCTAGTTTTATGAACTTTAGCAATACGAGGGTAGCAATTTACATTTCGGGTCCTGATACTAGTGTTCCCAGATGCAAAGTGGAACTTCCATTGGAAACTTTTTTTTAGCATAACTTCACTCAGAACGTTTTGTCATTTGAGGGCGAATTGTTTTGTTTACAGTGTGTTGAAAAATTCATTTAGTCAATAAATGGAATTATCCCGTGAACATTTTCGTGCGATGAATTTTTACGATTTCCGGCGTGGATTATCGATACAAGAGTATTTAAATCAACTTATTTTGACTTTTGGCGATGAAGGCTAACAAAAGCCACTGTTAGTCGCTGGTACCAAGTGTTCAGTCTCGGACGCCGTTCGCTCCAGGATGAATTTCGTGAAGGATGTCCAACTTCGGCCATTTTGCCAGAAACCATCGATGCTGTGCGTGAACTAATTAAGCATCCTTGGTATTGATGCTTGTCATATCCTTAGTATGACAAGCATCAATAAGATATTGCATGTTCATTTGGCCGTGAAAAAAATTTGTTCTCGTTGGATCCCACATACATTGTCACAGGTGACGAATCATAAATCTATGCAAATGAACCCGAAACAAAACAGCAATCGACTGTATGGGTCTTTCAAGACGAGCAAAATCCAACAAAAGTTGTTCGTGGAAGAAGTACATCGAAGCAAATGATTGCCTTTTTCGGTATAACTGGCTATGTGCATTTAGTTGAATATGTGGACGGCCAATTCTGAGTGGTATACAGCTATCTGTTTGCAACAGTGTTCGCAGATATGAGGAGAGATATCAAGAGAAGACGTATCTATTTGCATCACGACCATGCGAGCTCTCACACATCAGCTGAAACGATGAGCTATTTGACTACTCAAGATGTCGAATTGAAGGACCATTGACCACATGACTTCGTCTTATTCCCTAACATCAAGAAAAAATGCGTGGTCAACGTTTTTCATCGCCCGAAGCAGCTGTTGAAGCGTTCAAAAATCATGTTTTAGAGGTGCCTCAATCGGAATGAAAAAGTGCTTGTAAAATTGGTTTGTACGCATGCAAAAGTGTATTGATCTTAAAGGAGAATATTTTGCAAAACAATAAAACCATTTCCAATGATAATAATAGAAATATAATTAGCAACTCTCGTATCTCTACTTATATTGAAACAGGATTTTTTTAAAGGCGTATTAAATGACTTTAGGCGGCATTAAATGTCTTTAGAATTATAAGAACAACATATCATTTAGCTCGGTATTTAAGGAAAGTTTTTTGACATGAGATTGATTTTTCTTAAAATTTCAGTCAGCCTTTGTAACCATTTTGAAAATTATGGAAACTAGTGTAAAATCAAACCGTGATATTGTGGAGACATTTTTCTTCATCATAGTTTTTTTTTAGGTTTTATGTACATTTTTTAAATTTTTTTTGGCACATTCTCTTGCCTACGGCTTTAAACAATTTTAAACCATATTTTTTTCTGCAATTGATGCCAGCACCGAGTGGTGAATTTTAATTTGAGAAAAAAGAATGCAGACAAACTTTTACTTCAACCCTCATATACAAACAAAATTATCAAGGTAACATACCACAACACACTCGTCCAGGGGATTTTTCACGATGCCAGTCCTATTGACGCTATATTCCAAAATCGTACACATGCTAGTAGTTTCAGTGGAGATTTTCTCATACTCATGCAGGGAAGCAAATAGTTGGGGTAACCAGAGGCGCACTGTATTTTGTCTGGAAAAAAGATTGTCAATGAAAAATCTGTGTTTAAGAAAGACTCACAACATGCATACCCCAGTAAAATACAGAATTGCAGTAGGCAAACTTGGATGCATAAACCCAAGTAGGGTTTTAAACATAAAATTCTAAAGGCATTTGGCTGCTTGACATCAAGTTCGGTTTCTTCCTTAGTTTTGTTGTTGTTCGATTCCAAGTCTGTACGATGTATATCTTTTATGGTAGCCTCAATGGTGACCACGCTCACTTTGTCATCATTGCTGGTATCCTTTTGTTTGACTTCTTTAACAAGTTCTTTTATCTAAACGTGAATACTTTATATCAGTAGGAGGCCCATATTATATTTAGTATTAAGTTCTAGGCTTACATACCGGATATGTTTCCCTGGGTTGGCCCGAATTCATAGCATACATCATTTTGAATGCTTCCATAGCTTCCTTATTGCGTCCTTGTGACATCAAAAATCGTGGACTCTCGGGAAAGAAACATAGCAGAATGCCACTTAGTAAACTGGGTATGCCGCAGACAGCCAAATACATTTTCCATGCATTAACTACAGATCAATGGATCAATGGTTTTATTGCTATTCATATTTTACTTTACTTTAGTTCATAACTTACAATTCATATTGAATATATTGAAATTCCAATCCTGTGGCAGTATCAATAGTGCCAATATCGGCAACAATATGGATGCCGTTGAGAACATTGTGCCAACGATCATCATGATTTGGGAACGGTGTTTATTACCATGAAATTCGGATAAATATGACATCAAGATGGCAAATGGTCCACACATGCTGGCGAATATTAAGAAAAAAATACAATTAAACTCATTTATAAATGTATGGCGAGCCGCTGTAAAAATTCAACCAAAAATGCTGAGTGTGTATGATTAAGTATTTTTAACTTTTGTAAAAATTTAAAATTCAAATTTGGTTCAAAAACCAAAGTTTGATTAATGAAATGCCACTATTGAGAATGGAACAAGTTTGTAAAATAGTAAATGTAACTTGATTTTCAAAGAATACTTACACAAAACCTCCAAAGAATTTCGCCATCATCAATTGTATGACGCTTTGACTCATGGCTCCACATATAACACATGCGACATCGAGAAAAAAACCAATGATAAGTAAATTTTTACGGCCCCTTGTGTCGGATAGATAACCCCATCCAATGGCGGATATAATCATTCCTAATGATAAATAATATAAAATTATACTAATAAAATCCTTTACAACGCGTTACGACAACTAGACATAAATAAAGTTATGGGTACACTGAAGATTATTTTCACGCTGCATTTTGTTTTAAATTTTGGTAGTTAAAAAAGTAAATAAAAATTACGAAACCTATTTTAATGGTTTTTAGATTACCCTAAATAAAGACACACTAGGCGATACACCAGGTACGAGGGTTTATATATATATTTCTGGCATAGGCAACACTAAGTTTTGCCTGGTGCCATCTGACATTTCCATTGGAAAGTTTGACTTTTTTTTAGCATAAACTTTCTCAGAACGTTTTGACGTAAAACCTTATTTGTATTGTTTACAGTGACTGAAAAAATCAATTTGGCAAAAAATGGAATTAACTCGTGAACATTTTCGTGCGATCATTTTTCACAACTTTCGATGTGGATCACGACAAGAGTGCATCGATAAACTTAAATCTTTTATAGCGATGAGCCGCCATCCTATAGCACTGTGAAGAACTGGTTTAATGAATGCAATCGTAGCGGACGCTCGCTCAAAGACGAAGGTCGTGAAGGTCGTCCAAAAACGGCCGTTGTGCCAGAGAACATTGATGCCGAGTGTGAACTGATAATTCAAGATCGTCATGTGACATAACGTGAGTTAGAGTGATCCTTGGTCATTTCTTCCACCAGCATACACCTGGCCGTAAAAAAGGTTTGTTCTCGTTGGATCCTGCACAATTTGACAATCGCTCAAAAAAAACCTCGTGTCGATTGGTGCAAAGAAATGTTGAAAAATACGATCGCGGTGCTTTAAAAGACGTTTATAAGATCGTCACAGGTGACGAATCATAGATCTATGCGTATGAGCCCGAAACAAAACAGCAATCGACCGTGTGGGTCCTCAAAGACGAGTTAAATCCAACGAAAGCTGTTCGTGGAAGAAGCACTTCGAAGCAAGTGGTCGCCTGTTTCTTCTTCAAAACTGGTCATGTGGTGACTGTTCCGCTTGAGCAAAGTAGGAGGTCAATTCTGTGTGGTACACCAAAATTTGTTTGTCTGAGTTCTTCGGAGAAATTCGAAAAACGAACAAGATAAGACGAATCATTGTGCACCATGACAATGCGAGCTCTCACACATCGACTCAAGCCAGCGGCTTTTTGACCGGCCAAAACGTCGAATTGATGGGTCATCCGCCGTACAGCTCTGACTCTGACTTGACCAATGACTTCTTCTTATTCCCGCACATCAAGAAAAAAATGCGTGGTCAACGATTTTTGTCGACAAATTATGCTGTTGAAGCGTTCAAAAACCATGTTTTGGAGGTGTCCCAAAAGTGTAAAAATCATGCTGGAGAATACTTTGAAAAACAATAAAACCATTTTTGATGATAAATACTCGCATTTTAGTTATTAGGCCAGAAATATATATAGCAGCCCTCGTACCATGTGTGGGGCTATTCGAAAGCATGGACAGCAATTTGATCAAAGTTCGTTATTTGTGACTCAATTTTCTGCACAAAATTTGGTCAAAATCGTATGTTATATGTTGCGTCTTGATCTTTGCTTTGAAATCAAAAAAAGCCTTTTTAAGATATCGAATTTGCTTGATATAGGCACATTTTGCCCAAGACTAAACAATGGCGAGACAGACATCGCTCAATAGAATTAGAAAGAGATTCTGCATCTATTCGGCTCTATCTCCTTGTCAAACAGCAGCACAGAGTGGTGTAGGGTATTGAAAATTAATTGATACCTTTCTGGCCCAAAAAGTACTTTTTTATATCTTTTGTTGTACCAATTCGCCAATCTCATTAATCATCTCTGCTGCACTAAGCAAACGACGATCGCAAGTGTCAGTCTTACGAACTTTTTGTACATTAAGCTTCCTATATTTTTCAAAGTTATTCAAACGTAAAGCGATCGACACGAGCCTTTTTTTGAGCGATTATCAAATTGTGAGGGATCCAACGAAAACAAACCATTTTTACGGCCAGGTGTTAATGCAATATCGAATGTATGCTGGTGGAAGAAATGCCTAAGGATGCCTCTATTTCACGGTATGACGATCTTGCATTATCAGTTTACAACGTTCAAATTGACTTTGGTCGTACGTCAAAACGTTCTGAGTAAGTTTATGCTAAAAAATGTCAAACTTTGCAATGGAAATGTGAGATGGCGACAGGCAACACTTAGTGTTGCCTAAGCCAGAAATGTATATAGCAACTTATCTTCGTAACTTTCAGTAAAGATTTTGAGCAGAAAAGAGCTGCTACCAGTAGATGGATTAAAGTTTTTCATCTTTTAAAATTAAACCAGAAAATAAGAAATGAGAGTCTGACCATTTCTAAAATGTATTGTGACACGGTATTAGGTAAAATATCTCTTATACACTTACCGCAATACGTGATGGCATTTAAAATGCCCTTATCGACCAAATCCAAACTAAGATCGCACTCGGCACTGGGAAGTATGTAAGAAACCACTGCTGTCTCGACCACTGTTGACATGACAGCTGGCCAAGATACAAACAGTAATAGAATATTGAAACGTCCAAAGCCAGACGCCTTCATGGCTGTCTCAAAATCAGCCGGTTCATCCACCGACCGTTCATTATTGTTGTTATTGCACTTGTCTAAAATCACATTAAATAAGCGTTGTTTTAAATATTAAATTTATAATTTCGAAAATTACACACACCTCCAATTTCTGCAGTACTAGACACTGTTGTTGTGGACCCCATTTTCGAGATTTTAAGTATTTCGTACACAGTGTTTGCAATGCAAATAAGAAAAGTTATATCCCGAGTTTATCTTTAGTTTATGAAAAAACACAACATGGTTTCCGATCGCACTTTCCGTTCAAAACATTTCGTTTCGTTTTTATTGGCAACCGCCGCCGTATCATCTGCCGTCTAAAATCTTACTGAATGTCGCCTAGGGATGTTGTATCTTCTTATTAAAAAGCATTATTCTTTACTTGCCTTCTTAGCTATCTCTCCTGCCATAAAATTTGATAGAAATGCGCTACGATTGCCGTAATAAATTCACAAAGCTTAAATTGTGTAGGTTGTCGTCTGCTTAATAACTCACAAAAATATAGAAGAAGACATCAAAATGATTGTTTGTTCTAACCCCTTCACAGAAGTTCAATTCATATCCCATGCACTCTTGGATATCACAAAGACTTGGGCTAATCGATTGGCAAATCCGAGGATCTTTTTCACGTTGCAGACATCATTTCTAGCTTCTTTAACTTACAAAATCCATTTTTTTTGTTTGTTTATCCAAGTCTACGAATATTTGTTTAGATGTTATCACGATGTCGTGTTATCACAATAACACCTTTAACTGGCTAACTAACTGTTTCTACAGTGGAACAAGTGTTTAACGAATTGCTTCTTTTTGACGAACTAATACAGGGTGTCCATTGGGAAGGCTTACTACTTTGTTTGTTTATAATTGTTGATTAAATGAAAGAGAATAGAACTTATATTTATAAAGTCTTTATTTAATTATATTAATTATTAATTATTATGTATGGAATACAATATCAGATAAATGTCCGCCTCTGTTAGCCTCACAAATGCGAGCCCCTTTGAGCACATTTTTTATTACATTCCACAGATTTACGCGGTATTTCATCACGAATATTTTGCTGGAGTTGCTCAAGCGTTTCTGGTTTGTTTGCATAAACCTTGCTTTTCAGATATCCCCACAAAAAGAAGTCCGGAGCAGTCAAATCAGGCGAGGCCAATCAACGTCACCATTTCTTGAAATAACTTGTTGTGGAAAGAGGTCTCGCAGTATTTCCATTGTAGTCCTGGCTGTATGCGATGTCGCACCGTCTTTTTGATACCTCATGTTAATCAAGCCGAACGCATGCAGTTCTGGCGTTAAATAGTTTTCAATCATATCACGATATCGCTCCCCATTGACAGTTACCGTTACGCCGTTTTCATTTTCATAGAAGTAAGGTCCAATGATTCCCCCTGACCAAGTTGCACACCAAACTGCCACTTTTAAAGGATGCAAAGGTGACTGATGAATAATTTGAGGGTTGTCCATTGTCCAGAACCGACTATTCTGTTTATTCATATATCCCTTCAAATGAAAATGTGCCTCGTCACTCATGATTTTTTCATGAAAATCGGGGTTGTCATGGCCGAACATTGAACATTGGCATATATATGTACGGCGGCGAAAATGGTCTTGTGGAAGAAGCTCTTGTGTCAACTGAATCTATAATGGAAACAAATCCAAATCCTTGTGCAAAATTGTGTCCAAAGTTGTTGTTTGAAGACCAAGCTCCTGGGCACGGCGTCAATTGAGGTTGATGGATTGTTTTGAACACTTTCTTGAGCAGCAGTAATGTTTTCAGCCGATCTTGCAGTACGTTGTGGTCCATGCTTGGGCCTATCAGTTACAGACCCTCTTTCTTCGAAATCATTCACTATAGTGCGTTTTGTTGGCACGGTGTTTCTCCCAAAAATTTCACGTAACTTTCTCATCGTCGCAGTAATCGATGATTGATTTTGATAAAATGTTTAACGATGTATCGAATATGTTTCCATTATAAATTTGTCACGTCTCTACTTCGCGACTGCCAAATATGAACTGTCAAGACTAATGTTTACCAAAATGGCGTCAAAAACTAGTAGTAAACCTTCCCGGCGGACACCCTGTACATTAATAGCGTAGACAGACAGCAGAGTTAGTCCGCATTTGATACCTTTTTGAGTATTCCGAAAGAAGTGAATTTGCGTAATTATATAGTGTTATTTTTACGAAATAAGTATTTCTTATTGCTTGAGTAAAAGCTTAAACCAACAAAAAACTCTTTGAATAGAATTAAAATGAAAGCACGTAAGTAAAAGGCGGCAGGGCTATTTAAATAGATGGCCCAATATGGTCGAGCTTTGGTAGGTTTGGTTCAAGTCGCTCATAACGCCCTATTCTAAATTTGAGTAAGATCGGATAAAGTATAGGAATTGTAGACCGGGCCTCGGAATTTGCCTATATATAGGGGCTACATAAAAACGTGAACCGACATTTCCCAATATTACAAAGATCGATAATAGATCTTCCATATTTGTACTATACTAAATTTGACGAAGATCTAATGTTAAATGGAGAGACCTTTGCGTGGGTACATTGCACATTGGGCGATAGTTTTGCCGACAGGGCACGAATCTGTAAGAACCTTTGAGCAGGGCTATCCCAAAACATGAACTATTAGTGACTCGTCAAGTTCTGTACAAAATTTGGTCAGAGTTGGATGTAATATGTGGCTTTTCCAGCTGCGGATTTTGAGCTGTAACCAGAAAGGCCCAAGTTTGGCCCTACATTGACCAATTTGAATAGGGTTCGCTCAGTGGAATTAGATAGCGGTTCTGAATCGATTCGGGTCTATTTCCTGAAAATAATGAAAATGCAAATATTTATCATCAAAAATGGTTGTATTGTTTTTCAAAGTATTTTCAGCATGATTTATACACTTTTGCATGCGCTCAAACCAATTGTCGAAGCACTTTTCCACCCCAATTGAGACACCTCCAAAACATGGTTTTTGAACGTTTCAACAGCATCTTCTGTCAACGAAAATCATTGACCACGCATTTTTTTCTTCATGTGCGGGAATAAAATGAAGTCATTGGGTGCCAAGTCAGGGCTGTACGGCGGATGACCCATCAATCCGACGTTTTGGCCGGTCAAAAAGGTGCTGATTTGAGCCGATGTGTGCGGGCTCGCATTGGCATGGTGCACAATGATCCGTCTTCTCTTGTTCGTTTTTCGAATTTCTCCGAAGACTTTAGGCAAACAAATTGTGGTGTACCACTCAGAATTGGCCTCCTACGTTGCTCAAGCGGAACAGCTGCCACATGACCAGTTTAGCCGATAAAACAGGCGACCATTTGCTTCGAAGTGCTTCTTCCACAAACAACTTTCGTTGGATTTGGCTCGCCTTGGAAGACCCACACGGTCGATTGCTGTTTTGTTTCGGGCTCATACGCATAGATCCACGTCTTCCGAAGCACCGCGATCGTATTTTTTCAAAATTTCTTTACAACAATCGACACAAGCCTTTTTGTGAGCGATTGTCAAATTGTGCAGGATTCAACGAAAACAAACCTTTTTTACGGCCAGGTGTTTATGCAATATCGAATGTATGCTGGTGGAAGAAATGCCCAAGGATGCCTGTATCTCACGGTATGTCATATGACAATCTTGCATTATCAGTTCACGCACGTCAACAATGTTCTTTGGCACAACGGCCGTTTTTGGACGGCCTTCGTCTTTGAGCGAGCGTGGGCCACGATTAAATTCATTACACCAGTTTTTCACAGTGCTATAGGATGGTGTTTCACAGTCCTATAGGATGGTGCCATACAAAGATTTAAGTTCATCGATGCACTCTTGTCGTGATAATCCACGTCGAATGTTGTAAAAAATGATCGCACAAAAATGTTCACGAGTTAATTCCATTTTTTTTTTGCCAAATTGATTTTTTCAAGTCACTGTAAACAACACAAATGATGGTCGTACGTCAAAACGTTCTGAGTTATGCTAAAACATGTCAAACTTTCCAATGGATGTCAGATGGCTCCAGGCAACACTTAGTGTTGCCTAGGCCAGAAATAAATATAGTATCTATATATCTAGTATCTTAAAAAGTACTTTTTTATTTCTTTTTTTATACAAATTCGCATTGTACCAATTCGCCTACCACATGTATCATCCCTGCTACCAACCATAAACAACTTAACAGCAGATTTTGATGCAGCTGTGTTTATTTTTGATCAATTCGGACACTTGCCAGATTGAAATACCAAAGTTCAGTTTGATTTTTTGCATTTAAGACAGCGTAAATGTAGTTTGGGAAGAGATAATGCACGAGTTAATTTGTATTAATTCATCTTTGAAAATACATCAGAACTACAGTCCCATGAAATTGTATGATTATTGCGGGAGTCGTTATATCCGTGTTTGACTGTTTTTTTTCTTTCTTTGTTTGTGTCTAAAACCATGTTGTGTCTAAAAACATGTCATATTTGTATGACGAACTTATTTTATATTTTTAAATTAGAATGCGATCAGTGTTTTTGTTAATTGTACTAAAGAGGATTCTAAAAAATGAACACTGATGCTTACTTAAACAGCACCGAAGGTATGTTACAATCAAACTAAATAATTATCGCAATCCAAAAGTAAAGGTTGGCTGATGAATAAATGAACATTAAGAAGCACGAATACCTTTTTTTTAATAAAAATTATTTTTTTATCTCTGTTCATTTAAAAACTAATAAAAATTTGTTAAATCTTTTTTATGGTTTTTTAAAATATTCGATTTTAAATGACATCTACGCTCGATGGAGCATTGCAGCGCTAATTGCCTAAATTTATGTTTAAATGCATTGATTTCATTCATTAAACTTGCTGTAACCTGTGCTTCCTTTGTGAGAACAACAGCATTTTATCGGCATTACCAACATTTTTTTTGAATATTTTGTTAGTTAGGGCTCCTCATTGTAAGAACAGCAATACAATTTGTTTGGGCTGTTTCATATTTCCCGAGTTAGTCCCTATTCACACTAAGCAACTTTACCTGTCCCAACTATAATTTTTTTTGGGTTCCTCATTCTCCTAAACAAACTGAGAGTTGCGGCAAGTAAAGTTGCCTATTGAGAATGGGGACTTACGGGGATCCAAATCTTGACAATAAATATCGGTACGAGGGTTGCTTTATATATTTCTGGCCTAGGTAACAATAAGTTTTGCCTGGAGCCATCTGACATATCCATTGGAAAGTTTGACATTTTTTAGCATAAACTTACTCAGAACATTTTGACGTACGACCATCATTTGTGTTGTTTACAGTGACTTGAAAAAATTAAATTGGCAAAAAAATGGAATTAACTCATGAACATTTTCGTGCGGCCATTTTTACAACTTTCGACGTGGATTATCCAACAAGAGTGCATCAATGAACTTAAATCTTTGTATGGCGATAAAGCACCATCCTATAGCACTGTGAAAAACTGGTTTAATGAATTCAATCGTGGCCGACGCTCGCTCAAAGACGAAGGTCGTGAAGGTCGTCGAAAAACGGCCGTTGTGCCAGAGAACATTGATGCCGTGCGTGAACTGATAATGCAAGATCGTCATGTAACACACCGTGAGATAGAGGCATCCTTGGGCATTTCTTCCAAAAGCATATATTCGATATTGCATAAACACCTGGCCGTAAAAAAGGTTTGTTCTCGTTGGATCCCGCACAATTTGACAATCGCTTAAAAAAGGCTCGTGTCGATTAGCACAAAGGAATTTTGAAAAAATACGATCGCGGTGCTTCAAAAGACGTTTATAAGATCGTCACAGGTGACGAATCATAGATCACTGCGTATGAGCCCGAAACAAAACAGCAATCGACCGTGTGGGTCTTCGAAGACGAGCCAAATCCAACGAAAGTTGTTCGTGGAAGAAGCACCTCGAAGCAAATGGTCGCCTGTTTCTGTGGCAAAACTGGTCATGTGGAGACTGTTCCGCTTGAGCAACGTAGGACGGTCAATTCTGAGAGGTACACCACAATTTGTTTGCCTGAAGTGTTCGGAGAAATTCGAAAAACGAACAAGAGAAGACAAATCATTGTGCACCATGACAATGCGAGCTCTCACACATCGGCTCAAATCAGCGCCTTTTTGACAGGTAAAAACGTCGAATTGATGGGTCATCCGCCCTACAGCCCTGACTTGACATGAAGCGTTCAAAAATCATGTTTTGGAGGTGTCTCAATGGGAGTGGAATAAATGCTTCAACAATTGGTTTGAGCGCATGCAAATGTGTCTAAATCATGCTGGAGAATACTTTTAAAAACAATAAAACCATTTTTGATGATAAATATATTAATAGCAGCCCTCGTATATCTTTAGATATTTAGAGATATTTTTTTTATTTATCTCTGTAAAGTCCTCTTTCAGCCGATTCTAAATTGTGGGCTTTAATAAAGAAAAATATAAAGTTACTTCTTGAGATATTTAGCATGTTAATAGATATGATGTCCTTTTTATTCTATATTCATAAGGACATGAAAATATTGCGATATCAGTCAAAAAAGTAGACATATGCTTTCATTTGGTACCTTTTTCTATCAAAATTGTGTGCAGCGTTAGGAAATTATGATGCATTGAATATCTTACACTTTTCTTTAAAATCCTTTAAAAATCACTCTTTAACGGGCGATAATTCGCGAACCGAATTTGGAAATAAACTTTGTGTCCAAAAAAACTGTGTGATCTTGGAATTACTAACGCGTGGGTCATTTTAAATTTGAATCGGCTGTATAAGAAGTACTGAATATTTTTTTAAATTTCTGGTTTTATAGGTAAGGTTTAACTCTGTCGTTTAATAATGGAACACGATATAATTCAAATGACTACTGGCTCGACAGTACCTCGTCCGATTAAAACAATTTTCAGTACATTTTCAATTGTTTCGGTGGGAAACTAGAGGAAAAACCACCTATACAAAAGTTCTTTCAAATCATTTACTATTCAGAACAAAACCAACAATTCTTGTTTAGCTAAAGTATGGCACTAATAAAGTAACATTAGGAATTTTCGATGGGGAAATCATTTGCAAAATTTACAGGACCACTTACGCAGGCGGGAGTAATTGCATCAAAAGAATTGTGAGCTATATCCCGACGTCATGTAGTTAACGACATCAAAATATAGCGATTGTACGAGTACTGGTTTGGAAATGTCGGTCGAATGGAAACAAACTCTCTAACCAGAAAGGTGTTAGAAATAGTGCCAAGGAAATCTAAGACAGGGAGAGACCCCGTTTTAGGTAAACGGACCAAGTGGAGGAAGATGCAAGAATCTTTAGTAAAGGAAAATAGAGGAAGCACCCCCAATACTAAAGTTCTTACAAATCATTTACTAATCAGGACAAAACCACCAATTGTTTGTAGAGCCAACATAAATAGTTAAGGGAGTTATATTTCATTCCTGACTTTTTGTAGGCGGTACTATTAACATTTTCTATGTCATCTATAATTGCCATCAACATTTATTTGCTCTATCGGTCGCCTGCTCTTCATTTCTAGCGCCACATGAGTTTACACCATTGTTTAGGTCCTCAGTATGCTGTTAGGTAAAATTTTAGGCCAGTATTTCTACATACTCACGAAATTTCATTTCTCCTTGTTTTTTCCGAATAGAGGTTTCTTTACTACCTTTTGATCAATTTTATTGCAGTTTTTTGGAAAGCACCAAAAAGCCATGTGGATGTTTAAGTTTTTATTTATCTTTTCCTTTTTTGGGGAGCGTTTTCGTTTATCCTGAATTTTCTGTAGTTGGTTCTGAAGTAAAATCATTTAAAAAAAATTGGTATTAGGGCGGGACCAAACTTTCAGAATGACGGTGGTGTATGTCTTCAGACCATGATGACATCTCCATTGAGACAGCTTCCTTGTAAAGTGTTCGGATATTCTGGCTGCATATCCGCAAATCAAAGACTTACAGAGTGGAGCATTGACTTTTTTGACAATATTTTGGTAAAGGCGCATTACATATTATTTCTCCACTACAACCGATGTTTGAAAGAAGCTTCCCAAAAGACATCCTAGCTTAACTCGGGGTTTTATCTACCACATAAGATTAGGAATGATCAAGATTATAAGAACACGATTTTGCTAATTATACCACTGTTTGTTATCCTTTATTCTATTTGTCAAACTATGTGCTAGTTAAAAAACTTGACAAGTTTAAGCAAACCGGGTGCTTAAACTGAATCAACTCCGCTTAATTCAATGGCGCTTGCCGTTTTTCTAGATTAGCTTTTAAAAAAAGTTAAACTAATAAGCAGACAAAAGTTGGTATATAAGCCTGCGTTGGACCATTGCGCCTCAAATAATTTTATTTTACAATCCTTATATGTATTCCAATTTTGAACACACTTCTTTTATTTTTGGTAAATCCAAACCATTATCTTGAAAAAGTCTCGAAAACATAAATAACCCCCGTTTTTTACCATTTTTTGCGGGAACCTAATGTAATTGTGACAAACGTCAATAATTGTTCTCAATAGAAAATTGGGCTGGCCTCAGGTCAATGTATAATTATAACACAAATGCGATTTTTTCTAGATAAATACAATGTATGCTAGGAGTAAGTATTCACTAAGTGTCTTTATAATATTTGTAATCAATCTTTAATGGAAAATAATAAATACTGAAAGGCGAACTGCTGTATACTTTTTATAGGCGAACTTGGAACTTTTTTTTAGAAATTGTCGGACTGCCCCTAAATCTCATTTAACCTGCAGCATTTAAGAATATATTAATTATTCCTATTGTTCTTTTTTTTAATAATTTCACATTTTGTAAAGTTTTGAAATATAATCTTTCTTTATTGTTATCGTAGTTCATTTTTCAATTTATTTGAGTTCAATATTTTTTGTACTGGGCAAAAGCATCGATATTATACAGCCAACTGAAATAAGAATACTTGTTTAATTCAATATTATTATATTTCAAAATCCAAGGTACTACGCACCATACATAACAGTTCCAATCAATAGAAAAGGTGGTACACAACCAAATGACATAAAAACTGGAAATAATATATTGCCCATTATGGAACCTGAGCGACCGAACATCCACGATAACGATACAATCATAGTTCTAAAGAATAAATATCAATTATATGTTCTATCTGTTCGTCGGATTTGTAATAGAAACAATTTCGCAATTACCTTAAAGAAGTTGGAAACAAGTTCACCGATGTTCCAATGGTCGTCGTAGATGCTATGCTGCTCATGCACACGTACAGCGATGAAATGATTAGCGTCATAAGGGCCGAAGATGACCAGTAGAGAGCAAGACCACTTGTTCCGGCGATGGCTAAAGAAATTACTGCGGAATATTTAAGGTTTCGCATTAATACAATTTGTTATACTCGTATATGATCGTTTATTAGTTAACATGTACCTTGAATTCGCTTGTTGCCCAAAGTATTTATGAGGGTTCCGGCCACCAAGAAACCAATGAAACTAACCGCAGACACTATGATGTTATTAGTATATGTCGAAGATGTTATGACCTGGAAACAAATACAAGATTTTTTTTTAAAAATCTGGAATTGATTTATATGAATGAATACAAAATCGTCCATACATAGAAGTTTAACAATTTTCGGGTTATAATTCCTTCCTATCATAAATAAAAGGTGGATTTGTTCTTACTAAATTTCACTTCCTTGCAATTGCTTTTAACGGGTGAAAAATATTCTTTTAAACTTGATTGATAGAATATTTTCATTTTAGAAGTATTCAAACTTTCTTTTGATTTTTCGTACAAAAAGTTCGAGATTCGAGTGTCATCAGCTAAGGCATATAGCGCATATCAACAGGCCGATTTATGTTGTTGTTGTAGCGGGACATAGTGTCGGAGTTATATCCCTTGGCCGTAGAATTGCTGCTGTAAGTCTATCCGGTGCATATAATCGGCTGTCTTGTGAATGATACTAGTCCGAATCGTTCTGAATCGTGGTTTTATTAAATTACGACGAGAATTTTACATTATTTAAAATCTTTGGGAATTATTCAAATTCAAGAAAATTGGGGTTGATTTGAGCTGATGCCGGGAAAAGTTAAAGGGCGACTATAATAAAAGTCATTTGGCACACATAAACCGGTGAAAAAATATGCACTACGATAACCCAAATAAAAGAAAATTATAGAGACCATTAGACGATTCTTAAATATTGGCCGCGTTCTATTGCCAACTCGCTTAGGAGGTCGCTAACGCGATAACTTCACACTATTCTAAACTATAGACTAAACTATAGACAAGTTGCGTTAAATCCCCTTCGTTTTAAATAAATGTCCTTTTTGGGAAGAAAGTTATTCAAGAATAACATTTAGCGAGTTTAAGCGAGCTCGGTTAATAATCGCTTAAATTATTTCTCGAATAACTTTTTTTCTGCAAATTACAAATTTTCAAATCAAACGGTTTGTGATGCATAAAGCCAATCAGTTCTTATAGTATGTTTAGTGGCTATACACTTAAGGGCAACCAGTTTTGCATTTAACAGCCGGCAGTAGTTTTTCTCCGAACACAATAAACATCCCTCGCACAGTCCAGCTAACCAAACGTTCAGAATTCGGTCAGAATTCTGTACGACAATCGGAAACATTTTCGGATTAGAATTCTTACGACAAACATATTGGAGGGTTGACATTGAATTCTGAACTACTTCTCTGAGGGAACTCTGATGTTTTTGCCGACATTTCGAACCGATTTCTGAACGAATTCTGGGCTAATGTCTTGGTAAATTTTGAATGTAAACAAACAAAAAACAAAAATTTGAAATATATAAATACCTCAGACAAACAGTCAAGAATTCGTTAAGAATTAATTCCGAAGTGTCTGAATACAATACCAATAACTGTAAAATATGAAGCAAATAACAAAAATTTTAAACGAACAGACTACCTTAGATAAAACGTTTAGAATTCGTTGCGAGTTCATTCTGATTAAAAAATAAATTAAAATCCCACAGACAAGTCTAACAGAATTCGGGCCGAATTAGTTCAGATATTTCGGAACATAATAAATAAAAAAAATCCTCAGACAAATCGAACAGAACTCGTAACGATTTCGATAGGAATTCTCGATAGAGTTCAGATATTGTTCAAAATTGTCTGATTTCAGACATTGTCGGCAAATTTGGTTTACTATGGAGCCAGTTGTGGTATTCATATAGATGATATTGTATTCTATTATAAAATTACAAAGTTAAACCTTTTCAATAAAACCAGAAATATTTCCGTACTTTTTTTTGATTGATTCAAATTTAAAATTTTAAATGGCCCACCAAGCATAAGCACTGTGAAAAGTTTTCTTAAAAATAGTGACATTTTGTTAATGTCAACCAATACCTCTTTTGAACAATTGCGATATTATTTCAAATAATATTGTCGAATCTTAAAAATATAAGAGTCCAAGCTGATATATTATGCAAAATAAGCATTTAAACTTTTCTTTTAACAAAGTAATATGAATTTTTGCATTTTTAGTAAAATATGCACAAACAAATCAATGACAAATCACATTTTATTGCAAAATCATTGATTTGCGTAGATATTTAGAAGTAATTGAAGATACTTTTAGACTAAACCGACAAATATGCATTTGCATAGAATTCCGATCCCTATTAATTACTTATCACGCCGATGAGAGCTTAGTTAACTTAGTTTTTAATCATTTGATACATTACCACCACACACTCGTCCTTTGGATTTTTCATCATCTCAGTCCTGTTGACATTGTACTCTAAAACGGAGCACATACTGGTAGTGGCTTCCGTGGAAATTTGTTCATATTCATGCAAGGAGGCAAAGAGCTGGGGTAACCACAAACGCACGGTAATTTGTCTAAAAGTAGAATATAATTCGAGTATAAGATAGTTTTTATAGCGTTTTACTCTTCTGATCGATGTGAATGTACATACCCCAATAAAATAAAGAAGTTCATTAGACACACTCTGAAGGATAAACTTAAGTATGGCTTAAAACATAAAACTTTGACAACACTTGGTTTCTTTTGATACGTTTCGGGATTGCCATTGTCAATGCCTTCGATTTTTGCGCTTTCATACTTAATGGCCTCTCCAATATTCGCCATATTCAAGTTATCCTGTTTTCCATCATCCTTTGTTGAATTTTCATTAATTAGTTCTGTAATCTGAGGCGAGTTTTATATAAAGATGATAATTTTCAATGGTTGTGGGGTGAAGAATTGCTAAACTTACGGGATATGAATCTTTTGGCTTTCCCGAATTCAAGGCATACATCGTCTTGAACGTTTCCAATGCTTCAATATTTCTTCCTTGGGACATTAAAAATCGTGGAGTCTCAGGAAATAAACAGATCAGGAGGCCACTTAAAAGGCTTGGTATACCACATACGGCCAAATAGACTTTCCAAGAATTAACTATAAAAAGCGATATTAAATGAACAGAGATTATTTAATTGAACACTTGTGCCTACATATATTGTAAGTGGATGCAAGTTTCTTAGAAAATAGCAAGATTTAGGATCCGTACAGATCTTTATCAGAAAGCTTGACTGTTGGAGGGAAAACTAAGTATATTTTTGTCCTAAAATATCATTAATTTGAGCACTCTAAAATTTACGATTTGTTTCTTTGATCCACTTTCTAGTGTTTAGGTGTTTTACCATCGGAGTGTTGAACAATTTGCGACATTTTTATGAAAGATTACGATTCTATTAGATCAACCATTGTGACGTAGTGTTTTAAAATCATAGATCTTCAATTAGTTTTAATTTTTGTAGTTTCATTACAATAACCGAGTATAATATAATAATATTTCCAAATATTTAGTCCTTTCTGTATTCCTAAAAAGCTAAAAAGCACGACTTCGGTATTTTTAAATTAAAATTTTACACAGGGTCAGAATATTTAATACGTACCTAAATTTTTTTGTTCGAGACGCTTTTTTATGTTAATATAAATGGTTGCTATAATTTTATTTATATGTTTTTATACCCTCCACCAAAGGTAGGGTTTACAACACTATGAAATATTGATCCTGAACCACCTAAATAAAATATATTTTTGATCGTCGTAAAACTCTAAGGCGATCTAGTCATAACGTCTGTTAAAAGCGCGATAGTGGTCAAACGAATATAACTGGGATCCTAAAATTTAGCATGATGATGACTTATGACCATAAGTAAATGGGCGAACTCGTTCCAGGGGGAAAAAGTTTGCCCTTAAGGGACTAAATTTACCTCGGTACCTCGGTTGTAAATGGGTACTGCAAGTTGGGACGCAATAAATACCTCAAAAAGGGTATAGTTGCTGGAATTTTTGACTTTTGAGGCCAAAAAAACGTACCGCATCGTCCAAATGGGCGATAAATTGTCAATATGGTCATATGGGTACTAAAATAAAAATAAATTATGTTACGAATCCAAGTATTAATCCAATTTTTTGTGCTAGCAACAACTTTATTCACTCGCAACACTTAAGGCAATGCGAACGATAAGTTGAAAGATCGAGACTACCGTTTTGATGCGAAAGTGAGTGACTGGCTTTCGTTCGCAAAGACTTTCGTTCGACATCGTGGCTAAGGCTGTAAATGGAGAAAAAAATGAAAGCAGCCATTTATTCGATCATAAAGAAGCGTTTTATAAACTTTTCGAGCAAAACAAAATTTTTTTTAGATACGTATTAAATAGTTGTATAGACCCACCATTGCAGACTTAAAAAAAGAATTAACCTTGGAAGCCTTTAAAGGTCTACACTTAAAGTCTAAAATGATTAATTGTTTGATTGCCAGTAGAACATCAGTCTACAGTTTAAGTAATAAAGTATACAACGGAGAAGATTTTTAATTATATTTTTTTATATATTATAAGTTAAAAAATCCATGAATTGAATTTTCTTCCTCATAAAATAAATCACGTGGAACTTTACTTCAAAAATATAGAACAAGGTTGGGAAATAATGCAAACTTATTTCCTCGTCAAGCAAAAAAAATCCGATTGACTAAGCAGTTGAAACCACGCAACCATCCGTTTTGCTATCGATTCTTAGTTTGAGCCTTACCCAGACTGAAACATGTTTGGTAATCGTTTTATCAGTTGTTAGAACTTTTTGTGGGAGGGAAAAATCCATTGACGATTGAGGCTCTTAAGTCTAATTTCGAGCAAGACATTCGTTTGAAACCTTCACCAAAGTCTTCAAAGATCCACGATAGGGTTTTCAAAACCCCTAGATGGGAATTGAAAATTTCCACGATTTGGTTCTGATTTGTAGTTTAGTGTATCCTTGATTGAATTATTAATAATCTACGATTGGGGCTTAAAAGGTCAACTGTTGCATTGTAGGAGATTCACGTTAGGAGGTTTTAACAAACCAATATTAAAATTTAAAGGATCTATGAATTTGTTTAAAAAAATCTATGTTGAAAGATCCACGGTTTCAGCACGAATAAAGAATTAGATATTTAAAGAATCTCGATTATAGTTTAAATGATCTAAAGAAACATGAATGTGGTACCAAGAAATTGGGATTGAATGTATCTACGATTGGGATAAAAATAACCACGATATAAAAATAAAAGATCTAAGTTTAGATGTTGACAGATCCACAATTGGAAGATGAAATAGGAAGTTGATTCAGGAATAGACGATTGAACGCTGAGTGCTCCAATTGTGACAGGATCCACGATTAATATTGACAAATCCTTGACTTAGCTTTAAATTTAAGATGCAGGATTTGCGTTTATGATTTACTGACTTTAAGGAACTTTATAGAAGCGCGATAAAAATGACTTTGAAAAAGATCGACGATTGAACGTTTTAAAAACATTAACAGTTCTTTTTTTAGTAACTACTTATATTTAGAATCATTAAAAATGTTTCGTATTTTTTCATACTTACAATTCATATTGAAAATTTCAAAATTCCAATTCTTTGGAAGAATTAGCACCGCTAATATTGGCATCATTAGAGTTGCAGTTGAGAACATAACACCGATGAGCATTATAATCCTTTCACGATGTTTGCTGCCATGAAATTCAGATACATATGACATCAGAATAGCAAAAGGGCCACACATTCTGCAAGAAATTTTAACGTACAGATTAAAAAATGGACTAGTTTTTCCGAGAAGATGGTTTTTCAAAACATCTACCACAATTTTAGATAATTTGAATGAATGAAAGTGAATTCCGAGATACTTACACAAATCCTCCAAAAAATTTCGCTATCATGAGTTGTACGAAATTTTGACTAATGACACTGCCAGCGGTACAAACGACATCGAGTAGAAAGCCCCAGACTAATAGGTTTTTTCGACCCTTCGTATCGGCCATATAACCCCAACCAATGGCGGAGACAATCATACCTAGCCAAGAATCAAAATTGTTTTTATTTATAAATAAATCAATAATACATCAAATACCTACCACAATACGTAATAGCGTTTAAGATACCCTTGTCCACTAGATCCAAACTAAGATCACACTCAGCGCTGGGAAGAATGAAGGAGACGGCTGCTGTCACAATTACGGTTGCCATAGCCGCCGGACAAGCGACCAGTAATAGCATAACATTGAAACGCCCGAAACCTGTTGCTCTAACGGCTGTCTCAAAATCTGCTGGGATTTTAGAGTCTACGGCCGGCTGGCAGGTGGCCTGTGGTGTTGTAGGTTTTATAGAAAAATCGTAGCTTCCTGTCCTTGTTAAGAGGCGAAAAACTCGCTTGAGTCCCTGTTTCAAACGCATCTTTATGTCGATGTTTACTTAATAGTCTTAAAATTTTGAATTAGTAGTGACCAGGATAAAGCCCGAATATGCGACTTCAGCAAAAATGTACTTAAACGGCTAAAACAATATATTTTTCTCAATATTTTTTTTTTAAAGAATCGTGTTAAGCTGTACTTTTTCTATGGACTTGAACAAACTATATTTAGTAGGGACATAAATACTGTTAGAACATTGAACACACCCATTTCAATAGTAGAAGTGAACATACCCCTTTAATGTCATATGGGTTTTGAAAGCTAACCTCAATAGCGTTATTCTGTAACGGGATTTCAAAATTGTTTCAACTTTCATCATGGAGTGGTCAGATAATGAGAACCGTATCGCTGTAATAGCGCTTTTCAAGTGTGAAATGAAAAAAATCGATATTTTCAAAACGCTCCGGCCACTAGGGAGGGATTCGCCGCATGTTCGTCTACCGATGCATAAAACTGTTTGAGGAGACTGGAGATTTAAAAGACCGCCACCGTTCGGGCCGCCAACGCTCTGTTCAAACACCGCATGCCATCGAAGCCGTTAAATCAAGAATTCACAGAAATCCGCTCCGAAAACAGAAAATCATGGCCCGTGAGATAAATATCACGCAAAAGTCCATGAGTCGAATCATTAAAAAAGACTTGGGACTTGGGGCTTTCAAACGACATACCGGACATTTATTGACTGCAGCTTTAAAAAAAATAGGATTAAAAAATGCAAACGTCTTTTGGTGAAGCACGCTGATAACATGCACAGAAAACTTTTGCTCACCGATGAAATGTTTTTTACCGTTCAGGAAAAATTTGACAAGCAAAATGATAGAGTGTAAGGAAGAAAGCATCTGAACTGATCCCAAGGGTGGAAAAGGGTCATCACCCAGCTTCAGTCATGGTTTGGTGGGGTGTCTCTTACGATGGGGTCACTGACCTGCATTTCTGCGAACAAGGAGTCAAACATCGGCAAAAGTTTACCAAGAAACCGTTTCAGAAGCTGTTGTGACACCTCTTAAAAATTTCCTGTTTCAAAACCAGCCATGGACTTTCCAGCAGGATTCTGCGCCGGCCCATAAGGCTAAAACCCAGGCCTGGCTTCGAAACAATTTGCCAGCGTTTATTTCCTCTGAAGAATGGCCCTCAGGCTGTCCAGATTTGAACCCATTGGATTACAAATTGTGGACGGTTTTAGAGGACACAGTTTGTCACAAAAGATACCCCAACATTGGATCCCTTAAGATTGCTTTGGTTCGAGCTGTGGCCAATTTTTCAATGGACGCGGTCCGTGCAGCTATTGGCGATTGGCCAGTGCGACTTAAGGCGTGTGTGAAGGCAAAAGGCGGACATTTCGAATAAGTAGATTCTTTTTGGATACAATATACATCAATAAATATATTAAAAAAATATTTGGTTCAAAAATATTCAGTACTTTATATTTTACAGCATAAAATGTGTGTAACAGTATATATGTCCCTACTAAGTATATAATGGGTGATCCAAGTAGAGATACTTTTTTCAATAGCATTTTTTTGACAGATCTCTTGTGAGTCGTGTCATTCTGTCATGTTATTTTTGTTAAGTATTGTATGGTATTTCATCATAGAAAGACTTACGCCTTAACAACGTTTACAAATCGTTCAACTTTATTACTAAAGTTCACGTTCTGTGAGGATTGTGTTTCGTGAACTATGGTCAACATAATCGGCCTACTGAGCGTACAATTGGCAACACCATCACCCATATTGAGACCCAGCATTCATTATTGGATAATATTCGACCGAATAGACTACGTCCAGCACGCAGTGAAGAAAATGTAGCGGCCGTACCTAAGAGTGTACACCAAGGCCGTGGAGAGTCGATTCGGTGCCGTTTGCAGCAACTCGGACTGACGTATGGAACGACTTGGCGCATTTTACGTCGAGCTGAAGCCGCCCGACTTTACCAAGCGACATCGCTTCGCTCTAAGGACTCTTGAAAAGTTCCAAGAAGATCCGACGTTTTCGAGCCAAATTTTGTTCAGCGATGAGGCCCATTTCTGGCTCAATCCAGAAAAAACAACGGTTTGGTGTAGTTTATGGGCCGGTGGAATCATCGGTTCATATGTCTTCAAAAATGATGCCTGTGAGAACGTAACCATCAATCAATCAATGGAGACCGTTATCGTACCGTGATAACCGACTATTTGATGCCTGAAATTGAAGCTCGTGATCCCGCCGACATTTGGTTTCAACAAGACGGCGCCACTTCCCACACATCGCATCAATCAATGCATTTATTGAGAGAACACTTTGGTGAGCAGTTAATTTCACGTTTTGGGCCGGTCGATTGGTCACCAAGATCGTGTGATATCACACCGTTAGACTTTTTCCTGTGGGGATATGTAAAGTCTAAAGTTTATGCGGACAAACCCGCTTCGATTCAGGCCTTGGAGCAAAACCTCACCCGTGTCATTCGCCAGTTACCAGTCGAAATGCTCGAACGAGTTATCGAAAATTGGACTCAACGGATGGACCATCAGAGACGTAGCCGCGGCCAACATTTGATAGACATAATCTTAAAAGAATTAATGCCAAAGAATGTTCTTTCAAATGATTCCCTATTCAATTCGAAGTTTCTGTGTTTTTTTTTTCTTTAAAAAAAGTAGGGAACGTCGAAATGGATCACGCGTTGTATACAGAGTGATTCATTCACTCATTTTATTTAAACATGTATCTACGACCATGCCCGAAAATGCAAGGGGGCGAAATGGCAGCAGTTAAAAAATTTTCGGAGGGTACTAGAGTAAAATTGCCCTGAACCTATGGTCGAATTTGTTGTTTTTTTTTCTCTTAAAAAATAGCCAAAAAACAGCTTTTTAATGGTACTTCTTACTACGAGTATATTTATCATTTCTGGTTTGAACTCGTATGGATACGTTAACTTGCAAATTTTATATTTTGTGTACCCTACACCACAGGCGTAACCTTTTTATTATTTATTACAGAGTAGTTCTAATATTGACTATTCTCACAACGACAACCGCAATCAGAGCCAATATAAATATATATCCTCGTATCATTTGGAATCGATTTCTTATAATAAGTGGAATTAAATGAATCAATAAAAATAATTGGCGTTTAAATCCTTTGCATGCACAATTTCACTACTAAAGGAAAAACTTAAACTGGCGAATTATTTCCGATATTTGGGTGTCTGGTTTAACTTAGAAACACGTTTTATAAAAAAAAAAACATTTATGTTCCGCATAAGTCATGGTAACTATTAAAAATATTTTAAAAAAATCTTTAAACAATGTTGAGAAACAGATATTTGAATTAATTCTAACTTTTTTTAATTAGCTTATAAATTTTAATTTTCTTATTTTACTGCGCGCACTGCTAAAAAGGTTACTGTTTTTTCTGAGATCAAACTAAATAATGACTTTTTCAACATTAAAACTGGGTCGCTGAACATTAGTTTTCTTAATTCAATTTGTTTTTTTTCGACATTGTCACGTCTGTCACGTCTGTCTCATGCGATTGTAGGCGTAAGTGCAAAAATAAACTGATAGGTATGTAAAAGTTCAGAATGGAAAGAAAAGAAAAAAGAAAATGCGTGTGGTTTATATATAAATAGTAAGAGTAGATCAAAATACTTAAGTACTCGTACATACATATAAGTGTGGCTCCAATAAATTGTATAAACACAATTTAAGAGTAAATTTAACCGAAATTTGTTCAGGTTATTTTTTGGGCACAATGGATGTTATAAATATTTAAATAAAGAGGTGTAAACCTTGATGGATTTTTGTTTAAGCAATATTTATACGCTATCTAGCTATATTCACTGTTTGTTGCCGTTCAGTTCGGCCAGGTCATAATGCTCAAAAAGGTCAGTTTTCCTTTTGGCCATGCGTCCCTAATCTCAGACGAAATTTCAAAATTGCTTTATACTTGGATTCCTTACATAAATTGTGTACTTATATGTCCATATCGACTATTTATCGCCCCTTTGAGCATTTGGGATGTTTTTTGGGGCACATGGGCCAAAGCGTCTAGCTGCAATGCTAAGAGATCCTAAGTGGTTCCTAACTAATAGTACTTAAACTTTCCACAAAAAATTATGATTTCTTAACCAAATACCGGGGTACCTTTAAAGTGTAACTTTTCCCCCCTATTGTCCGATTTCGCCTTTAAACAACACCAAGTAGCTATGACCATAAGGCGCTAAGTCCAGTTTTTTTTTAAAAACCGAGTTTTTTGATGCGGTATGCTTGCTTAGGTAGAAATGCATCGGTTTGGAAACATGAATCCAAAAAAATGTCATGTCTTCTTCAACAGCAAGAGTCCACAGAACATTAATAAAACAATGTGAGAACGTTCTAAGTCATTTTTGTATTAATCTTAGAGTGGAAAAATGTGTACGATTAACTTTGATGAAGAAATAATAATATTGGTAGCATTCTATACAAAAGCAAGTAAAAACCTCGTTATGTTCTGCAGGACCGAATCTTTTACAACCTCTACCGTTGAAATAGTCAAAAAATTATCGTTTTTCCTACGGTAAATTTTGTCCGGACCGTGGTCGCCCATTTACAATCTGGCTTATAGCTTATGGCTTTAAGCCAACATCGTCACGATCGTATCTCATTTCGTTCGACCTCTAGAGTGCTTACAACGGACCAAGAGACGGACGAATGTAGATCCATGGCATGGATCGTCATTGAATATTGCAACGGTCAATAATACTCGTACATATACTTTATAGGGTCTACAAACAATATTTCGTGCTGTTGCAAACGAAGTGACAAGTTTTCTAAATCATCCACTTTTCGGTGAATGGCATAAAAAGTGACCTGTTTTCAAAATACAAAAGATTACAAAATTTGCTTTGATTTGTATACCCATATTTACTGGTGGTCCCTTCTTTGGAACACGAGAGCCGTTTTTTGGTCCTCTCACCCCATGCGCCCTACCGTAAACTCAGCTATCAACAGACTCACGGACGGCCGAACATGGATAATTCGATATAGAATTTTAGAACGATCAATAATTTATATATGTACTTTAATAGCTTATCCGATCCAAAAGGAAGGTGTCAAAGGCAAATTCAAGTCAATATTGAATATAAAATTGAATTGAATGGGTGAAAAAATAATAAACGAAATATATTAAATAAGTGAATCGTTCCATTTCTGAAATGAAAAAATTTGAAAAATGTCTTTGAACTATAGAGTGGGTCATTTAAAATTTGAATCGGTTAAAAAAAGTGCCGATAAATTTTTTTCAAATTTCTGGTTTTATTGGAAAGGTTCATTTTATAATGGAACCACCATCCGTTTTAGCTTCGCCCAATGGGCTGAAGGAGATGAAGAATTTTACCGAAAAATCGTGTTTTCAGATGAAGCTCATTTTCATCTCGGTGGTTTTGTCTATAAAAAAATTGCCGCATATGGAGGTTCAGAGAACCCGTACGTGACTATTGAGAAGACAATGCCTCCACAACGATTCACTGTTTGGAAAAATTGGGCCATTTTTCTTCGAAAATAATAAAGGAGCCGTCGTTATCGTCAACGGTTAGCGCGTCAAGCTCAACGAATTGTTGTTTCCAAAAATTCAAAAGAATGACATGGGCGACATTTGTTACAACAAATCAACAATACAGGTCCATATATCGCACAGCCAACGCAACCATAGATATTATACGCACTGCTTTTAAAATCGAATAATCCGTCGAAAGTGTGATGCCAGTTGGCCACCTCGAAGCTGTGATTTGAGCCCTTTGGATTATTTTCTGTGGGGCCATTAAGGAAAATGTTACGCAAAGCATCCAGAGACAATTGAAGCGTTGAACCATAAAATTGCAGTTGACATCGAAGAGATTTGACTGAAACAATCGAAAATGTATTGAAAAATTGGGTTGATCGGATTTCAATAAAACCAGAATTTTGAAATAATTATCAGTACTTATTTTTTTACAGACGATTTAAATTAAAAATGTTAAATCGCCCAACTGTATACATGATATATCCCCATCTCGTGCACATAAACCACATTTTTCGATCTGATCTATATTGGAATGACAAATATAATTTGGAAAAAAAAATCGGCTTATTGGTTTATTTCCCGAGTATTATTATTGGCTTATTCACAATTATATTCATAAGGATTACCTGGCTGGGTGTACACTAGCACATGTTGTGAACGCAATTTTCCAAGACTTTTTTACGGTTTCTGTGTCTATTATACTTATAGAATTTTGGCTTCACTTTAAAGTCCTGAATCGTTAATGGATTATTCGCATACCATCAGTCCACACTGATGCAGCGAAGGCCAAGATATTTGCGTTTTTTGTGTGGTAAGTAACACCATTCCAAAGATCGTCTGAGTCCATTTCTTTAATTTCCAAGCAACCAAAAATAGCTTATTATGTCACAGCAGCGATAACGGAAGTTGCGTTTCCAGCTTTTATACCTGTCCAAATCGGCAGCAATTTTTTTCTTTCTGAGGACAGATTGGCTTCATTACAATCACGTGCAGGTTTTCCGATACCTGCCTTCGTTAGGAATGATACTTTTTAGACTAAAATTTTTAAAAAAATAAAATTTAGTGGAACATTTTCGTTCAAGTGCAGAGTAACTTTTTTCTTAGGTTTCTTGATTATCACTTTTAAGTTTTCATCACATTTTTTCTATCTTTTTTTAGGGAAAGTCAGGATTGTTTTTATTTATTTTATTTGTATTGCAATATTTAAGTAGTTTATGATGCTCTATTTAAAATTTTGATGCATACTGTAATTTTGCTTTAATAGACTTCCAATGGGATTTAAATTACATGTCAATAAAGAAAATGAAAAAAAAAAATATTGTCCATATCAAGGTTTAAGGACCAATCCAAGAAGCAATAACGAATCGAATGGTTGTGTGACTTCATTTGTACCTAGTAAGCAAATAATGGGGGAGGTCTTTGTTCCCGAGTTCGCATCAGGCAGGTGCGTGAAATTTTCAGTTGTTGCTATTGGTGGTCATTCGATATTCCTGGACTGACTTGCACACTCTCGACAACGGCAGCCACATTCTCGTCAGTGTACACCATACGATGACGGTGGCCGCTAGTGTGGTAAACGAACCTTTTGTACAAACTTGCGTACGAGGGTTGCTATATGACGCCATCTGACATTTCCATTGGAAAGTTTCAAATTTTTTAGCATAAACGACCTCAGGACGTTTTGACGTACGACCATCATTTGTGTTGTTTACAGTGACATGAAAAAATCAATTTGGCAAAAAAAAAATTTCACAACTTTCGACATGGATTATCATGACAAGAGTTCATCGATTAACTTAAATCTTTGTATGGCGATGGAGCACCATCCTATAGAACTGTGAAAAACTGGTTCGTGGCCGAAGCTCGCTCAAAGACGAAGGTCGTCCAAAAACGGCCGTTGTGCCAGAGAACATTGATGCCGTGCGTGAACTGATAATGCAAGATCGTCATGTGACATACCGTGAGATAGAGGCATCCTTGGGCATTTCTTCCACCAGCATACATTCGATATTGCAAAAACACCTGGCCGTAAAAAAGGTTTGGATCCCGCACAATTTGACAAACGCTCAAAAAAAGGATCGTGTCGATTGATGAAATGAAATTTTGAAGAAATGCGAAATTTTGAAGAAATAAGACGAGCCAAATCCAACGAATGTTGTTCGTGGACGAAGCACTTCGAGGCAAATGGTCTCCTGTTTCTTCAGCAAAACTGGTCATGTGGCGACTGTTCTGCTTGAGCAACGTAGGAGGTCAATTCTGAGTGGTAAACCACAATTTGTTTACCTAAAGTCTTCGCAGAAATTCGGAAAACGAACAAGAGAAGACGAATCATTGTGCACCATGACAAGGCGAGCTCTCACACATCGGCTCAAACCAGCGCCTTTTTGACCGACCAAAACGTCGAATTGATGGATCATCCGCCGTACAGCCCTGACTAGGCACCCAATGACTTCTTTTTATTTCCGCACATCAAGAAAAAATGCGTGGTCAACGATTTTCGTCGTCCGAAGCTGCTGTTGAAGCGTTCAAAAACCATGTTTTGAAGGTGTCTCAATGAAGTGGAAAAAGTGCTTCGACAATTGGTTTGAGCGCATGCAGAAGTGTAAAAATCATGCTGTAGCATACTTTGAAAAACAATAAAAAGCATTTTTGATGATAAATATTCGCATTTCCATTATTAGGCCAGCAATATATATAGCAGTCCTCGTACCGTATACTCTGTAGAATGCTTGAACTACAACGTTGTTAAACTGAACCTCTGCATAGTCCCCTCTGTATAAGTAAACGCAATTTGTATTTACTAAAATATCTTAGATATATTTCTGGAGTTTATATGCAAAACTTTTAATTAGAACGTTATAAAAATTAATTTAGACTTTATTAAACATGTTTTTATTTGAGATCAGCCTTTTTAGTATTAGGTAATAATGCCGATAATATGGAGCCGACTAAAAGTACACAAAATTTATACTTTAAATACATTTTCCATAAATTTGTGATATCGTGGCAAGAACTTACGGAACATAACACCTCCAACCATCAGAAAGGGTGGAACACAGCCAAAAGACATGAATACAGGAAAGAGAATATTACCAAAAATGGAACCAATACGTCCAAACATCAATGCTACGGAAATTACCATAGTTCTGGAAGGAAAATTATGTTATGATATAATAGGATAAATATGAAAAAATGTCCTTTGGCTAAGATAAGTATTGTTCTGACGAAAACACTAATCTCACAATTACCTCAATGATGTGGGAAATAAAACGGCCGATGTACCAACAGCGGATGTGGCCGATATACTACCCATACAGGAATACAAAGCGGTTATAATTAGCGTAGACACTGTGGTATTGGACCAATACAAAGAGATGCCACAAGTCCCGGCCACTATTAAACCACCAACTGAAAGTATACAATTTGTATTCCGATTTTACAACCCAAATGCATTTTCAAATGAGACTTACTTTGGATACGTTTATGGCCGATTTTGTTTATTAAGGTTCCGGCCAATAAAAAGCCAACAAAACATACACCGGCAACAACAATATTGTTTGTGTACGACGAGGATGTGATAATCTAAGGAGTTTTTATAAAAAGGATGATATTTACTTGGAATTCAATGTGTTCTCAATCTGTTCTTAGACAATACATACCACAGCACACGTTTCGGATGATTCTTTGACCAGCCCAGTCTTATTAACACTATATTCTAAAATAGAACACATACTGTGCTTATTTTCAGTAGAGACTTCTTGAAACTCTCTCAGAGAAGCAAATAGTTGTGGCAACCATAGGCGCATTGTGTTTTGTCTGCAACAAAGAATGGCAAGGGATAAGTATTTTCTGCAGAAAAAAAGCTGGAAAAGAGTTTTTTTTTGGATTTTACATTAAAGAAATGATATATTTTCGAGAGTTTTATCGGACTATATATAGGTCGGACTATATTGGTTAAAGTTTGGTGCGATTTATAGGCGTGAATGGTGCTCGCTATCGCGCCGTGATATCGGACTTTTTGCTACCTGAAATTGAAGCCCGTAATCTTGACGACACTTGGTTTCAACTGGAAGGTCCCACTTGCCATACAGCTGCTCAAACAATGGATCTATTGAGAGGTCATTTCGAAAAGCAGCTAATTTAGACAGTTTAGACATTTTTCTTTGGAGTTACTCAAAGTCCAAAGTCTATGCTGACAAACCAGCTACGATTCATGTTTTGGAAGCCAACATTACGCGTGTCATTAAAGCCATACCGGTCGAAATGCTCGAACGAGTCACCCAAAATTGGACCCTCAGAATGGAAACCCTGAGGCGTAGTTGCGGCCAACATTTGAAGGTAATTATTTTCAAAAAATAAATGTCATAAAATGTCGTTTCAAATTACCAATAAAGATTACACACTTGATTTGTCTTTTATATTATTTTTGGTTTAAAAAAAAAACAACTAGATGGATCACGATTGACTTTCTTAAGTAACGTAGATCCATGCTTACAAGCAAAACAGCCGCATCGGAAAACCCTTATCCTATCGTCGTGGATTTTTTGGAGAGGTGGCATTATAGGCTCATTTTGAAAATACTGCTGGGAACGCCATTTTTTTAAATTCTGAGCGCTATCAGAAATCACGCGAAGTAATTGCGGCCATCTTGGCAAAGTCAATTGGCCACCCAGGAACTGCGATTTTAGACCGTTTGCAATTTTTGAGACCGCAGGCAGCATGAAGGCCCGATGTTATGCGAACAATCCATTGACGCTTCATGCCCTAAACGCGAATATAGCGAAAGCCAGAAACCGTCACCAAGGACATGGAAATATAGGTTGACAGGATGCGCTAATGTGAAGTCAGCAGAGGCAGCCATACAATGAATTTGTGCTCCATTAATAATAGGAATGTTTGGTATTTGGAATAGAAGGCTTTTTATAATTGGTTACGAATTAATATTATTTTTTTATAATTTCGAAAGTGTTGTACAGTGTAAGCGATTTAACATTATAAATTTAAATCGGCTGTAAAAAACAATACTGATAATTTTTGTAAAATTTCTGGTTTTATTGGAAAGGTTAAACTTTGTCATTTAATAATGGAACACAATATCATTCATATGGCTACCACATCTGGCTTGGCAGTACCTCACCCTATCACCCAATTTTTCAGTTAATTTTCGGTTGTTTCGGGTCGAATATCTTCAATGGCAACTTCGGTTTCATGTTTGAACGCTTCAATTGACTTTGGAATCTTGGCGTAATATTAATAATTAATGATGAAAATAATCCAATGGGCTCAAATCACAGCTCCAAGGCGGCCAATTGACATCACAATTTCGGCTGATTATTCGATTTTTAAAACTGTATAATATATCGATGGTTGCGTAGGCTATGTGACATGTGGCCCCGTCTTTTTGAAGCCAAAAATTCGTTGAGTATGGCGCGGTAGCGTTCACCGTGGACGGTAACGGCGGCATCTTGCTCATTTTTGAAGAAAATGCAAATATATAAGTAATGCCGCCAGCCGAAAACCCACACCAAACAGTGACTAGTTGTGGATGCATTGGCTTCTCCATAGTGACGTGTAGGTTCTCTGAACCTCATATGCGGCAATTCGGCTTATTGACAACGCCACCGAGATGAAAATGAGATTTATCTGAAAACACAATTTTTGAGTAAAATTCTTTATCTCCTGCCAAGCAATCCCCATCCCTATAACCGAAGCGAAAACGTATCAATTGGCCACGAGCCTTCAGTTCTTGGACCAATTGATCTTTGTAAGCCTTCATACCGAGGTCTTTATGCAAAATTCTTCTTAAAAAAAGTGCGAGAAATGTTCACTTCCTAAGAACAATGACGAGTTGATGCTGATGGATGCTCTTGAACATTCTCAACCACGGCAGCAATGTTTTCGATTGAACGCACTGGACGAGGATGTACTCGGGTTGATTTGTCCAATAATTTGTCTATTTTCATAAACTCGCTTCACAAATTGACGCAAAAAACTGAAGGCCGATCTCTTCTCGAAAGTTTTCCACGTAAATTTCTTTCAGTTTTTAATAATTCCTAATTTTGTTCGAGGGTATAGCGTCCCATTTTTTTATATTCAAACAAAAACCCGAAAATAAAAATTACCAAATAAGGCTATAGCGCCAGTCTGCCGTATTTAATGAAACAACCGATTTCGACTGGATTTAAAGAGCGCTTTAACATGTCCTCTGTCTGATTTAAACGTTAGATCTGAACAGAATTGAGAATGTGTTTGAAAGTAGATTTAAGCACTTGATTTCCTCAACATCCCATTAATTAAACATCCTCGAATCTGAGAGTCGTGCACGAAATAAGTCTTTTCGAGACCGAACTGTTAAATGTCGAAACGCTAATGAATTTCGTACAGAATATTTTACAAGGTGGATAATCCGACACTGAAAAATTGGTGTTAAATGATTTGATTAACAGACACCCCCCTTCTGCTAGCTTCCACACAAATGGTCATGTTTCAGTGGAGATGAGAACCAATATAACATGTCTCCTAGTGCATTAAATTCGATTAAATCGCGAACTTTATAATAAATTAAGCTTTCTAAAAAAATAGTCCAACCATAATGAAAGATACTAATTGTAAGTTACACCTTAACGTCAAGTTTTTTGCCCAACTTAATTTGACATCTTTGTTTCAGTGTTTGCCAAATTTAACCCGGTCGGATTTAATTATAGCAGGTTACTTGTGTGATTATCGTACACACTAATCTTCACACAATGTTGGCTGGCAAAGCAGATGTACTTCGCTTAACTTACACCCTTGGAGATAAAAATTGGTCAAGATGCACATTGATTTGACAGGTAAGTCTCAGAATATTAGGTGTTGTAAATTTTTTATAAGAGAATTTTCTTTCTTCCTTAAAATAGCGCACCAAAAATTCTTAGATTCCAAACGAAGACAAGTCGTTCTCAGCATATCTCGATAAAAGTTCAACCATATGTATAAGTATGTATGTTCCAAAGAAAATTATATGATATTTGTTGTTGTTGTGGTTTTAACAACAATATATTTTGTTTTTTAAGTCCAGTTCGTCTATAGGATATCTGCCTCGATATCCAGGTGAAGGAAGCGCACCATTTAAACTGGATGCGTCCAAGAGACCTGAGTGTAAGCTGAGTGGGTTTGGCCGGACAATTAAAGGGGTGCAGCACGTCATGTGGTCCCTGATGGCAGGTGGGACAAACGTCTGAAAATTAGCTTCTATTCGCGCCCAATACAAATTGAGGCGGCTGCACCATTCACATCTCAGTTTAGCAAGAACCACGCGCGTCTTCCAAGGTAGCGACTTCACCTCCGGTGAACTTCCCAGACGATGTTTCCCTAGCACTATATTCACGCAATAGCTGGATACTGCTGCTGCGACTTCATCAAAGTGAATGTCGTTCAGACTTGCCTAAAAGTTTCGGCTGTCTCTTGTACCGCTGAACCTCGCTATCTAGATCATGAATATCGTACCTGATCTGCCTGGGCGGAGGCATCATGTCCATTACATTGTGGTTGAGATGTCTTCTGCGAAGACACACAAGCAGATACTGCTTAGACAACAAGAAATTGTGCCTGCCCACGGTAAGAACCTTCGTCTTCTCGTGTTCTTTAGAAAATATAAGGACGCCCTGTTGATGTTCACAGAGCGAAATTCTGGCTTGACTGACCCCAAGGATTTCGGAGTAGTTGGTAGTGGGGTTGTTCACGTCATTGACTTCATCTTAAGTGACACCCGCACCTCTGCGATCCATGTAGTTAACAGCGTGGCCGATAATTTGAAGGCGGATGTTTTCATATTCCTTGCAGTGAAGAAGCGTGCTAAATCAGTGAGGTAACATTTGATTTTCTCCCATATGTCATCCACCTAAGGCCCTAACGCCAGAATTGTGCAATCATCAGCGTACGACACAATTTTAACGTCGTCTAGTGGTGCAGGAATTTTAAAGAGGTGTAGGTTAAACAGTGCTGGAGATATCTCAACCTCTAGAACTCCCTTTTAAACTCTACGGGTCTTCGACTTTCTGTCTTTAAATTTTACATATGACTGGCGCCCACACATATAATTTACAAACTATCGTTTCATACTAGGCGGAAGGGACGTTTCTGCAATGTCCTCGCATAGAGTTTCATGATTGATCGTGCCGAAGGTCTTATTAAGAGCAGCCAAAAGGACCGTCATGTCGTTGGGCTTGTTCTGGTTTAGGCCGCGACTTATACGTGTGGTGATGGCGTGTTGTTGTAGCGGCAACAGTGTGTCGGGGTGACAGCCCTTGGCCGAAGAATTGTTCTTCGGGTCAGTAAGTTGCACTACTTTTTGTGATCTAGCTATTTGTTCCTCTTATATTCGTTAACTAACCTACTGATCTCAGAGTTGAGATCCCTAACTCTAGAGTCAGCTGGGTTGGAGCGGCGAATGTAATCTCGCTCATTTACCGATGGAATTAAATGCAAATCTTTTTTTTAATTGTGGCAATGACGTCATCATGGCAGAGAATACTTAAGGATAAAATAGATCAAGCCTTAGGCGATTCTCGCGCTCCTGTGAGGATAATGTTCATACATCGGCATGTAACGAACTGATTTCAATCAACAATCCATTGAATGATGCCAAGAGCACCGTAAATTGTGGATGAAAATGCCTTACTGAAGCTCTGTGATTGCACGAGAAATAACTACTTGACAAAATCCCTTAATAAGAAAATCAGAGGAATTTCTAAAGGGCCAACAAGAAATTGAGATTAAGGCTGAGATAAAGACATAAGATATATCAATACCGATGCCTGGTGTAAAACTATACGATCTCAAACCGAACATAATTTGAACCACATAAATATGAACCCACATTGGCATGCGAAAACTATGCTGAGAAACTTGGATAATTTAATATGATATGTATTAATTGATAACTATTTGAACAGAATCGCAACACACACAAACCAAATCTAATTAAAATCTGCTAAAAGTTTGACCATCTTAGTTCATGATCACGATCCCACGACAGCTGGTTCTATGCATCGGATCGACCCGAAAGAGGAATTCTTCGGCCAAGGGTTGTGAACCCGGTACTATATGCCGCTATAACTACTACAACCATCTAAGTTCGGATAGACCCAAACATTCGTATGGACGTTATATAAAGACATTGACGAATCGGGTCGATTTTCCATGGAGTTTGTCCGGTATATAAACTAATGCTACAAACCAAGTTTATTGAAACTGATTAAATTTGACACTCTAAGGTCAGTTAGACCCCATATCGAGAATACCTACATATGTGTGGCGGCTAAAGCAGAACATGGGCTGATTTTGACCAATTTCAAAAGCGACCGTCTTCTACCGGATATAATAAAAAATCCAAAGTGTCGGTGAGACCTCTTCATATTTTCGTCTTGCACTTTCACTTAAAGAGGGACAGTTGGAGACGGAGTTATTCCTAGTCGACCGGTATATTTTTAAATAGGTCTATCACACTTTCTTCTGGAAGTTACAAACCATAACACTCCTGTACCACAGTATGATGAGAATAAATATTAATAAATATTATCATACATACCCCAACAATATGCAAAAGTTTAACGAGTAAACGTTGATGGATAACCGCAGAAAGGGTTTTCTGAATAGCGCCCTAAATGGACTTGGATCTTTACTTATTTTGCTGACTTCTGTGACATCCTCCTTTTCCTGTTTGACAGCAGCTTCAATGGTTGATATGCTTATATCATCCAAATGACTATCATCATTCGGCGACACTTCGTCCAGCAGTATGGTAACCTAAAATATTCACATCATTTATTGGTAAAGGCAACAATTTTATCATATCGTCATATTTACTGGATATGTGTCCCTTGGTTTTCGTTTGTTCATGGCATAAATCGTGCGAAATGCTTCCAAGGCTTCTGTCGTACGTCCCTGAGACATTAGAAATCGCGGACTTTCGGGGAAGAAACTTAAAGCTATTCCACTAACCAGGCTGGGTGTGGCGCAAACAGCCAAGTATATCTGCCATGAATGGACTGGTAAGAGAGGAAGGGCAATAGATACCGAGGAAAGTTAAACAAAATCACTGGTGTGTGTTTCGATTCCTTAACTTACAACTCATGTTAGAGATATGAAAATTCCAGTCTCTTGGTAAAATTAAAAGGGCCAATATTGGCATTGACAATGATGCCATAGAAAACATGACACCGATAATCATCATAACCCGGGCCCGGTACTTATTGTTATGAAATTCTGTTAGATAGGTCATCAGTACAGCAAATGGACCACACATTCTGTAAAAAAAATTGTGTTTTTATAAAATCAATTTTCCTATTTGATAAATCGAGTTTACAGTAAATACTTACACTAAACCACCGATAAATTTTGCAATCATTAATTGCAGAATACTTTGGCTCATAGCTCCACAGAGAACACAAACAACGTCGGCCAAAAATCCCCATACCAATATTTTCTTACGTCCTTTAGTGTCGGAAATATAGCCCCACGCAATGGCTGAAATAATCATTCCTAAAAAAATTGTATGTTAAAATATATTTTATAAATAACATACATAGGCTGCTATATATTTTTCTGGCCTCATAATGAAAATTCGAATATTTATCATCAAAAATTGTTTTATTGTTTTTCAAAGTATTCTCCGGCATGATTTATACACTTTTGCATGCGCTCAAACCAATTGTCGAAGCACTTTTTCCACTCCGATTGAGTCACCTCGAAAACATGGTTTTTGAACGCTTCACCACGCATTTTTTTCTTGATGTGCGGGATCCAAAAGAAGTCATTGGGTGTCAAGTCAGGGCTGTACGGCGGATAACCCATCAATTCGACGTTTTGGCCGGTCAAAAGGCGCTAGTTTGAGCTGATGTGTGAGAGCTCTCATTGTCATGGTGTACAATGATTCGTCTTCTCTTGTTCGTTTTTCGAATTTCTCTGAAGACTTCAGGCAAAACAATTTGTGGTGTACCACTCAGAATTGACCGTCCAACGTTGCGCCACATGAACAGTTTTGCAGAAGAAACAGGCGACCATTTGCTTCGAAGTGCTTCTTCCACGAACAACTTTCGTTGAATTTGGCTCGTCTTCGAAGACCCACACGGTCGATTGCTGTTTTGTTTCGGGCTCATACGCATGGATCCATGATTCCTCACCTGTGACGATCTTAAAAAAGTCTTTTGAAGCACCACGATCGTATTTTTTCAAAATTTCTTTGCACCAATCGCCAAGAGCCTTTTTTGAGCCATTGTTAAATTGTGCGGGATCCAACGAGAACAAACCTATTTTACGGCCAGGTGTTCATGCATTACCGAATGTATGCTGGTGGAAGAAATGCCCAAGGATGCCTTTATCTCACGGTATGTCACATGACGATCATGCATTATCAGTTCACGCACGGCATCAATGTTCTCTGGCACAACGGCCGTTTTTGGACGACCTTCATGACCTTTGTCTTAAAGCGAGCGTCGGCCACGATTGAATTCATTAAACTAGTGGTATAGATAGGAGCTTCATCGCCATACAAAGACTTAAGTTCATCGATGCACTCTTGTCGTGATAGTCCACGTCGAAATTTGTGAAAAATGATCGCACGAAAATGTTCACGAGTTACTTCCATTTTTTTTGCCAAATTGATTTTTTCAAGTCACTGTAAACAACACAAATGATGGTCGTTCTTCAAAACGTTCTGAGTACGTTAATGCTCAAAAATGTCTGGCCAGGCAACACTTAGTGTTGCTTAGGCCAGAAATAGATGGTGATCCAATTGCAGCAAGGCTTTCTGAAGAGGGTTGTCACGGACCCGAAATCATGATAAAAGTAGTTTTGTTAAAAACTTGTCTTCTATTTAAATATAGAAGCAAGAGGTCTTGAGCCGGTTTAATCCCTGTTCAAAAATAAATACCATAAAATGTCCTTCTAAATTACGAATAAAGATTTCACACTTGATTTGAATTTTTATATTTTTTTTTGTTCTGAAAATATATCTCTAGATGGATCACCCTATACATACAATGGGCTTTAATACAGTTCAAATTGCCAAAAAAAAAACAACTCAAAATCTCTAATTTCTTTAAAAATTTAAATATGTTAATCAGTGAAGACAATTCTAATTTTTAAATTACATAAAGTTTTTAAATAAAATTTTGGGTTCTGTTATCGGGAAAAAATCAGTTTTCGCGACAGGTCTGGTTTTTAATTAGTCGCGAAAATCAAGCTTGCATTGTATTCCAAAAAAAGTTTGGAGATATTTCAACAAATGTTTAGAAAAAGAATTTTGTTGTAGCATAAGATAGATAATAATACCTGATAGCTATCTGGACAAAGAAATAAACGGCAACAACAAATTATGTTTTTAGACATTTTAAGTAGGCTAACCGAAATCGACACTTCCTGTAAGCAAATCACCTAGCTATCGTTTTGGTTTTGCTATCCAGCTTAACAAAAAACACCACTGATATTATAATAAAAATTCCCCACTGTGAAGATGTTTCTATAAGCGAAAGAAATTTTATGCTGGTCTATTTTTAAACCGATTCACCTTGATTGGTAAATCAACAACCTCTTAAATATGTGGCTGTCTTAATAGCGAAATGGGTTAATCCGCATTAATTTCAAATTAGTTATTGGGGGACCATACTAGAACTTAATTAGCAGAATCTCATAAAACTCAATATTTCATAGAGTTTAATCAGAAATTTCATACTTGATTGTTCTTACCATATTGTTCTTTGTTTTATTTTTTGATTTTATTTTTTATAATTTTTTTAATAGTCTTATAATTACCAGAATATGTTATGGCATTTAAAATGCCTTTATCCAGAAGATCCAAACCGAGATCACATTCAGCACTTGGCAAAACATAGGAGACAACGGCCGTTTCGAACACTGAGGCAATGGCTGCCGGACAACCGACCAGCAGCAATACAATATTAAACCAGCCAAATCCTGTAGCGGTGATGGCTGTTTCAAAATCCGCTGGCGATTTTAAATCGTATTGATATTTTGTATCAAATTTATCTGCGAATTAAACACATATGCAATTTACTAATTATGGCACATCACTTGAAATTTGTATAAAACATTTTGAACTGAATGTTTCAATCAACCTTTTCCATTAGACTTTGATTTGTTGCCCATTTTGGGGTATGTTACATTTACTAAATTAAAATTAGTAATTCTTTTTATTTGAGCGATTTACAGAAAAAACGAAAATGATAAACGAGTTATTTTGTTAATTCCATTTATTTCTTGGCGTTAAATATCACATGTTTCAAATGCGTTCGAACGAAAAGAAAATTGATATTTTAATTTTTTTGCAATAACAGGAATGAATACCGTGAACACGAAAAAGATATTGATTCAATAGTATCCAAATACGAACTGAGACAAATCACAAGATGTTTATATTATTATATAGTCCTCTTATCTTTTGTTGAATAAAAATATAAAGCATTTTAAATTTATCTAAGAGGTTGTAACAATGTAACATAAAAATACTCCGTGCAAATTCAGCAGACGATTTGATTGCAATTATTTGACAACAAATGAGGTTGTTTCCAAATAATTACTAAAATACAATACTATTGTCAAATTTCAAACCCTTATGGATCTCGGTGTTATTACGAGAGCTGCTTTCTGTACTTCGGGTCCAACAAAGAAAAAAGAATCATTTATCATTGGAAATGGTTGTATTGTTTTTCACTTGCCATTTTGTAAAAAACATCTTATATAAAAAATTAGATACAGGGTGGGCCAAAAGTTACCATGGGGTTAAAAACTTAATACCTTTTTCGTTTATATATTTTTTTAATTTTTTTTTTCAGATTTTATATATAGGGTGATCAATCTAGAGGTATTTTTTTTAGAAAAATATAAAAATTTAAATCAAGTGTGAAATCTTTATTGGCAATTTGAAAGGACATTTTATGGCATTTATTTTTGGAATATAGTTTCCTTTAAGTGTAAGCCGCAACTACGACTCAGGGTTTCCATTCTGAGTGTCCAATTTTGGATGATTCGATCGAGCATTTCAAGCGGTATGGCTTTAATGACACGTGTAATGTTGGCTTCCAAAGCCTGTATCGCAGCTGGTTTGTCCGCTTAGACTTTGGACTTTACGTAACCCCAAAGAAAAATGTCTAAAGATGTGATGTCATTCGATCTAGGCGGCCATCTCACTTATCCAAAACGTGAAATTAGCTGCTTTTCGTAATGACCTCTCAACAGATCCATTGTTTGAGCAGTGGTGTGGCAAGTAGCACCGTCCTGTTGAAATCAAGTGTCGTCAATATTACGGGCTTCAATTTCAGGTAGCATAAAGATCGATTTCATGGCGCGATAGCGAGCACCATTCACGGTTACGTTCCGGCCATCATCATTTTTAAATATGCACCGACGATTCCAGCAGCTTATAACCCGCACTAAACCGTGTTTTTTCTGGGTATAATGACACCTCTTGAACCTCTTCTTGTTGCTCTTCAGCCCAAATGCGGCAATTTTGTTTATTGACTTTGCCGTTGAGCCACTGAACAAAATTTTGGTCGAAAACAGCGGATCTTCCCGTTTCTCACCGAACGCTCATTTTCATAATACAGTTGCCAACATTTTCAGGTAATTATTTTTAAAAAATAAATGTCATAAAATAACCAATAATGATTCCACAATTGATTTGAATTTTTATATTTTTTTGTTCTCAAAAAATACCTCTAGGTGGATCACCCTAACATGGGTATTGAGCGCTTTAACAGCTACTTCGGGTGTCGAAAAAAGCTGACCACTCAGTTTTTTTATTGAAGTGAGGGAATAAGGAAGAGTCATTGGGTGCCAAATCAGGGCTGTACGGCGGATGACCCATCAATTCGACAACTTGAGTGTCCATTGTTTCAGCTGATGTGTGAAAGCTGGTATTGTCGCAATGCAAAATTATTTTTCTTATCTTTTTGTTTTACCTTCTTTTTCTTTGTATCACTCAGAATTGAACTCCTACGATCACATAAGAGATTATACACTAACTCGATTGCCAAGTCCTTAGAAAAGGCCTATTCATAACGGCAATTTTTAACGCACATTGAACGGACTCCCGGATTTATTTTAAAACGTAATTATCTAATTAAAGAACATTTATTTTCTCACGCTATGTCGCTCACGCACAGCATCGATAGTTTCCGGCAACACGACCAAAGTTTGACGACATTCAAATTTATCCTTAAGCGAACGGCGTCCGATACTAAACAAATGTTACCAGCAATTTACAGTGGTGTTTGATGGTGCTTCATCACAAAAAGTCAAAACAGGTTGATCTTGTCTAAATAAAACACGAAAAAAATCGTAAAAAATCATCGCACGAAAATGTTCACCGGTCAATTCCATTTTTTGAAAGAGATGAATTTTTTCACACTGTAAACTGATCAATTTAAGCTCAAATGACAAAAGGTTTTAAGTGGAGTTTCGCTGAAAAATGTCAAACTTTCCAAAGGTAGTTTTAATTTGCATTTGGCAACATTAGTAACGGGCTATCCAATAGGGATATAACAAATTTGTATTTTTATGCCAGCGCACCCTCAAACAAAACGTTAGCCGAAGTCAATATTTTCATCATGGTAAAGTTCACTTACGAGCAACGTTTGGAAATCATTAAAAATTACTACCGAAATTCTGAGTCTGTGGTCGCAACATTGAGAGCGCTTACTGCAATTTTCGGCCGTAATAATCGTCCCAACCGACAGGCTGTGTGTGCTATAGTGGCTAAATACAAATGTTCACTTTTGGATGTTTCGGCGCCGTACCGCTCGAAGAGACGAAAATATCCCAGCCTTGAGTGTATCCGTTCAAAATGAGTCAAATATGTCAATTCCACGACGTTCTCAGGACTTGGGCATCTCTCAAACCACACTGTGGCATATTTTGCGAAAAGATCTTGGGCTTTATATAAGATCAAATTTACTCAAGAACTAAAGCCACTTGATCATTTAAAATTTTAGGTATGTGGGGGCATATCATCCTTTTGGTTCGGGGTTGAGGTCTATCTGATCGGCACTCTCATGCAGCTTTGAGCTTGTATGGGAGAACTGCAGCTCTCCCTCTCTCAATGCACTGATGGAAATTTGTCTGAAATGTTCTTATCAAGAAACCACTTAAGAGATCTAACTTCTATGCTAGAATCTAGATCAATCGATCATTTTGTTCAGTGTAACGCAAATATCATGTGACAACACTACCTCATCGAACGAATTTGTTTATTTTCCTTTAATTTTGGGAGCGCGTGTAGGTGTGACATAACCGTTTATGGGCGCCTTTTTGCCGATATCCACGTCAAGCTAAAACTCTTAACTGCAGTTTTGATGTATCATAAACTGAAATCGCCATTACAGTATCGGTTCAGTCAAAATAATGCATTCCGTATTTTCTTTTTTTGGTTTCCAATAGCCAACTTAATATTGGAGTTAACCCGGTCATCAGATATCTCGTAAATTTCGATTACAACTGATAAATACGTTGTTTGCATGTTCGGTGCCATTCAACTAAACAATCGTTCAGTTGATTTTTGAATAACAAGAAGCAAATGATGATGATTACTTGGAACTTAATTCGCATGCGCTCTTCATATCGTTGAACCAATTAATTTGAAACCTGTATTGTTAAAAAAAATATTGACAATTTGAATTTTAATAAAATAAAAAAGTGATTGAAATTTTTGTCATAAGAATGGTAATGCGTACATAGCAACTGGTCAACCAGTTTAAAACGTCATCAAATCGAAACGGCTTCGAGTTATGTGGCACTTCGCAAAAGCTGTCTCTGTTGAATTTACTTATTGTTAAGTACGGTATGTAAGTCCCACACATCTTGGGAAGCTTTGGAGGGTGTGCGAACGTTTGTTTAGACAACATTTAAAATAGACTGAAACCCGTGCGCGACGTAGTCGTTTAACAAAAATTGATAAAAATGTATATGAGTTCTATTTAATTTTTTATTTAAATAAATAAGCGCTCTTCGAATTGGATCGAAATAGCTTGCAAATTACATATGCAGTTAAACTTCCGATGGGAGCGTGTAACACTAGAAATAACTTCCTGAGAACTACTCTTGTATTTGTTGTTGTTGTTTGGATGCAGTAAACCTCTAAAAACACATGATGGTTTAGTAAAAAATCTATAAGGCGACACTTTGTCCCCCATATTATGTTGCATACTATCAGTACGATACTTAACAGTTGAATATTTGAATTTTCGACTAGTTAACTTATTTATATGTACATTAGGGTGTCTTAAAAAAGTTTCAAATGAACTCCTCTAAGAACGTTCCATATCATTATATAAATTACATACCGAATAAATGTAATCTTAACAAAATTCAAAACGACTACCCAGTTATTTTGGCTCTGCGTTACTGAGCTGAACCACTTTTAAAACACCATTAAAATTTGACTTTTCCGTCAACAACAAATTAATTATTACATTTTTTTGTCAAATAATTGTTCGAATATCATAGAACCTTGCCGGTAATTGCACTTAACATTATAAAAATTTTAAAATTGTTTAAGCGCTTGAGATATTGAGGGTTAAATAATTTTCCATTAAGTACATATCAATTTTATGTATCAATAAAACACAGAATATGTAAGATATAGAGTTCACGTTTGTTCCAGGTGCAGTGCAGATGTTACATTTTAAGAATGAAATTTGATTTCGGTCTTATGACCACCACGAGCCCGTGTATTCTTTGGACCCAATTTTCTACCACTCTTGCACACATTTTGACCGGAACGTTTGCCAATTTCGCGTTGGATATTGTCTCTGAGCCTGTCTAAAGTTGTCGAATTGTTGGCATAGACCAATGACTTGATGTGGCCACATAAAAAGAAATCCAATGGGGTTAAATCGCATGAACGAGGTGGCCATTCGACCGGTCCATTTCTCGAGATAACACGTTCACCGAATTTGTCTTTCAGTATATCGATTGTAACGCTTGCTGTGTGGCTAATGGCACCGTCTTGTTGAAACCACATATCGGCTTGACATCGCTCATCCTATTCTGGCAAAAAATAATTTTCTAACATGGCGGACTTGACTACTGTTTTCATCGACGAAAAAATTTTTTTGCGGATGCTATAGTGTCTCTTGAACCACATGTGGGTTTGTTGCTGTCAAATAACACATATTTTGTTTATGGACAAAACCACTCAGCCAGAAATGAGCTTAATAGCTGAAGATGATTTTTCGATGAAATTCTGAATTTTCGTGAAAGTTTGCCAGAGTCCTATCGGAGAAGTTTCGGTCTTTCAAATGACCAAGCGGCTTTAGTTCTTGAGTTAGTTTGATCTTAGAAGGATAAAGCCCAAGGTATTTTCGCAAAATACGCTGCAGTGTGGTTTGAGAGATGACCAATTCCAGAGAACGATTTGGCTTATTTTGGACGGATACACTTACGACTGCGATATTTTCGTCGCTTTGAGCGGTACGGCGTTTCTTTGGCGTCGGAACATCTAAAAGTGAAAATTTGTACAAAAATTTATCCACTATAGCACGCACGGGTGGAACGATTATTACGGCCGAAAATTGGAGTAAGCGCTCTTAATGTTGCGACCACCGACTCAGAATTTCGGTAGTAATTTTTAAAGATTTCCAAACGTTGCTCGTGTGTGAACTTTTCCATGATGAAAATGTTGAGTTCGACTTACGTTTTGACACTGAAAGATCATTTAAAATGTATGAGGGTGCGTTGACATAAAGATACGAAATTGTAATGTCCCTGTTGGAAAACCCGTTATGAACATTTATTTGACCAAAAACATGACGCTTATTATAATTTTATATTTTGTTATAAGAAGTATGAATACATGTACAACACACACACTCTGTGCTTTAGCATCTGAGGTTTTAAACGAATGCCCATGCGAAACGAAATTGATAGAAATGATATTGCGCTATGAAGATTGCTCTACTATACGCAAAAGGTAATTCAGATAAGACTTCCGTATAAGTCATTTGATTAGTAGCCGAAGTTATCGTTGCCAAAAACTGCTGAAGAAAAACCCTGGCGGGTTTAGAAACAGCTGTACAGTCTGCTGGCAACCGTAGCCATAACATTTCACGACTTTTTTAGTTGTTTCTGAAAAAGAAACAACAAAGAGGTCTCCAACCAGAAAAATGGCCAAAAAGGCTCGGTTACTAATTAAAAAGTTTCAAAATAATAAATAGAGGTGTTTTAAAACTGGACCAGCTCACGAATGCTAGAGCCATCATATTTTGGGTTTTCAATCTCAATATCAATATAACAATCTTTCTGGAGAGATACATTTACAACTTTTTTTAGTTCCTCACTAGTCGAGGCACTCTATTGTAGATGTGTTGCGTTTAGTATAACATCTTTCAATTAGAAACTGGTTGTTTTATTTTGCACCGGTTCATTAAAAGTTTTTAATCCAAGGGTCAATGGCATTATGCGTAGATTAATACTCGCACACGTCTCATCTAACACTCTCAGTAAAACCATTGTTCGTCCACAAAAAATTATGATTCGTTGGACAAATATCCCAAAAATTTACTTTTTCCTAGGCATCGTCTGGGCCGATATCGCTCACTATCAATCCGAAACTGCTGATGTATAATTTGATGGTTCAAATTATATTATTAGCCCTGTATAGGGCATCCAACAGCCACACAGACCGACATGTCTAGATCGTCTAAGAATTTTACGACGATCAATACTTATTTTAGGTCTTTGATCAACATTTTGAGGTGTGGCTAACGGAATGACAAATTTAGTAAAGGGTCTTTCTTTGAAACGTGTGGCCAAATTTTCGAACACTTTTTGGGCCTTACGTAACGCGCCAAATATTCTCTTCCAAGGCGTCAATCGTGTCGGGCTTATATGCGGACATACAAGCGACTTCACATAACTACAAAAAATAGTATAGCGGTGCTAAATCGCACGATCTTGGAGGCCACGCCACAGGCCCACAACGCGAAATAAACTGATGGTTTCGTTGGCTGAATGGCATGTAGCGCCGTCTTGTTGGAACCAAAGGTCGTCCACATCAACATCTTCCAATTCAGGCACGAAAAAGTCATTAGTCATGGCTCTATAGCGTTCCCCATTGACTGTAACATTATGGCCGGCTTCATTTTTAAAGAAATATGGACCAATGGTTCGCTCTGCCCTTAGAGCACACCAAACAGTGACTTTCTGAGGATGTTACGGCGTCTCAACAATTGCTTGTGGATTTCCATTACTCTAAATGTGACAGTTTTGGTCAAAATTTTACAAAATTTTCTTGTAAAAATCAAGACCGTTTGTCATCTCGTTTTAGACCCATTCACCACGATTTGCAAACGCTGTTTTGGAGTAGGTGTTTATTAAGAAATGGTAAACCAAACTGAGCAAAAATCAAGTGGCAGCTGTCAAAAGACCAACTCCGAAAAAAGATGTCGCCCATATTAACAATTTGTCTTAATTTTAAGGTGCTTTTTTGACACCTGGAAACATGTAAATACCATATATATTTACCCATGTTTGTTGGTTAATGTTTGTGGTAAGACCATAGGACACGCTTTCTTGGGCTACAAGAACACATTGGTCCAAAAACCATCCTTATTACTGATCACTAATAATCTCCTATTATTGCCTAAAATGTAAAACAAATACTCAACAAAGCATACTTTTTCAGATGTACTTCTAGTCCCCTTAAGCGAAACTTTTCCCCTCTGATCCAATTTTGCCTGTTTACAATCCTAATCTGCCATCATAGATCAAGCAATAGCGGCGTTTTAGGTTAAGCCTTGATAAATAAGACTGGATAGCAAAAATGCAAGTGTAAAGTCATTAGTACCAATTTTTTTATTTACATGTCTACTTATATAGAAATCGCAATGATGTACTCGATTTTGGAAAAAGAAATTGTAAAAATAATTTGCAGCCCCTTTAGTACTTTAGACTAGATTTTAATTAAGTAAAAAATTCAAGTCTACATTGTTCATTCGAAAGGATAGTTTATGCCATTTATTTTTTAAATATAATTTTCTTCAAATGTGGGCCGCAACTACGCCTCAGGAAGTCCATTCTGAGGGTCCAATTTTGGAGGACTCGTTCGAGCATTTCGACCGGACACCAGTAATGTTGGCTTCCAAATCCTGATTCGTAGCTGGTTTGTCAGCATAGACTTGGGACTTTACGTAGCCCCTAAGAAAAATTCTAAAGGTGTAATATCACACGATTTAGGCGTCCAACGCACTGGTCCAAAAATTGAAATTAGCTGCGCTTTAAATTAACCTCTCAATAGATCCATTGTTTGAGCAGCTGTACGCCAAGTGGCACCATCCTGTTAAAACCAAAGGTCAAGATTACGGGCTTCAATTTCAGGTAACAAAAAGTCCGATATCAAGGCGCGATAGCGAGCACTATTTACGATTACGTTCCGGCCATTATAAGTTTTGAAAAAATATGGACCGATGATTCCACCATGCCATAAAATACACCAAACCAGGGTTTATGCGGCGTAAGCCTTTCCACGACGAAATGGCAAACACTATTAAAAAGAAAAAAATAATGTTTAACTCACGTAATCTGAGAAAAAACCCGTATTGAAAAAAATACCTATAGATATATAATTGTACCATAGGTTATACACAAAATCTATACATACTTTATACACAAAAATCTATGGACAGACGGACATCGCATAATGGAATTAGATTGTGATTCTGAGTCGATCGGTATACTAAACACAGAGTCTATTTTCATTCTTTAAAGGTGTTGCAAACACTTAAAGGTATCATGCAAGTCAGTATAGCCTGTACCACAGGGTGGTGTAGAGTATAAAAACGGAAGCAAGGCAAAACCAAAAAGGTTTCACGATACCAATTCATATCCGAATAGTTTTTCAAATTCGTTAAATTAGAAATTCCGACTTGCATTCTGCAACAATCCTAAATATTGAGAGAACAATGATAAAATACCGACACGGTTATTTTTACGGTGTTTTTTATTTAAATTTTAAATAACTTGGTTAATACATAATATATTTTTAATATATCATTTTGTTTTTGTTGTTTTCGGTTTGTATTATTCTTAAAACTACCAAAATAAAAATATTCATTTAGGTTTGGGGAATTTTTGTTTTCTCTTCAGCCATTTAAATATTCAATTTGTTTCGTTTACAAATGTTGTGGTTTTGTTTTGTTTTTTCTTCTTAATCATTTTGTTTTATTGCGTAACGCATCTCTCTTTTTGTTTTCACTTTATAACTTATAAAATAAAGTACATTTTGGAGGAGTAGTAGAGTAGGAACATGGTACAATAAACAAGGTTTAGACACTAGCCCAACAACAAGCAAATAGTTCGCTTTTGAAAGAAAATGACAAAAATAATTTTTTTGTGAATGTTTTATAAATACTGCGAATGTTTGATATACTTTGAAAATACTTTACAAACTTCAATAATTCTCTTTGTAAAATTAATTTGCATAATTTTAATGCTGGTAGCATAACTCTACCTTATTTAATGTACCATGAGTAGGAGTTTATTTAGGAAATGGTCAGGGTCAGGGCCAAGGGTCTCTAAACGAGAGGGGGCAAATTTAACAATTTGGATTTATTTTAATTATATTTGCACAAGGCAAAACAATAATATTTTATATATGTATATGTAATAGATTATAAACAATAATTATATTTAATAATAATTATAAAAGAATAAATGGATAGGGGGGGAAACGATAAAAGCTAAACGAAATAATAGCAACGATAAAATTGTCTCAACGTTAGCGTTGGCAACTGCATAATCAAAAGAAAAAAGTAAGGACTACATCGATCTAGACAAACAAACAAGTGCCAAGTATAAAAGTTATTATAGGTTAACATAAAAAATACAATAAATTGCAGAAAACGATAAAGCGTGGGGCGAAGGGCTTATTTTCACATATTGTTGGGACAGAAGGAGGAGATGGAGATTAAGGCTATTAATTTTAAGTTTTGTTTAGTTTCCAAAAATTTTATGTTGTATTGTATGTTTGTGAGTTTAGCGACGATCATTGATGGATTATGTTCCTTTTTTTCTTCTACAAAAAAATAACAATTGTTAGTTTTACTTTTAGTTTTTGTTTTTAATAATTTTTACAATCTATGGACTTTTTAAAATGAAATTAAAAATAGTTTGTTTAGTTTGCTTCGCTTTACTTCATACATAGTTTCACTTTGGACTCGACGACAGACAAAGTATGAGATGATGCCAAAAGATCTTCATGATGTTTTTTCTGTTTCTTTCCTTTTTTAAAAATGGTTGTTTTTTTAGTTTTTGTTTGATGAGAGTTTCACAAGTTTTTCTTTGTAGTTGTTTGAACATTTTTTTTTTAAAAATAAGCCCTAATAGTTGTTATATTTGTGTTTGTTTGTTGTGTGTGTATGTAATATGAGTGTGGTTTTGTTAATATTTCATTTTTATCTTAGTTTTCGTTTTGTCAGCTTAAGCACTTGATGCAATATTTACACGACCCTTTGTAGCAATTGATCGTATGTGTTGTAGTAGACTCAGTTCGGGGGGCCATAATATCAGGCGCCACTAGTGAGGGCATCATCGCTATCTAAGAAATCACTTGAGGCCACCACTTGGGGCTTATCGTCTACATCGACAGCGTTTGCAATGTCAATGGCGTTGCTGGTTGGTGGTTCAAGGAAATCATCCACCACGTCTTTTATATTGTCGCCGGACGACGACAAGGTATTGGCCGCCGTCGATGCGGGCAGAGGAGGTGGCGTTGTTGACAGCATTACGGGCGATGTGCTGATGGCAGCGGCTCCATCACCCATGCCCCGTTCCCGTTCGATGGGTATGACTGCGGCCGGCGGTGTTGGTGTCACCGGCGATGTGGGTAAGGAGTCTTGAGATTGCTGACTGAATTCCTGATTGGGACTTTCACGTGTGAACAGGCCCATTTTGCCCTCAGTACTCATGGCAGTGGGCGCCGACGATGACGCATTGGCTGTTTCGCTGTTGACCATAGGCTGTTGCTGACCGGCAGCTACGGGAGCTGGAGGACCGCTCACTAAATGCGGCGGAGCATGTTGAGGATGAGTGTTATGTCCGGCCACAGCGGCCTGTTGTGGTTGATTATGAGCATGGTAACGGGGTATGTCGGCTTTGCGCCACAGCGTTATCTCCTGCTGTTTAAAGTAACGACGATCCTCCGTGTCCATTAACACCAAATTGAGGAAATATTTCACCGAGAACTTCTTATTGATGTCACGCATGGTCGGTGTGAGATTATAGCCGGCCAAGAATACCCGAATTGGTATACTCTCGCCCTTAACCGGTGCCCCATCCATGATCTCGAACTTGGCGATGGTTTCATTTTCCGTAAATGTATTCGGCCCACTGCCGGTTGATTCCCGTTTAATAATAGCGATTTCCATGTGCTTGATTTTTATGCGTACCAACAGAAAATAAATTTTACCAATAATTGTGTCCTTCAAATGGTATTTGCTTTTGTTGTATTCAAATTCAATGTGCAAGCAGTCTTCAATGCCAACCTCCATTTTGATGGGGTTATTAACGTCCGGATAACTGCACAGTGTGTGCACGGCGATATCGACCTCCTTTGTGATATCGCTAATGCGCCGTATTATTGTGGCACGCAGGAAATAACGTAAACGCACATTGGAACCATTGTAGATTTCGAACTGTTTCTCCACATTGGGAAATTCGAAGGGATAACTGTTGTTTTGCAGCAAATCTCCCGGGCGCGCCAGAGCTTTGGTCATGCACTTGAACTCATGGTGATTGCCACGATCGTAGAACAGTTCAATTTGTCCAATAAACTCAATTTTGATTCCTTGATGTTCCAGCTTACTGCCGGGTTTTTTCAGAGTCACGTTTACCTGTAACAATAGCAAAAGAGTGTAAGATATTAATGTGCAAAATCGAAAGGTAAGCAAGTTTAAGACGGTTAATCCGACTTTAGTATATTCGACTCATAGATGTTTCAATTTTAAACCTTATTCAACAGAAAGGGTCTTGATTTTAATTTGTCTGTCGTTAAGCAAAAATTATCATATTGCCTGAAGGGTACCGATTTTAATGAAGTCTCGTTAAGGCCAAATGTTTGAAATGTACTAGAATAATAACAAACATAGTACCCTACACAACATTGTTGTGAAGGGTATAAAAAGACAACAAATCCGAATATTTTTAAAATGTTTCAAAAAGCCCCAAAATAAGACGCGGTTGTGTCGCGGTTCCTTTGAAGTCGGAAATGTATCAAAAACGTACTCGTGCAATACTATCAACTTTATCATCCCTGTTTTAGCCATGTCCGTCCACCCGTGTCTGCTGAAAGCACGTAAACGGCCAAAAAATTAAGCTAGGAACCTAGGCATGATAACAGCTTATGACATCAGATGTTTGGGGTTGTAAATGTGTTGCCTGGCGCCATCTGACATATCCATTGGAAAGTTTGACATGTTTTAGCATAAACGTACTCAGAATGTTTTGACGTACGTGCATCGATGAACTTAAATCTTTGTATGGCGATGAAGCACCATCCTTTAGCACTGCGAAAAACTGGTTTAATGAATTCAATCGTGGCCGACGCTTGCTCAAAGACGAAGGTCGTCCAAAAACGGCCGTTGTGCCAGAGAACATTGATGCCGTACATAAACTGATAATGCAAGATCGTTAGTGACATACCGCCTGAGATAGAGGCATCCTTGGTCATTTCTTCCACAAGAATACACTCGATATTGCATGAACACCTGGCCGTAAAAAGGTTTGTTCTCGTTGAATCCTGCACAATTTGGCAATCGCTCAAAGAGGCTCGTGTCGATTGGTGCAAAGAAATTTTAAAAAATAGGATCGCGGTTCTTCAAAAGTTGTTTGTAAGATCGTCACAGGTGACGAATCATGGATCTATGCGTATGAGTCCGAAACAAAGCAGTAATCGACCCTGCGAAGTGCTTGTTCGTGGAAGAAGCACTTCGAAGCAATTGGTGGCCTGTTTCTTCGGCAAAGCTAATCATGTGGCGACTGTTTTGCTTGAGCAACGTATACGGTCAATTCTGAGTGGTACACCGCAGTTTGTTTGCGGTGTACCAGACGAATCATTGTGCACTATGACAATGCGAGCTCTCACACATCGGCTCAAACCAGCGCCTTTTTGACGGCCAAAACGTCGAATTGATGGGTCATCCGCCGTACAGCCCTGACTTGGCACCCAATGACATTTTTTTATTCCAGCACATCAAGAAAAAAATGCGTGGTCAACGCCAGAAGATGCTGTTGAAGCGTTCAAAAAACATGTTTTGGAGGTGTCTCAATAGGAGTGGAAAAAGTGCTTCGACAATTGGTTTGATTGAACGCATGAAAAAGTGTAAAAATCATGCTGGAGAATATACTTTGAAAAACAAAAAACAGTTTTTGATGTTAAATATTCCAATTTTCATTATTAGGCCAGAAATATAAGTATATATAGCATCCCTCGTATTTGGCGAATTCGTATCGGGTTCATATGCAACAGATGGTATAAGGAAATATTGAAATAAACTCAAATGGATAGTCAAATTACATTACACCTTTTAGAAAGTAGTTATCATTTGTCATATACTAAAATTTGACTGTGAAACAACGTTCCTTTAATGTTAAGAAATATACCCAAAGGCAATCAGTTTAAAACTAGAAATACTTCCACCAACAAATCAATGTTTCATACATTTCATTAATTTAATAATTTGTATATTTAATTTTTTTTAAATCTTTCAAATGATCTGTTTTCTTCTATATTCTTTACAAATTCTTAAATGTACTACGCTTGTAAAAGCTGGATGCTGTATAGATAGTGCATTAGCTTGGAAGTGTCTACTTGCTATTTATGATTATAATTAACAAACGACCAAATGTAAACACTGTGATTATCAAGATGGTCGAAGCTCAACTTTCCGAGATACGATTTAAAATGTATGCACATTTCCGAATGTGAAAAAACCCAAAACAAAATTTTAGCATTGATAATAGGCGTGTTACGAGTATTACTTGACTAGTTTTTGCTTGCTTTGAAAGGAAAGGTATTTGAAATTGAAACAAAAATATCTTTGGGCTTTAGAGACTACGGCTTATGCATTTTACAGAGATCTCATGGCTAAGCAAAAAATTTGTTACACGCGTTAAATAAATATGTTATGTATAGAATTCGTGCACACTCTCAAACACACCAAGGCGGCCTTTAATATTATGAAAATTATTAAATACTATCGCGGTGCTTCAAAAGATGTTTTTAAGATCGTCACAGGTGACGAATCATGGATCTATGCGTATGAGCCCGAAACAAAACTGCAATCGACCGTGTGGGTCTTTAAAGACGAGCCAAATCCAACGAAAATTGTTCGTGTAAGAAGCACTTCGAAGCAAATGGTCGCCTGTTTCTTCGGCAAAACTGGTCATATGACGACTGTTCCGCTTGAGCAACGTAGGAGTGGAACACCACAATTTGTTTTCCTGAAGCTTCGGTGAAATTCAAAAAACAAACAAGAGAAGACGAATCATTGTGCACCATGACTATGCGAGTTCTTGCACATCAGCTTAAACCAGCCCGTTTCTGACCGGCCAAAAACGTCGAATTGATGGGTCATCCTTGGCACCCAATGACTTCATTTTATTCCCGCACATTAAAAAAAGGCGTGGTCAGCGATTTTCGTCGCTAGAAGATGCTGTTGAAGCGTCCAAAAACCATGTTTTGGAGGTGTCTCAATCGGAGTGGAAAAAATGCTTTGACAATTGGTTTGAACGTATTCAAAAGTGAAAAACAATAAAACCATTTTTGATGATAAATATTCGCATTTTCATTATTAGGCCAAAAATATATATAAGTATAGCAGCCGTCGTAGTATATTGCCTAATTGAAAGTATGAACCTATTTGCTTAATTTTTAATGCGGCTTTCCTATGGGCAAACTAACTCAGCATTCAAAATCTCTTTAAAATCTGATAAATATAGCCGCACTTAACAAACATGCGCATATGTCATCCATCTGTGCAAAATACTAATAATCTTTACATGCCGAATACACATTAAACCCTACAGGAACTTCTTGTTGAAGATATACTAAACCATGAACCAATTCAGTCAAGATTCAATGCGGTTTGTGCTGTGATCGATCTCGCTCATTTTAAATTAACTTGAATTCATATAACATGCATAGTTTCAAAGGGATCTACTTATTTTTGAAACTTGCACCATGATTACGAAAATAGAGGGAGAGTCAATCAATACTAAATCTTTTCAAAAAGTCATTCTGAACCCATCGATTTTGTGATATTTTTTTTGGGAAGATTATTTAATTTTAAATTAAAATAATCATCATTATTTTCCAGGGAAATTAAAAAGATTAAAATTGCCAGCAGTGTCCCAGACTTATGTTCATATAAAAAGGTGATTTAGTACAAGGCTTTAGGAAAAACAAAGTTTATTGAAAATAATTCACAAAAAATGTATTCTATTGTAGTTACCTTAAACGATTTTGCAAAATTATTTAATTGATTTGACTACTCCATACATTTGTAAAAAATTGTGTTTTGCAGTAATATTCTGAATCGGATGTGGAGATTCGCCTTTTCAGTGACTTTGTACGTTTCTACCCGGATTTGAGCCTGCGTTTATTTGTGTGACACTGAACACTAACCATTACACCACGGTGGTCCATATATTTTTACATATCCTATATAAACATATTATCTTGTGCATTCGTACGGGGTTAGGCCATAATTTCTAAATGATTTTTAAACAATAGGACACATTTATCGATTAAAAGGGTATAAAAAAGACAAAAACTAAAGACCGAAATAAAGAAACGAGATTAAATTACTGCACTTTATCTAAAAATTTCATTTATTTAGGAAGAATACACATTATATCCGGCCTAGATAACTATTGAAGATTACTTCCAGTTTACAAATTATGATTTTTTTCCTAGTCCTGAGTTCTAGGTATTTTTTCCCTATAGATTTTGGCCTCCTAAACACGAAAATGAGTTTAAAATTTTCTCTAGTTGGTTTCAAGATAGAATTGATGTACGAATTTTTATGAGATGTCTCAGCTGTCTGGATCATAACTCCCAAACGCTATTACCGATTTGATCAATAGTAGTCTCAAATTAAAGGAAATTAGCTTTTCTATTTATTTATATTTTTGTATACAACTTATTAAAATCTCTTCAATAGTTTTAACGTTAGAGGCATTTAAAATTAAAAAAAATTAATTATCTGTGGAAAAATCACGATTTTAAATTCAAAAAAAATAATATAAAAATATATAAATAAATTGAGCTTTCTCGAGCAAAACAAGCTATAGTTTACAAAAATTTTGCAACAAATGGTAGAGTTACTCTTTCCGGCCGATTGTTTTTTGTAAAGTACCCAGCATAGTCATGTATAATGACGTATAATCATAGTCATGAAAATCGAAAAATTTACCTGAAAGTGGAACTCTGCCAAATGTTGCTCAATTTTTAAACTAGTGTTATATAAAACATTTGTATAGGACTTGCTATTAATATTCTAATAAACAACAAAATGAATGAAATAAAAATGCCAGCAATAAATGTCTGACGAATAGCTTAGGTTCGGACCAAAAAGAATTACACTTCGCTCACTTAACAGTCGGACCAAGTGGACTCACACTATAACACGACAGTGAGTTTACTTAATCGGACTATATAGCCCATTGGGATTCCACGAAAACTAGCAGAAAGATCCATTGTTATAGTTTAAAAAAGATGTTGAGTTTATCAATGCCGATATTAGCTAATTCTGCTAGATCTCTACAGAAGTAAGAACCTTATGTACATAGATCCCGCCCGATCGGCAGACCAGACATATACAGAGAGGGTGTTGAATGGCTTCATCCAGATCCTCACAGCTTCTGCATTAGTTGTTATTCGCAACTTTTAGTATCACTGCATGACTGTCATTCAGACTGTGTCCCGTCATGACAGATACAATCAGTGAGACGCAGTAGGAGCCACATTTATCTAGAATAAACAGAATGAGTTTGCAGGTGGCAAGTGGCGCTCTAACACATGTGGCGTTCTGGCATAGGCCAGCAGTGTGCGTTAGTGTTTCATATCCACTTAGGACCTCATTTTTGTGGATTGAAAATAATGAGTTTACAGGTGAAAAGTGGCGCTCTCGCACAATTGGCGTTCTTATACAAGTGTTCAATGGCTTTATCCCCACCCATATCCTTACAGTTTCTGCATTCGTTATTAGTCGTAATTTTTAGTATCACTGCATGCCTGTCAATCAGACAGTGTCCCGTTTTGATAGATAGAATAAGTGAGACGCATGGGACCACACTGATCTGGATTGAACAGAATATGTTTACAGATGACAAGTGGCCTACTCGCACAAGTGGCGCTCTCGCATACGCCAGCTGTGTGCGATAGCGTTTCATATCAACTTGGACTACATTTGTCTCGATTGAACGGAATTAGTTTGCACGTTGCAAGGTACATGCATACGGATTGAATCTCCCATGGACTCCTTAAGGGAGTATCCGCAAGGTGGTATACGAAAAAATATGCTACGATACCTAGAATGAATGACGCGTTATTTGGGACAAATAATGAACAAGAGGGCCCTCAGGGTCCCATAAATGATTATCTAATTAAAACTTTTTTTCTGTGTGGACGGACTTAACGATTTTTGGCTAGTCGAGCTTAATCTAAGGACTCGAGACTTTAAAGCCTTCTGCCACCGGAATTCGGATAAAATTCTAAATTTGAAAAAATACATACTCTCGCCCCCCACTGATCGCGCGCAAAATTCAGAAAGTGGAGTGCGTTACGCACTTTATAAGAGGAATTATCAATTCCGCATGCTTGTAATTCTTGAACAATTCTGTATTATTTATGTTTGAGGTCTATTATTTTGGGTTGGTTATGTTTAGTTTTGCCATAATCGGAGTGTTAAGGACTACGCCTACTGGGACATTGGAGAACATTTTTATTATCCGGCAAATAAAGATGGAGCGATCTACACGACAATTAAAGTGTTAGCGAATGGATCGAGTGTGATCACGAATCATATCACCAGATAAAAAATGGGGTTGCGGTAAGTAACGCGACCGACATGGCACAGAGATTTAACCTGAGGAGAAGGTACTACCTCGGCAGACGCGCGTGTTTCTGGCGTAGCTGAGATCTGGATGGTGCAGCCGCCTCAATTCTTACTGGGCACGAATTGATGCTAACGTTCCGGAAATCTGTCCCGCCTGTCATCAGGCACCACATGATGTGCTGCACCTCTTCAATTGTCCGGCCAAGCCCACTCAGCTGACCCCCAGGTCTCTGTGGACGCATCCAGTTCAAATGGCGCGTTTCCTCCACCTGGATATCAAAGCAGATCCCCCATAGACGAACAAGACTTTAAAATAAATTTATCGTTATTACAACAACAACAACCGACATGACAGTATTTTTCGATCGTATACCTGAGACAAAACAAGTTGCCGAGTGTGAAACCTTGAAACCGGACAATCTTTGATTGATGACACCAGCGATTCTTTATGTTTTCACTGACAGCCAGGGCAATAACGTAAAAAACCGATTAACGTTTACTAAGCATATGGAACAATACACATCGTATACGAAAGATCAAATGCCTTGACCATAAGAGAATTAGAGAATGGATCCCCTTCCAGGGAAATGCAATCCGAGTTGAGAATTGGGCAAAGAACGTCGACACCGCAATATGGAAGAGTGAAATCGTTGGGTTTAGTATGATCGTCGGCGTCCTTACAGTTCTCAACTTATGGGTTTGGGTGCCTTGTCATCGAGATGTAAGAAGAAACGAGAAAGCTATTGCCTTGACCAAAAAAGACAAAAATAACTTAGAGAATGCAAATAAATCCTTCCAGAATGCAACCAGATCCGAATTAAGAATATGGCTAAAGAACGTGGACTCCACACTATGGAATAGTGAAATCGTTGGGATAAGTATGATCCTCGCGCCCATACAGGAAACACAGGCGCACTTACATAGAATATGTAGGTATTGTAGATAACAGCGTCTGAGGCGTGTGCGGAGAGAATGACGACACATAAGAGCACTACATTTGCAACTGACCAGCTTTCGCAAACATAAGATCCCGATTCTTAAGGGGATGAGTTGACCAGACTTGACTTAGATCTACACAGAATAGGAAAAGTAGAAACCAGAATGACAAAACGTTATAGCACTATAGTCCAGTTTTTGCAGACATTAGATTCCGATTCTTAGGTGATGACTCTTTACAAGACTTTACCCACATTAGGGACATAAAATGAAACTCTCTTAAGAAATAGGTCAAAAACACAAAGTTCCTTATATAGTGTCTAAGTGCTTTCGTAGCGAAATAAGAGCGCACAACAGCCGGGATTTAGGGCTTAGGTGTATGTTCCGGGACATGGGTCCAAACAAATCGGCCCATTTTTTCAAACAAACTATGAATTGCGGTACATGGACAAGGTTACCCTTCTGTCTGTTCGGGACCTACGGTTCCGAAAGAATGTGTCTTATACTCAAAATCTAGCTAACATTACGAGATGCACCACAGCATCAAAACGTCAGAACCGACTGTCGTGGGATCGACCCGAAGGAGGAATTTTGGCAAAGGGTGGTCATCCCAGTACTACGTGCAGCTTCAACAACAATAACCAACGTTTAGAACATCAGTTTCGTGTCTTCCTATTGAAACGTTTGACTTCAGAGTATATCTTCTTAAATCATAGCTGAGTCATCCAACCAAAAAGCGATGGTGACATTCCTATTCCAAATCCAAAATTATACAGGCTGAGATCATCGGCTGCATCTGAACTCGAATACTCGTATCATTTATCGTCACTTATCACAAAAGTACGAGAAAAAGCGAAAGCACAGCTTAGTCCAAAATTTATTATCACAAACAATGAAAAGCAGGTCATATCAGAAGAACGGACAGCTACGTAATACATCCGTTCAAAGATTGCACTCTCAATAAAAATAAAGCAAAAACAATAACTACAACAAACACAGCAGCATCGACGACCGACCTACAAAAAACAACATAACATTGCCAGTTAAAAAATCTTATTGGAGATTTTTAATAGAAATGCTTACTAACGATACGATCACCACGAACCAAAACAAGAGCAACAACACAACATCAACGACGACAACAACAATAGCATAAAATCAATGCACAGCAAATTAATTAACAAACAAGTGGCGATGAAGCCGGGAAGCACTGACGACGACTGACTTTGCCGAAGAAGGAGGAGGCATCAAGTGACGACCGATTGATGCCTGCCCGCACTACACGTCTACTCATCGCGAACATGACTTTGTGTGGAACCGGAGTTCTATTTTCCAATTTATATAATCGAAATCACGGCTATTTACCTTTCCGGATACAGTTTCACCATCGTAGTAGAGTAACATTTTGTCAATTTTGCCATCCTCTGCCTTGACCTCAGCATTTTTCCTTTTTTCAGCACCATCGAAAACAATATCGATTTCAGCCGATTGTCCAAAACCCAAAAAGTTCATGCTGGTTCCGTAGTTAATGTAGTCACGCGTAAAATGTTCGCACCGCACGGAATGTTTAGAGGTGTTTTTTTTAAATAAATAGCGCAAGAAACTAAATTTTATTAACAAAAAAAGTTGTAAAATTTTTGGGCGTTTGTTGAGAAAAAAAATCTTTTGCTTCGTTTGATTAGTGAATTTTTTGATAAGTTTGACATAAGGAGGTGCTGCCAGACGTTCTAGTATTTTTTGGCAAAGGGATAAATTTTACCCCCTTTTTACTTCGTACTTATGACATGGCAATGCTGTACGCACAAATTTTCGTTGGTGATTTTAATGTGCCCCACTGCTATAGATGCCGCCCAAGTAGTAAAACCATATAATAATTAGCGAAGACAATAAAAAAAAAGGCGAAATGCTTCTTCTTTGCATTATTGTACAAAAACATAACATCAGTAATAAAAAAAAATTCTTGGTTTATTTTCCTCTTTCGTTTGTACACAATCACAATAACGGAAATATGTCAAAATTAAAACAAAAAAAACACTAAATTCTTAGATTTTAAACAAAAAATATTTTGTACATTAATAAAATTCAATAATTTACAAAATATCTTCTGTTGTAATTCACCCTTTCAAAAATAACAACAACATGGGATCACAAAAAATTAAAAAACACCCAAAGAATTAAATTTGAATATTTTTCATTACTTTTCCAGGCAAAAATGTTCTTTTTCTCAAAAACTTAGTTCTATTTAGCAGTTTTGTTTTGTTTCATTCTTGATTGTAAATCTGCTGTTTGCATAGCGATACATTCTATTTTGTACCATGTTGGGGCCTTTAGTACTTCTTTTACATCGTTTACCAAATAAAATGCAACTCTGTGCATTAACTGTTTTTTAGCTCCAGTTTTGTTTACATTTGCGTTTGTCATTGCATATATTTCATTTATTTTTCATTAATTTTCTCGGCCAGCAGAAATAGTTTGTATTAATGCTCAATATATCGCGATCTCGTTTCCAATTGTGTTAATGCGGGGTAACCTCATATTGGTGAAATTCAGTAATTGGCAAACACAATGTGCCGCATGGAAAGAAGCTGCGCCAGAATGTATTCCAGCAAGAAAAATTTGGTTAACCAATTCGGAGAAAACAGAAGGAGACAACAAATAAAAAGGCCACCTCATTTAAGTCATCAAATCATAGATGCGCCTAAAACATAACAAATATGTAAGTACTTAAATATTCATATGTATGTATGTATAGTCGAATTACCTGTAACTACAGGACCCCTTTGATGTAGATTTGAAGTTTAGTGGGGGCGAGACGAAAATTAAATAAAATATGACGTGGTCTTTGGAATGACATGAATATTTGGGAAAAAAATATTTAACTGGAGCGCTGTGGTTAAGGGGGCCCTCAGGACCTTGAGAATGATACTGCGCACTTTCATAGGCATAAATCCAGTTTAAGTACAACTCTCGGATCGACTTCAAATTTCTACCATCGATCAAACTTCGTATTTAAAACAAAAAACAAATACATTTTTTGGGCGGCGAAAAATTTTTCCCAGTTACGGGCTCTAATGCTTGACAATATATATCTTTGTTGTTGTTGTATCTTTCTTAATTATCGGATTAGGACCATATGGGTACCATTGGAAAGACAGAAAATAGTACTTCTTACATTAGTTGGCTCTACAACCCGTTGGTTTTAGCCTGTTGCATAAATGACCTCCAAGCACTTCGGTCTTTTGCATGCTGTCTCCAGTTTGTAATACCAAGGATTCTCACATCGTCTTCAACTTGGTCCTTCCACTGGAGTCTCGGTCTTCCCTACCTGCGCCTTTGGCTGCAGCATTCGCTTCCTTTCGACTGACATGTCCTAGCCAGCGCAATCGCAGCATTTTGATGCGCTTAACTACATTCATGGCCCTTAAATTTTACGAAGGTCCTTTCTTTCAAATACACCCAACACTGCTTCATACGCTTTCAAAAGTACCCATGTTTTGACGATATATAGAAGCACAGGTAGCATCAGCGTGTTGTACGACGTAATTTTCGTTCCAAAATAGCTTCTAATAGCTAGCACATTCGTCTTTTTATCTCAGTGCATCGATTTTTTGGTTCAACGATGATTTTCAAAACATCTATTTACAGAAAAAAAAAATTTAAATTAGTTTAAAAACCTGCGAAATATATTAAATAATTTTGCGTCAGTGGCGCATTTTCTTAAGAAACAAACTATAGTAATACACAAATTGAAATGAATATAAAGGGTGGTGAAATTTTAAGGCCGATGTTGATTTGTCGCGCAAAAGAGCCATTGTTTCGTTAGCCTTGTGGCAAGTGGCACCGTCCTGTTAAAACCACATATCGTCCACATCCATATCTTCCAATTTGGCCATAAAAAGTTCGTTATCATCTCACGATAGCGAACACCATTCACTGTAACTGCCTGACCGGTGATGCCGGCAGCCCATAAACCGCACCAAATAGTCACTGTTTGTGGGTGCATTGTTTTTTCGACAATCAGTCTTGAATTATCATTCGCCCAAATGCGGCAATTCTGTTTACTGACGAATCCACTGAGGTGAAAATGTGCCTCATCACTGAAGATGATTTTTTCGAAAATTGATTTCCATTTTTATAATAAGCCTGAATAACTTTAACGCGTTGCTCGCTTGTGTATCCTTCCATGGTTCAAATAGAGTTAGTCTGCAATTGCGAAATATCAAATAAAATGCAGGAAAAAACTTGACGTTTAGGTGTGGTTCACATTCAACATCGGCCCTTAAAATTTAACCACCCTTTACCGAATTTCCGGTGACAGTTATCAATGACATAAGGCTCAGAAGTTCCGAGTCCTAAGATAAGGACTGTCCTTAGCTGAAAGGCTTTAAGCCAGGCCGATACCGACCACACTGGAAGAAGATTTAGTTAGAAAAAAATGGTCCCGGACCCAATTAACTATGCTTATAGAAGGTAGGCCATCTAAATTTTGAATCGACTATAAAAAAGTTCTATAATTTTTTAATTTTTTTGGTTTTATTAGAAAGGTTGGATTTTGTCATTTAATAATGGAACACCGATGCGTTTTGCCTTCGCCCAATAGACTGTTTGGCAGGAGATGAGGAATTTTTACCAAAAAATCGTATTTTCAGATGAAGTTCATGTTCATCTCGGAGGCTATGTCAATAAGCATAATTGCCGCATATTATCGGAGAACTCACACTTGACTATTAAAAAGCCAATGCATCCATAAAGATCCACTTTTTGGGCTGGCGGCATCGTTTTTCTTCGAATATGAACAAGAAATCGCCTTTACCGTCAACGGCGAGCGTTACCGCGACATGCTTAAGGAATTTGTGTTTCCAAAAATCTAAGAGAATGTCATAGACGACATTTGGTTTCAACGGGCCATATGTCACGCATATTTTACGTACTATTTTTGAAAATCGAATAATGGGCCGAAATTTTAATGTCTATTGGCCGCCTCGGAGCTGTGATTTGAGCCCTTTGGACTATTTTCTGTGTGGAGCCATTAAGGATAAATGTTTTGCAAAGCATGCGGAGACAATTGAAGTTGAAATATGAGAGATTCGACCCGAAACAATCGAAAATGTACAGAATAAGTGGCTTGATCGGATGAGCTACTGCTGAGTCAGTTGTGGTAGTCATATGAATGACATTGTGTCCCATTATTTAATGACAAAGTTCAACCTATTCAATCCAGAAATTGCAAAAATCAGTAATTTGTTTTACAGTCGATTCAAATTTAAAATGTTAAAGCGCGCTTCCTAAATAAAGATGGACGGTTTAAAAATACGAGTACGTGAACTCATAGTAGTCATTCACCACTGACTCGCAATGGGCTAATCGATATATATTTACTAATATTAAATGCATTAAGCAAAATTGAAAATCGAATAATATTCCCAAAATACAACTTAAATTTCTCTGGTGTTTAATAGGTTAGAACGTCAAATGTGGCCTTAAATAATAGCTTCAAATACTGGCTACAATTCTAAATACTCGTAAGTACATGTCATGTACCTATTTAGATTTTTTTGAGTTTTGACACAATTTCGCAAAAACTCCGACTATAAAAATAGAAAATACGCCACCGGCTCGCAATGGGTTAGTGGATCAAAAAAATTTATATACCATTTTGAATGTATTTAAAAAAAAAAACTTTTCAAGACATAATCATATTGACCGTGTTCTATTGACAACTCGCTTAGAAGGTCGCTAACGCGATAACTTCACAGCATTGTACAGGGGGCGCAAAACTACCGTTGTGGTTTGAATGTTTAATAAATTTTTTATTTATTGGTTAATTATTATTATTATTATTTTTTGTTATAAATCTAAGTATATAAAAATTATATCCCGAAAGTAGTGGCTATTTCCGGCTGCGCACGTTCGTGCTCTTTCCAGTACATTTTGCATAACTTTTCGTAAAATTTCCGGTATTATGGCTTGAATTTTATGGCGAATGTTTGGTTTAAGCTGTGGTGTGGTCGCTGCCTCATTAACGTACACCTTTTCTTTCAAATAACCCTAAAGAAAACAGTCTGGCGCTGTTAAATCCGGTGAACGTGGTGCCAATTGATCGCTTCTGCGCGAAATAATGCGTTCGCCAAAAAGGTCCCGTAACAGAGCCATTGTGTCCCTTGCAGTGTGGGCTGTGGCTCCATCTTGTTGGTCTAAAAAACTGTTCATCATCGTTCGATATTCATTAGTCCATATTCAAAGAAATATGGACTAATGATCCTTTTAAACGAAACACTTCACCAAACAGTACACTTAGTGGGTGTTATTGTTGCTTATGAACTGTTCTTGAATTCTCCGTAGTCCATATCCTGCAATTTTGTTTGTTTACGAAACCATTCAATTGGAAATGGACTTCATCGCTTATTATCAAATTGTTAATGAAATCGGGATTTTCTTTATCTTTTTGTCGGAATGAAATGGCATAATCAAGCCGTTGTTGGTAGTCTATTGGCTTCAATTCTTGCACAAACTGAACTTTATACGGGAATATGTGCAATGTGGCCAAAATCCTCTAAAAGGACTTCCGCGATAGCCCCAGTTGTGTCGAACGTCTTCTTGTTGATGTTTCTGGATTGTCCTGCACACTATCCACAACACGTTAGATATTTTTGTCCGTGTGGACCGTGCGTGCTCTTCCGGTACATGGAAGGTGTCTTGCTGAACATGTTGTCGAAATTTCCAACCAAGTGGTTTTTTGTTGGTTCTGAAGGTCCAGTACGCACACTAAAAAAGCGTCAATAAGCACGCTGCGTCAAAACAATGGACTTGATTTTTAAAATAAAATTCACCAATTGCTGATCGCTGATCTGTTGTGAAGTGTTCCTTTTCAAATTCCTCAAGTTTGTTTCACAAATCTGAAATAAAAAAATATAAATAAATTTAAGTGATTAAACATTTAAACCACAACGGTAGTTTTGAGCTACCCTGTACAAGAATAGAAAAATGATTTTGTTTACAGAAAACTATAGACAATTTGCCTTAAACACCGTTTGGGAAGAAAGTTATTCAAAATTACCTTTAGCGGGTTTAAGAGAGCTCGGTTTTGACTCGCTTATAGTATTTTAAGAAAACTTTTTTCTATAAATTACAATTTTCAAATCAAACCGTTTATGATTTAGCCAATCAGTAAAGAAATTTCAAAATTTTCTAGTAAAGTTTTGATGCTAACGCCTTAGTGGCCACTTACTAGTTTAATAAGCGATTTATTGTTTATACAAACATTTGGGGGGACCGTCAATCAGAAAAAATGGGTCGCCGCCATTAATTTTCGTCTTGTGTAAAATTTTGTGCTCTACACACTGATTTTTTTTTATTTTTTGATTGCAATTGTACCTAAACTACTTTGCTTTGAGCTGACCACTTTTTGAATTTTCCTTAATTTGAAGAATGCGTTCCTGTTCGCTATTTTTTACCAAAACATGTGTGACTTATTTTTTCTTTTTTTTGTGTTTAGTCCCAATAATTGCACTTTGCCCAACTCTAAGTGATGTAGACGGTGTGATTTTTTCAAAAATAGTTTTTAGATTTTTTTCTTTAATGAATTATAAAAGGTGATTAATCTAGGGGTTTTTTTTGAATAAATACTCGTACTACTTATTTATGTAAATAAAACAACAAAATTCATTTACTTTATCGTCCTTTTATTAAAAATACAGCTAAGGCGTGGTCCAACTAAATCTCACAATATTGATTGTAACTAAAACGAAATGTTTTCGAAAATTATCTTAATATTTTTTAATTACTTATATGATATAAGGATCTACGATAATTATGTGTTAAACAAAACATTTGACAAATACTCGCTATGGTGTCGGTGGCATAATCTATCCGATGGTCCATATTTTCAATGACTCTGAGACATAATGGAGGTTCAATGTCGTAAAGGTGTCGAATTTTGTCGTCCTTGAGCTCTTGAATTGTTCTTGGCTAATTTACGTACACTTTTTCTTTAAAATATCCCCAAAGAAAGAATTTCAACTGTGTGAAATCACATGACCATGGCGGCCAAATTACATCTCCACGACGTGAGATATCACGGCCATTGAATTTCTCGCGCAAAAAAGCCATTGTTTCGTTGGCTGTGTGGCAAGTGGCACCATCCTGTTGATACTACATATCGTCCAAAATATATTTTGTTATTAAACATTTTTGACATTTTTTTCTTTCAAGCAATAGTTTGGAAAATGTTTTTGTTGTCAACACTTTTAAAAAAAGCAAATTAGCATTATTTAAAAACTGAAGAATCGCGATAACTCCCACTAAAACTTTTTCTGTACGTATGTAAAGGATGATTAACGTAGATCTTTTTTTTTTTTCAATTTTACATAAAATATTTGCAATAGAATTTGATGCCAAAACTTTATTAATACCCTAAAGAACGATCTCTGATATTTACCTTTTATTTTTTTTTTAATGTTGACTGTGCCTAAGCCGTGAGAGTACGACATAACCTTTCTTAAAATCTTTAGTTAGCTTGTCGTAGAAGATTTTTGACTTCGCATTACCCCAAAGAAAAAAACAGGTCCGATTAACTACTACATTTTGTAGATACGATTTATAAGACTTATGAAATTTGTCTCAATTCTGAAGACGTCCAATGATTTTCCAGACAGAAATTGTATACACACATTTAATACACACCAACATTTTCTTAGATAGTACTTTTGCGAATACATAAAATAATTATACAGATCCATAAGTGGTTATCTTTATAAATATAACTATTTTAAGCTTTAACAAGTATGCAATTGTGGGTGAATTCGCATTTTACTTTTAGTTAAGGAAAATATAATGTCAGTTCGAAACCATCTCATATTGAAATTTTTACAGTTTTGGTTACTTTTGATAAACCCTAAAAATCGCACATAATCACAAACTCGAATCGAAATACAGACAACTCCCGGTATAACGAATCATACAGGGTTGGCCAAAAGTTACCACAGGGTTAAAAACTTTTCCGTTTATTAATTTTTTTTATTTATTTTTTCTCAGATTATGCAATATACCTAATTGAAATTTTTTACACTGAAAAATAGTGTTACTAAAATGACCCCCGTTTTCAGCTTCGACTTGAGTTAAAGAATTGTCTCGGGCTTGTTCACATATACTCGCTTCTTCAAACAACCCCAAAGAAATATGGCGTTCGCGCTGGCCAAATAATTTCCGAATTTCTGGAAACTGTTCGTTCTCCAAAAAATGTTACTTAAAAGTGCCATTCTGTCTCGGGCAGTGGCTCCGTGCTGCTGAAACCTCATCGTCTGTTTTCAAGTAAAAAATTTCTATCATAGACCGATACCGCTCTCCGTTTACGTTTACAGCACTTCCATCTTCATTCTCGAAGAAGTAAGGCCCAATAGTATTTGCAGATGTGATACCACACCATACTGTACACCTAATGGGGTGCAATTGGCGTTGATGAATGGCTCTTGGATTTTCAGAACCCCAGAACCTACAGTTCTGCTTATTAACAAAGCCATTCAAATGAAAATGAGCTTCATCCATCGGTAGCGTTAAAATAATGGACCGTGTGGTATCTTTTGGTCCACCCTGAATTTGTAATAATATTTTCATTTTCGTCGTCGTTAAATCTACACTCCTCGGAAATATCCATATTCCAAGCGTTTATACCTTTGGCATTAAATGGGACCTGAAATTCCCCAATAATATTGAAGTTGTTGAGACTGAACTATAAAGACTTACGTTTGGAAAGACAGCCCGACACCTCGTCTCACACTCTCGATTTCAAACTGTTGCGCAAAATGTGAAAGAACAGTTTCATCTTCTTTATCAAACTCGTCAGAATTTTGCCTCAAAATTTTAATCCAACATTATGCTTAGCATTCCTTATTCACTTTCTTTCAGGCAATATCGACCACGAGCAAGGTTTTAGAGAAGTTAGACTTTTCAAAAATTTAATAATGTTGTCTGTAATAAGGGCCACAAATTTTGAAAAAATTCTGTAATTTAATTTTACCATTCTTATGACATTTTGGTCTAGTGGTTGGATTAAGGACTTTACATTTATTAGAAGGTATTTCATTTTTGTATCCTTGGTTTTGTCGAGGACTAGTAAAGCATATATTAAGATGTTATTCTTCTAGAAACTATTCCACCTATTAGATACATATTTAGACGTGTAAATTATGTTTCCAATTGATTCAATAACTAAAATACAAACCTCTAGGACAAAGATTTGTGTTTTTTGTCTTTAGCATTTGTTATGTCGAGAGAAAATTTTCTTCCGGTTGTTTTTTTCAGACGTGTGGTTTCAAGAATAAATAAAACGCATATAATTGAATGTTATGACCAAGAATTTAGCTTTATTATATATAAATCATTTAAAAATGATTTCGAGCCGCTGCTGACTCGAATAAATTCCAGCCGAAAGTCCCAACTTTCGACCACTTTTTACAGCATTTGGGGCCGTTTGTCAGCAATAACACGCCGAATATTCTATTTCAAGGCGCCAATCGTGTCTCGGGCTTATCTGCGTAGACAAGCGACTTCACATAACCCCACAAAAATAGACCAGCGATTTTAAATCGCACGATCTTGAAGGCCACCCCACAGGTCCACGAGGCGTGATAATGTGCTCACCAAAAATTTTCTTCAAAAAATTGATTTTTCGTTGGCTGTATTGCATGTAGCGCCGTCTTATTGGAACCAAAGGTCGTTCACATCAACATCCTTTAATTCAGGCACATAAATGTCATTTATAGCGTTCCCCATTGAATGTAACATTATGGCTGGCTTCGTTTTTGAAGAAATATGGACCAATGATTCACTCTGCCCCAAGAGCAAACCGTAACTTTTTGCGACAGTTTGAGTTATTACCCATTCAAACAAAAGTAAGCTTCGTCGCTGAACAATTTTTTTTTTACAAATCAGGATCGGTGACCATCTCGTTTTGACCCCATCCAACACGATTTGCAAACGTTGTTCCGGAGTAAGTCTATTCATTATGAAATGGCAAACCAAACTGAGCATAAATCAAGTGACAGCTGTCAAAACACGACACGCCGGTTCTATGTACCGGATTGACCCGAAGCAGCAATCTTCTGCCAAGGGCTGTCACACCGGCATTACGTGTGCCGCTACAACAACAGCAACCAACTCCGAAAAAGGCGTGGCCAGATTGAAAACCACAAGTCGAAAAAAACACCCTTTATAAGGTGGTTAATAGAGACAATTTGCTAATTTGTTGTATCGAATTTTCGTTAAACTGAGTATTTTCTATACCGGGAGTTGCCTGTACAAAAAAAGTTCGGCATTTTCTTTAAAAAAAAATCAAATCGGAATACAGTCATTCATTTTTGTCGAAATCGATTCAAAGTAAAGTATCATTTAGATGACCTTCGAAGACTTGAATATTTTCGATTTATAGTCCTATAATCGAAACTCGGAATAACATCGAATGAACCGACTCAATAATTTGCATACTGTACTTACTGTGTGTTTAAATCTTATATTTCAAAAAATTGAAAATTTTCCGAGTTACCTTAAGTCCCCTTAAGAAAAACTTTTTTTCCTCTGAGCCGAGTTCGCTCACTTGCAATGCCAAAATTGTATGACCATCAGCCATCATCACGCTCAATTTCAGGATCCAATTTTAATTCGTTTTACCGCTGCTCTCAACATACACACGGACGGAAGGACATCAATAAAATTGTTCTGCAAAAATTAACTTTTGAGCCCTCCTTTAGACAAAATCTGAATCCGAATTGAATGTCCGTTTTGCTCCACTAGTTTGTGAAGTTTTCGTGGTATACTCGTAGTGAACATAATAAATTAGTCTAAAACTGCAGTAATTCTTATCCGCTTCACTTAAAAATGAGTAGTATTAATTGGCAAGAAATGCACCTTTCACGTAAATTATAATTTATAAAAATCGAATAGAAATTGTGGACGTTACAACTGCCAATTATACCTCAATTGTGGTGCTCTCCCACTACAAAAACTGCTATAAATGGACAATTTTCGTTTAATTATTAAAAAATATACCACGTTGAAATCATTACAGTGCGTTCTTTATTATTTGCAAAAACTAGTGGTAGAGCTCCAGATTCAGGGCTACAATTGTCAATTAAAAACAAAATATTTCAAATTAAAAAACAAAATTTTGATTTCTTTTTGCTGTAACTTCCACAATTATTATTCGATTTTTAGAAATTAAAATTTACATGAAAGATGCGTTTCTTACCAATGAATATTACTCATTTTTAAGTGAAACAGATAAGGAATTGCTGCAGTTTTAGGCAGAATAATGAAAAAGTCTGAACAATTTCATGTGGACGATATCTCGAATACTATAAGTATATGAGGTGGGACAAAGCGAACATTCAATTTGGATTCAGGAGATCATTTTACATAAGGACAAGTTAGTTTCGTCCAAAAAAGGACATTATTGCGGAACAGTGTAATAGGCGTGTTATATTGATACTTGCTTATTAAACGAGTAAGTGGTCGCTAAGGCCATAACTTTAAAACTTTACTAGACATTTTTAAAAGTTCATTGTATACGAGTACATGAACTGATTGTCTTTTTGCATTATAAACCGTTTAAGTTGAAACTTTGTAATTTGTGGAAAAAAGTTATTTTTGGTATGCTATAAGCAAGTAATAACAGAGCTAGCTTAAACTCGCCAAAGGTTATTCTTGAATTAAGGTCTTGCCAACAATTTTATTTGTTTAAAATAAACGGGTTTTAACGCAAATTGTTTAAAGTTTTCTTTTAACAAAATCATTTTTATATTCTTGTACAATGACATGAAGTTATGGCGTTATCGATCTTCTAATCGAGTTGTCAATAGAAAGCAGTCAATATGTATACTCGTTGAAAACGGATTTAGAATTTGGGATCTTGCTCAAATTTCGCGTGTTACTTTAGGAGTTACCTGTAACAAACCCTAGCGAAATTGAATCATATCGGTTGTTACTTCCATATAGCCTCTCAATTCGATGTCTTGCCGATCTTAAAGCCACATTATACATCCGGCCTTGTTTGCAATCGGTCCAAACTTTCATATAGCCTGATGTTTCTTCATATGTGACGCGCAAAATAGAAAGGGATCTAAGGGTAAAAACCAGCTTTGTTCAGGAGAGCCATTTTAAAGATTTAAATACGTTTACCTTTGGTGTACCATCACTTTCATAAAACGCGCATATCTCTGGGAGGAAACACTTTTGGGGCATGGGATCGGTCTCATTCGATGCTCAGGTGGTGTCCACATCAAAAAAAAAAGTGAAAATTGATTTTTTTACCCTTAGGTCCCTTTCTCTATGCGCTGTCACATATACAGATGTTTCTTCCGTATTGATGATCATCCTCTCTAAAAGCCACAAATTCAACCCGTTCTTATTCCCACTCGCAAGCACAATGAGCATATCGATCCAGTCTTTCATTTAGCCTCCCATACAGAGGTTCCTTCTTAATGGATGACCATTCGCTCTAAAAGCCTCAAATTCAAATCTTTCTTTTTCCCAACTCGCATGGAATGTTACGAGCAAACAACTATGTTTACTCGTACATATAGCTTCTCGTACAAAGGCCGCTTTCGGATTTGGATCCATGTATTCAACATATATTTGTGACCTGGACCCTTAATAGTCAGGGTCTCTAATATATGGAGACTCAGTCACATTTTAGGAATGATTCTTCTCAAATTTTCGAACCCTGGTCCATTTCTACTCACTATACCAACGGCTGGGTATGTTACAAAATGTTCATATTTAAAAAAAACATGAATTCGTATTATTCGCAAATAATATTTATTAACAATTTACAAAAAATGAGTTATTCAAAAAAGAAGTAGGTTGGTAAATAAAAATACATATAAATAACATAAAAAACTATTACATTTGTATGTTTATGTTATGTTTTTAACAAAGCGATTAATTAATATTAATAATACATTTGTATGCCAATTCAGTTTAAATACATTTACCCACTCCTTTCAATTTCTTTGTCCATGCAATGGGATCCACGGGATCCTGCAGGTCCTTACGATACAACATTCTACCCTGACTTTGCAATTCAGCAAACTGAGCAACTAGCGGATCACGGCCACATGTCGCCACGCCCACCACTTTGTCCTGATCGTCAATAAAGTAGGCGACAAATTTCAAATTTTCCAAATCTCCCTCGATGACGACATCGGCGTAGCGTCCATAGCCGGAATAGCGGAAACCCTTGCCAAACAGCATGGTAAAGAAGAAAGGAACCGCCCGTAACTCCTCCGTGGCTTTGCCAACCATATTAAGGGCAGCTATGCGTCCATGATACTGCGCCAATTGGTAATGGCCAATGCTGGCACGTTGATTGTTATAGGCAAATACGGGTGCATTAGCTATATCGCCGCCCACATAAACATCATCGACCAAAGACTTCAGATACATGTCCGTATCAATGGAGCCATTATGATTCAGTGGCAGCCCAGAGCCAATTAAGAAATCCGTATTGAATTTGGAACCAGTGCCCATGATGAGAATATCACAGGGTATTTTCGTACCATCGCTGAGTACAACTTCGTTGACTTTGTTGTCGCTATCGCCCAGGATATCGACAATGCCACTGCTCATGACAGTGTTGACACCTTGATCGCGGAATAAGCGCAGAACACGTTCGCCGACCACCGGACCGAAGCTGGCCATCAGAGGGAATTCCGTGCGAGAAACAAGGGTAACCTAAAGAAATGAAAAAAGAAGAAAAATAATGAGAGAACTGATGGAATGATAATAGGAACTGATGGAAAAGGTAGGATTTATATACAAACGTTACTTAATTACTTAAGTCACGCAACATTCCATTAAGGAACAAGGGGAACTTCTGTTAAAACAGTGAGCTATACTCACTAACTGGGACCTACTCTTTAACGCCGGCTTCGAACGGCTAATGCATTTTATAGAGAAGTTTTTAGATGGCTTAGAGATTAATCGCTTACTCCCAAAGTCGCCGGCAATAAGGATGTAGAAAACCCGCCGCTGACAAATTGTTAGATGTTCTTAGGCGGGTTTGAACCTGGGTATACGGGCATGCTATATTTTAGACCCTACTTATATGTATGTTTCGGATCGAATTCGTTTCATGACATTTTAATTTATTTGTGCCGTCAGTCTATACAGACAGACTGCAATGATAACTTCTTTTAATTGTTTTTCAATTTAAGGCGCGATAATAATTTTACCAAACTATAGTTGAACATAAAATGTGCTATATTGTGTTTTTGGGACGCAGTTTGGATTTTAACAGCGGTAGCTTTACAACCTTCAAAGCTGTCTGACTATCCACATAGAAATTTATATGTTTGTTATTCAACTGGTTAGCCTATTGCAGAAAATTTACTGATTTGTCTACAGCGCCTAAAAAATACTAAAACTGTTATATGACCCGTTTATTTGAAAATCTTTTTTTTTATGAAATAACATCTACTTTTGAGCAACCGCTGGAAATACTTTCGTCAATCAGGCTTTTGCCAGATTATTGCTACTAGTATACTCTAATAATGCTAGACGGCCGTTTGTCTGAAATAATTTTCAGTATAAGTATATAAGTATCAAATTTCTCACCTAAAATATGAAATTTGAGGGAAATTGCTCTAAAGCGGATCTAAATGCGTCCATGGAGGACAACTGGAAATACTTTTGTCAATCTGACTACTGCCAGATTATTGCTTCTAGTATAATTTAATAACGCTGAAAATCGTTTGTCAGAAATAAATTTCAGTATATTGAATTTCTCACCTGAAATATGAAATTTGGGGAAATTGCTCTAAAGCGGATTTAATGCGACCATGGAGGACAACTGGAAATACTTTCGTCAATCACACTACCGCCAATTATTGCTACTAGTATACTCTAATAACGCTAGAAGGCCGTTTGTCTAAACTAATTTTCAGAATATTGAATTCCTCACCGAAATATGAAATTTGGGGAAATTGCTCTAGAGCGGATCTGAGTGCGTCCATGGAGGACAACTGGAAATACTTTCGTCAATCAGACTACTGTAAGATTATTGCTACTGTATACTCTAATAACTCTAGAAGGTCGTTTGTCTAAAATAATTTTCAGAATATTGAATTCCTCACCTGAAATATGAAATTTGGGGAAAATTCCTCGAGAGCGGACCTAAGTGCGTCCATGAAGGACTAGTGGAAATACTTCGTTGTTGTTGTTGTAACGGCAACTGTGTGCCGGGGTGACAGCCCTTGGCCGAAGAATTGTTCTTCGGGTCAATCCGGTCCACAGAACCGGCTGTCGTGGGATTGGGTCCAGTCGCACTTTGATCCGCTTTAGAGCAGCATCCCCCAAATCTCATATTTCAGGTGAGGAATTCAATATTCTGAAAATTATTTCAGACAAACGGCCTTCCAGCGTTATAAGAGTATACTAGTAGCAATAATCTGGCAGTAATCTGATGGACGAAAGTATTTCCAGTTGTTCTCAATGGACGCACTTAGATCCGCTTTAGAGCAGCATCCCCCAAATTTCATATTCCAGGTGAGGAATTCAATATTCTGAAAATTATTTCAGACAAACGGCCTTCCAGCGTTATTAAAGTATACTAGTAGCAACAATCTGGCAGTAATCTGATGGACGAAAGTATTTCCAGTTGTCCTCCATGGACGCACTCAAATCCGCTTTAGAGCAATTTCCACCAAATTTCATATTCCAGGTGATGAATTCACTATTCTGAAAATTATTTCAGGCAAACGACCTTATAGCGTTATTAGAGTATACTAGTAGCAATAATCTGGCAGTAATCTGATGGACGAAAGTATTTCCAGTTGTTCTCAATGGACGCACTTAGATCCGCTTTAGAGCAGCATCCCCCAAATTTCATATTCCAGGTGAGGAATTCAATATTCTGAAAATTATTTCAGACAAACGGCCTTCCAGCGTTATTAAAGTATACTAGTAGCAACAATCTGGCAGTAATCTGATGGACGAAAGTATTTCCAGTTGTCCTCCATGGACGCACTCAAATCCGCTTTAGAGCAATTTCCACCAAATTTCATATTCCAGCTGATGAATTCACTATTCTGAAAATTATTTCAGGCAAACGACCTTATAGCGTTATTAGAGTATACTAGTAGCAATAATCTGGCAGTAATCTGATGGACGAAAGTATTTCCAGTTGTTCTCAATGGACGCACTTAGATCCGCTTTAGAGCAATTTCCGCCAAATTTGGCATTGCAGGTGAGGAATTCAATATTCTGAAAATTATTTCAGACAAACGGTCTTCTAGCGTTATTAGAGTATACATGTAGCAATATTATGGCTGTAGTCTGATTGACGAAAGTATTTCCAGTTGTCCTCCATGGACGCACTTAGATCCGCTGTAGAGCAATTTCCCCCAAATTTCATTTCCAGGTGAGGAATTCAATATTTTGAAATTTATTTCAGACAAACGGCCTTCTAGCATTATTAGAGTATTCTAGTAGTAATAATCTGGCAGTAGCCTGATTGACAAAAGTATTTCCAGTTGTCCTCCATGGACGCAGTTAGTTCCGCTGTAGACCAATTTCCGCCAAATTTGGCATTGCAGGTGAGAAATTCAATATACTAAAAATTATTTCAGACAAACGACCATCTTATTAGAGTACTTATATACTAGTACTGGCAGCAGCCTGGTTGACGAAAGTATTTCGAGGTGTCCTCCATGGACGCACTTAGATCCGCTGTAGAGCAATTGCCGACAAATTTGGCATTGCAAGTGAAAAATTCAATATTCTCAAATTTTTTTTAGACAAACGGCCTTCTAGCGTTATTAGAGTATAAGTAGCAATAATCTGGCAGTAATCTGATGGACGAAAGTATTTCCAGTTGTTCTCAATGGACGCACTTAGATCCGCTTTAGAGCAACATCCCCCTAATTTTATATTTCAGGAGAGAAATTCCATATTCTGAAAATTATTTCAGACAAACGACCTTCTAGCGTTATTAGAGTATACTCGTAGCAATAATCTGGCAGTAGTGTGATTGACGAAGTATTCCCACTAGTCCTTCATGGACGCACTCTGATCCGCTCTAGAGCAATTTCCCCAAATTTCATATTTCAGGTGAGGAATTCAATATTCTGAAAATTATTTTAGACAAACGGCCTTTTAGCGTTATTAGAGCATACTAGTAGCAATAATCTGGCAGTTGTCTGGTTGACGAAAGTATTTCCAGTTGTCCTCCATGGACGCACTTAGATCCGCTTTAGAGCAACATCCCCCAAATTTCATATTTCAGGAGAGAAATTCAATATTCTGAAAATTATTTCAGACAAACGACCTTCTAGCGTTATTAGAGTATACTAGTAGCAATAATCTGGCAGTAGTGTGATTGACGAAGTATTTCCACTAGTCCTTCATGGACGCACTCAGATCCGCTCTAGAGCAATTTCCCCAAATTTCATATTTCAGGTGAGGAATTCAATATTCTGAAAATTATTTTAGACAAACGACCTTCTAGCGTTATTAGAGTATACTAGTAGCAATAATCTGGCAGTAGTGTGATTGACGAAAGTATTTCCAGTTGTCCTCCATTGACGCACTTAAATCCGCTTTAGAGCAACATCCCCCAAATTTCATATTTCAGGATAGGAATTCAATATTCTGAAAATTATTTCAGACAAACGACCTTCTAGCGTTATTAGAGTATACTAGTAGCAATAATCTGGCAGTAGTGTGATTGACGAAGTATTTCCACTAGTCCTTCATGGACGCACTCTGATCCGCTCTAGAGCAATTTCCCCAAATTTCATATTTCAGGTGAGGAATTCAATATTCTGAAAATTATTTTAGACAAACGGCCTTTTAGCGTTATTAGAGCATACTAGTAGCAATAATCTGGCAGTTGTCTGGTTGACGAAAGTATTTCCAGTTGTCCTCCATGGACGCACTTAGATCCGCTTTAGAGCAACATCCCCCAAATTTCATATTTCAGGAGAGGAATTCAATATTCTGAAAATTATTTCAGACAAACGACCTTCTAGCGTTATTAGAGTATACTAGTAGCAATAATCTGGCAGTAGTGAGATTGATGAAAGTATTTCCAGTTGTCCTCCATGGACGCACTTAAATCCGCTTTAGAGCAACATCCCCCAAATCATATTTCAGGAGAGGAATTCATTATTCTGAAAATTATTTCAGATAAACGGCCTTCTAGGGTTATTAAAGTATTCTAGTAGCAATAATCTGGCAGTAATCTGATGGACGAAAGTATTTCCAGTTGTCCTCCATGGACACACTTGGATCCGCTCTAAGCAATTTCCCCCAAATTTCATTTCCAGGTGAGGAATTCAATATTTTGAAATTTATTTCAGACAAACGACCTTCTAGCATTATTAGAGTATTCTAGTAGCAATAATCTGGCAGTAGCCTGATTGACGAAAGTATTTCCAGTTGTCCTCCATGGACGCACTTAGATCCGCTTTAGAGCAACCTCCCCCAAATTTCATACTTCATGTGGGGAATTCTATATGCTGTAAATTATTTCAGACAAACAACGTTCTAGCGTTGTTAGAGTATACTTGTAGCAATAATCTGGCAGTAGTCTGATTGATGAAAGTATTTCGAGTTGTCCTCCATGGACCCACTTAGGTCCGCTTTAGAGGATTTCCGCTAAATTTGGCATTACAGGCGAGGAATGTACTAAAAATTATTTCAGAAAAACGTTCTAGCGTTATTAGAGTATACTATGAGCAATAATCTGACATTAGTCTGATTTTGGAATACATTTCCAGTTGTCCTCTATGGACGCACTTAGATTCGCTCTAGAGCAAATTTTGCAATTCAGTCATTCTATGTGAAGTTAAATTCGAATTTAACTTTACTATGCTCACACTGCTGTCTCGTGAAATAGTGAAGATAAATTCGAAATTCTTTTTAAACCACTGGGGACCGTGGATTTTTGCGTTTTTGAAAGTTTAATTCGAATTTATCTTCATTCACTTTTTAGTTGGACCACCCCACCTTTATTTAATATTTCATAACAATCTGATATAAGTTGCTTTAGTTCGGCCATCATTCTGTATTATACCACCTACCCTTCAATGGAAAGTATAAAATGAGGGCGAAGAACAGAGCATAATTATGAGACGTAACCCAACGGGCCAGTCAACAATTCTTAATGTAAAAAAGAACAAATTTGGATAATCTGAGTGTCATTGTTTCTGAGGTATCAGATGGGACGTAGTTAGGGATCTAATTTCAGTTATCAAGTTTATTATTTCCATTGCTTACTTACCAAGATCGTAATTATTGATAACAGAAGAGGGTAAAATAATCCATTTGTGTGAAAAATGATCGCACGAAAATATTCACCAGTTAATTCCATTTTTTGGTCAAATTGATTTTTTCAAGTCACTGTAAACAACACAAATGATGGTAGTACGTCAAAACATTCTGAGTACGTTTATACCAAAAAATGTCAAAATTTCCAGTGGAAATGTCAGATGGCGCCCGGCAACACCTAGTGTTGCCTAGGCCAGAAATATATATTTTTATTTTAGGTAAATTATTAAAAAGACTACAAAAAGTATTCATTTCACCCTGCTGGTTATGGGATAAATGCATAAAATCTGATACGGCAAAACGCCATATGATTCGTAAAAGAACTTTTTAGACCCTACATTTCATTTCATTAAAATTTGGCCACACATTTTGTTAGCTGTTCTACAAATGGATTATTTTACCCTCTTCTGTTATCAATAATTACGATCTTGGTAAGTAAGCAATGGAAATAATAAACTTGATAACTGAAATTAGATCCCTAACTACGTCCCATCTGATACCTCAGAAACAATGACACTCAGATTATCCAAATTTGTTCTTTTTTACATTAAGAATTGTTGACTGGCCCGTTGGGTTACGTCTCATAATTATGCTCTGTTCTTCGCCCTCATTTTATACTTTCCATTGAAGGGTAGGTGGTATAATACAGAATGATGGCCGAACTAAAGCAACTTATATCAGATTGTTATGAAATATTAAATAAAGGTGGGGTGGTCCAACTAAAAAGTGAATGAAGATAAATTCGAATTAAACTTTCAAAAACGCATAAATCCACGGTCCCCAGTGGGTTAAAAAAGAATTTCGAATTTATCTTCACTATTTCACGAGCCAGCAGTGTGAGCATAGTAAAGTTAAATTCGAATTTAACTACATATAGAATGACTGAATTGCAAAATTTGCTCTAGAGCGAATCTAAGTGCGTCCATGGAGGACAACTGGAAATGCATTCCAAAATCAGACTAATGTCAGATTATTGCTACTAGTATACTCTAATAACGCTAGAACGTTTTTCTGAAATAATTTTTAGTACATTGAATTCCTCGCCTGTAATGCCAAATTTAGCGGAAATTGCTCTAAAGCGGACCTAAGTGGGTCCATGGAGGACAACTCGAAATACTTTCGTCAACCAGGCTACTGCCAGATTATTGCTACTAGAATACTCTAATAACGCTAGAAGGCCGTTTGTCTGAAATAAATTTCAAAATATTGAATTCTTCACCTGGAAATGAAATTTTGGGGAAATTGCTTAGAGCGGATCTAAGTGCGTCCATGGAGGACAACTGGAAATACTTTTGTCCATCAGATTACTGCCAGATTATTGCTACTAGAATACTCTTATAACGCTAGAAGGCCGTTTGTCTGAAATAATTTTCAGTATATTGAATTCCTCTCCTGAAATATGAAATTTGGCGAATGTTGCTCTAAAGCGGATCTAAGTGCGTCCATGGAGGACAACTGGAAATACTTTCGTCAACCAGACTACTGTCAGATTATTGCTACTAGTATGCTCTAATAGCGAGGGGGATAAAAGGCCGTTTGTCTAAAATAATTTTCAGAATATTGAATTCCTCACCTGAAATATGAAATTTGGGGGATGTTGCTCTAAAGCGGATCTGAGTGCGTCCATGGAGGACAACTGGAAATACTTATGTCAATCACACTACTGCCAGATTATTGCTACTAGTATACTCTAATAACGCTAGAAGGTCGTTTGTCTGAAAATATTTTCAGAATATTGAATTCCTCTCCTGAAATATGAAATTTGGGGGATGTTGCTCTAAAGCGGATCTAAGTGCGTCCATGGAGGACAACTGGAAATACTTTCGTCAACCAGACTACTGTCAGATTATTGCTACTAGTATGCTCTAATAGCGAGGGGGATAAAAGGCCGTTTGTCTAAAATAATTTTCAGAATATTGAATTCCTCACCTGAAATATGAAATTTGGTGGATGTTGCTCTAAAGCGGATCTGAGTGCGTCCATGGAGGACAACTGGAAATACTTATGTCAATCACACTACTGCCAGATTATTGCTACTAGTATACTCTAATAACGCTAGAAGGTCGTTTGTCTGAAATAATTTTCAGAATATTGAATTCCTCTCCTGAAATATGAAATTTGGGGGATGTTGCTCTAAAGCGGATCTAAGTGCGTCCATGGAGGACAACTGGAAATACTTTCGTCAACCAGAATACTGTCAGATTATTGCTACTAGTATGCTCTAATAGCGAGGGGGATAAAAGGCCGTTTGTCTAAAATAATTTTCAGAATATTGAATTCCTCACCTGAAATATGAAATTTGGGGGATGTTGCTCTAAAGCGGATCTGAGTGCGTCCATGGAGGACAACTGGAAATACTTTCGTCCATCAGATTACTGCCAGATTATTGCTACTAGTATACTGTAATAACGCTAGAAGGTCGTTTGTCTGAAATAGTTTTCAGAATATTGAATTCTTCTCCTGAAATATGAAATTTGGGGGATGTTGCTCTAAAGCGGATCTAAGTGCGTCCATGGAGGACAACTGGAAATACTTTCGTCAATCAGACTACTGCCAGATTATTGCTACTAGTATGCTCTAATAGCGAGGGGGATAAAAGGCCGTTTGTCTAAAATAATTTTCAGAATATTGAATTCCTCACCTGAAATATGAAATTTGGGGGATGTTGCTCTAAAGCGGATCTGAGTGCGTCCATGGAGGACAACTGGAAATACTTTCGTCCATCAGATTACTGCCAGATTATTGCTACTAGTATACTGTAATAACGCTAGAAGGTCGTTTGTCTGAAATAGTTTTCAGAATATTGAATTCCTCTCCTGAAATATGAAATTTGGGGGATGTTGCTCTAAAGCGGATCTGAGTGCGTTCATGGAGGACAACTGGAAATACTTTCGTCAATCACACTACTGTAAGATTATTGCTACTGTATATTCTAATAACTCTAGAATGTCGTTTGTCTAAAATAATTTTCAGAATATTGAATTCCTCACCTGAAATATGAAATTTGGGGGACATTCCTCGAGAGCGGATCTAAGTGCGTCCATGAAAGACTAGTGGAAATACTTTCGTCCATCAGATTACTGCCAGATTATTGCTACTTGTACACCCTAATAAAGCTATAAGGTCGTTTGACTGAAATAATTTTCAGAATAGTGAATTCATCACCTGGAATATGAAATTTGGTGGAAATTGCTCTAAAGCGGATTTGAGTGCGTCCATGGAGGACAACTGGAAATACTTTCGTCCATCATATTACTGCCAGATTGTTGCTACTAGTATACTCTAACAACGCTGGAAGGCCGTTTGTCTGAAATAATTTTCAGAATACTGAATTCCTCACCTGGAATATGAAATTCGGGGAAATTTGCTTTAGAGCGGATCTGAGTGCGTCCATGGAGGACAACTGGAAATACTTTCGTCAACCAGGCTACTGCCAGATTATTGCTACTAGAATACTCTAATAACGCTAGAAGGCCGTTTGTCTAAAAAAAATTGAGAATATTGAATTCCTCACCTGCAATGCCAAATTTGTCGGAAATTGCTCTACAGCGGATCTAAGTGCGTCCATGGAGGACAACTGGAAATACTTTCGTCAATCAGACTACAGCCATAATATTGCTACATGTATACTCTAATAACGCTAGAAGACCGTTTGTCTGAAATAATTTTCAGAATATTGAATTCCTCACCTGCAATGCCAAATTTGGCGGAAATTGCTCTAGAGCGGATCTAAGTGCGTCCATTGAGAACAACTGGAAATACTTTCGTCCATCAGATTACTGCCAGATTATTGCTACTAGTATACTCTAATAACGCTGGAAGGCCGTTTGTCAAAAATAATTTTCAGAATATTGAATTCCTCACCTGAAATATGAAATTTGGGGGATGCTGCTCTACAGCGGATCTAAGTGCGTCCATTGAGAACAACTGGAAATACTTTCGTCCATCAGATTACTGCCAGATTATTGCTACTAGTATACTCTAATAACGCTATAAGGTCGTTTGCCTGAAATAATTTTCAGAATAGTGAATTCATCACCTGGAATATGAAATTTGGTGGAAATTGCTCTAAAGCGGATTTGAGTGCGTCCATGGAGGACAACTGGAAATACTTTCGTCCATCAGATTACTGCCAGATTGTTGCTACTAGTATACTCTTATAACGCTGGAAGGCCGTTTGTCTGAAATAATTTTCAGAATATTGAATTCCTCACCTGAAATATGAAATTTGGGGGATGCTGCTCTAAAGCGGATCTAAGTGCGTCCATTGAGAACAACTGGAAATACCTTCGTCCATCAGATTACTGCCAGATTATTGCTACTAGTATACTCTTATAACGCTGGAAGGCCGTTTGTCTGAAATAATTTTCAGAATATTGAATTCCTCACCTGAAATATGAGATTTGGGGGATGCTGCTCTAAAGCGGATCTAAGTGCGTCCATGGAGGACAACTGGAAATACTTTCGTCAATCACACTACTGTAAGATTATTGCTACTGTATATTCTAATAACTCTAGAATGTCGTTTGTCTAAAATAATTTTCAGAATATTGAATTCCTCACCTGAAATATGAAATTTGGGGGACATTCCTCGAGAGCGGATCTAAGTGCGTCCATGAAGGACTAGTGGAAATACTTTCGTCCATCAGATTACTGCCAGATTATTGCTACTTGTACACTCTAATAACGCTAGAAGGCCGTTTGTCTAAAAAAAAATGGAGAATATTGAATTCCTCACCTGCAATGCCAAATTTGTCGGAAATTGCTCTACAGCGGATCTAAGTGCGTCCATGGAGGACAACTGCAAATACTTTCGTCAATCAGACTACAGCCATAATATTGCTACATGTATACTCTAATAACGCTAGAAGACCGTTTGTCTTAATTAATTTTCAGAATATTGAATTCCTCACCTGCAATGCCAAATTTGGCGGAAATTGCTCTACAGCGGATCTAAGTGCGTCCATTGAGAACAACTGGAAATACTTTCGTCAATCAGATTACTGCCAGATTATTGCTACTAGTATACTCTAATAACGCTGGAAGGCCGTTTGTCAAAAATAATTTTCAGAATATTGAATTCCTCTCCTGAAATATGAAATTTGGTGGAAATTGCTCTAAAGCGGATTTAAGTGCGTCCATGGATGACAACTGGAAATACTTTCGTCCATCAGATTACTGCCAGATTATTGCTACTTGTACACTCTAATAACGCTATAAGGTCGTTTGACTGAAATAATTTTCAGAATAGTGAATTTGGTGGAAATTGCTCTAAAGCGGATTTGAGTGCGTCCATGGAGGACAACTGGAAATACTTTCGTCCATCAGATTACTGCCAGATTGTTGCTACTAGTATACTTTAATAACGCTGGAAGGCCGTTTGTCTGAAATAATTTTCAGAATATTGAATTCCTCACCTGGAATATGAAATTCGGGGAAAATTGCTCTAGAGCGGATCTGAGTGCGTCCATGGAGGACAACTGGAAATACTTTCGTCAACCAGGCTACTGCCAGATTATTGCTACTAGAATACTATAATAACGCTAGAAGGCCGTTTGTCTTAAAAAAATTGAGAATATTGAATTCCTCACCTGCAATGCCAAATTTGTCGGAAAATGCTCTACAGCGGATCTAAGTGCGTCCATGGAGGACAACTGGAAATACTTTCGTCAATCAGGCTACTGCCAGATTATTGCTACTAGAATACTCAAAAAATGCTAGAAGGCCGTTTGTCTGAAATAAATTTCAGAATATTGAATTCCTCATCTGGAAATGAAATTTGGGGGAAATTGCTTAGAGCGGATCTAAGTGCGCCCATGGAGGACAACTGGAAATACTTTCGTCAATCGGACTCCTGCCAGATTATTGCTACTAGTATACTCTAATAACGCTAGAAGGCCGTTTGTCTGAAATAATTTTCAGTATATTGAATTCCCCACCTGAAATATAAAATTCCTCACCTGAAATATGAAATTTGTGGGATATTGCTCTAGAGCGGATCAAAGTGCGACTGGAAAGTATTTTCAGTTGTCCTCCATGGACGCACTCAGATCCGTTCTAGAGCAATTTTCCCCGAATTTTATATTCCAGGTGAGGAATTCAATATTCTGAAAATTATTTCAGACAAATGGCCTTCCAGCGTTATTAGAGTATACTGGTAGCAAAAATCTGGCAGTAATCTGATGGACGAAAGTATTTTCAGTTGTCCTCCATGGACGCACCAGCCATGGACTTTCCAGCAGGATTATGCGCCGGCCCATTAGGCTAAAACGTCCTAGGCCTGGCTTCGAAACAAGTTGCCAGCGTTCATTTCCTCTGAAGAATGGCTCTTATATAGCCCAGATTTAAACCCATTGGATTACAAATTGGGGACGGTTTTAGAGGACAAGGTTTGTCACAAAAGATACTTCAACATTGGATCTTTTAAGACTGCTTTGGTTCGAGCTGTGGCCAATTTTCCAATGGACGAGGTTCGTGCAGCTATTGGCGATTGGCCAGTTCGACTTAAGGCGTGTGTAAAGGCGGACATTTCGAATAAGTAGATCCTTTTTGGATACAATACACATAAATAAATATATTAAAAAATATTTGGTCCAACAACATTCAGTACTTTTTATTTTACAGCATAAAACATGTGTAACAGTATGAGGTAGGGACATTGATGACTCTTTTTTATTAGCGTGCTTCACCAAAAGACGTTTGCATTTTTCAATCCTATTTTTTTTTAAGCTGCAGTCAATAAATGTCCGGTACGTCGTTTGAAAGCCCCAAGACCCAAGTCTTTTTTAATGATTCGACTCATGGACTTTTGCGTGATATTCATCTCACGGGCCATGATTTTCTGTTTTCGGAGCAGATTTCCGTGAATTCTTGATTTAACGGCTTTGATGTCTTTTACATCTCCAGTCTCCTCAAACAGTTTTATGCATCGGTAGACGAACACGCGGCTAATCCCTAGTGGCCGAAGCGTTTTGAAAATATCGCTTTTTTTCTTTTCACACTTGAAAAGCGCTTTTATAGCGATACGGTTCTCATTATCTGACCACTCCATGATGAAAGTTGAAACAATTTTAAAATCCCGTTACAGACTAACGCTATTGAGGTTAGCTTTCAACGGGGTATGTTCAGTTCTACTATTGAAATGGGTGTGTTCAATGTTGTAACAGTAGTTATGTCTGTACTAAGTATATTCTTATATATAATCTCTTATCTTTTGAGGGAAACACATAGATCCTATGGGTCTATGGGTGGAGGTGCATGTATTTACCACCCTTCCCAACCTAACTGATACAAGTCATTTCTACTTAACCTAAACCCAAATCTAAGGGAAATGCATTTTAACGCGCAAGGATGCCGTTTGTTTTTAAAAAGTTGTCTGCGTCAATGCACACACATTTTGTAACCTCAAAATTGTTGTTCAGTACACAGAATCACAGTTGACATAATTTCTTCATTTAATACTTACACTTTTAACTTTCTTTGTCCAGCTTTGAGCAGCTTCCAAAGCAATAAAACTCGAGCCTAGGCACACCAAATTCGCTTCAGGACTGATCAACTTATTTATCTCCTTTACATCGTCGTACTCGCGAACGACCATGACACCCTTGAGATCCGCTCCCTTTATTGGTGGCTTGCTGGCAGTGCAACCGGTGGCAATGAAGATTTTATCATACTTCAAAGTGGTATCGTTCGAAAGGAACAGGGTCTTCTCCTCGCAGTCCATCTTAGTGGCAGCCACACCCATAAATGTCTCAATGCCGTATTCGTCATAGAATTCCGGTTTACGGAACTGCAGCGTTTCGATTTGAGCATCGCTGGCTTTAGAGAGCTTAACACGATCATAGGGCAAATAGTTCTCTTTGCAAACCATAACAATGCGACCGGTAAAACCTTCTTGACGCAAGGTTTCGGCACACACGCCGCCAGCAGGACCGCCACCGACCAGCACATAGCACTCGTTATTGTTTGGATCACGCTTGACCATATCCTTAAGGCGTCTTGAGTTCTCGAGATCCTTGCGTTTGGCACGCACCATAACCTGACCATCAGGCTGGACGTCTACCTTGTAACAGGGTAACGAGTCGAGACCGGGAAAATCTTCAATATCACCTGTATCGATACTGAAACAGGCACCGTGCCAGGGACAACGTACGCGGCCATCACCCAATACGCCCGTGTGCAAGGGGGCTCCGTAATGAGTGCACTTATTGCCTATGGCCTTGATTTGATCCTTTTGTTTAACTACCAAAACTTTAGTGTTCTCATCGAACTGATATGGTTTCATCTCATGTTCCTGCAAGTCATCGACATTGCACACGGCAATGGGATCGGTGTATTCATCACTCATATTTGCTTCGCACGTAGATTGATAGGAGCCTGAACCTGTTGTACCTGCCATAGAGGGAAGAAAATGAAATAAATGATAAAATGATTATTATGTGAAACTTGATGATTATTTTGAAAGTTTGAAATTTAAGGAAATTTGACAAAGACAACTATTGAAGTTTGTAAAGTAAAAAATCCAAAAAAAATATTTTTTGTATTTTCTTTAATGTGACTTTGACTGTAAAGTGAACTATTTATTTGTGTTTGGGCTGGTGCATGGTACAATTAAGAAGATAGAGTTATGCTAACAGCCGATTTGAAATTTTTTCTTGAAGTAATTTAAATTATCAATTTTGAAATTTGACCATGGCGTTTGTTGAAGTTTGTAAGGGAAAAATTCTTTATCCAACATTCACAATTATCATCAAACATTCACAAAAATGTATTTTTGGCATTCTCTTTCAAGTGGTTTTGTCATTCTACCGAACTTTTGTTGTTGTTGTTGGGCTAATGACTATACCTTGTTTATTGTACCATGGACTAGTGCCTTTACCTTGTTTATTGTACCTTGGTATAGAATTTTACGTTTATAAACTTCAGCAATTGTCATTGTCAGATTTCAAATTTGACAATTTTAGATACTGCGAAAAGAAATTGTAAATCAGCTGATAGCATAACACTACCCATGGTACAATAAACAAGGTACAGTCGCTAGCCTAACAACAACAAAATAATTTACTGTTTAAGTCGCTTAAAAGAGGGTGACAAAAATAAATTTTAACGAATTTTTGATAAATAATTTTTACTTTACAAACTTCAACAAGTGGCTTTGTCAAATTTGAAAATTTAAATTACTGTGAGAAAAAATTGTAAATCATGTGGTTGCACAACTATACCTTCTTTATTGCAACATGAACACTAGGCCGGGTCGATGCGAGGTTTAAAATAAATTTATACGAGTCACCCCTAGATTTAAAGCCCATAGAGAAAGTATTTCAGAAATGAGGATCAAAAATTTCCGCGATAAATGACGCCAAAATGGATTTTATTGTACAGTTCCTACGTTTGAAATCGGATCGTAGTGTGTAGTACAGGGTGGAGCGCGATAATTTGCTTATTTGGCAGTGAAATAATAGAGTTATGAACATTAGAAAACCTCATTTTATATATAATTTATGTTTAACAGTAAGGGAATTTTTAAATTACATGGTTTTAAATGGCCAATGGCGACCTTCGCCACACTGCTGCATACGTTTCCTGAACTCTAACCAGCATGTCGACTGGCATTCTGCCGATTTCAACCTCAATATTATTAATTAGGTCTTCCAAGGTGTTGGGACGGTCGATATACACCTTCGACGTCAGGTAACCCCTAAGGAAAAAATCGCATGGGGCTAAGTCTGGTGAGCGTGCCGGCCAGTTCACATTACCCCGCAAAGGGACAAGCCAGGAAACATTTGAATCAAACAATTTATGGCAACCCTCGATGTTTCACTTCAGTACCGCATATTTTGTTTGTTTACACACCCACTGAGGTAAAATTGTGCCGTAAACGAAAAGCACGATGCACTGCAATGATCGAGTGCTGTATATCGCTGATTTTGTGTCTCCAAGAGCTATATTTTCTTCATTATTCATTTTTTATTCCGAGTTAACTTTTTTGTTTGTGAATAAAAATGAATAATTTCTAATCACAAGTTTTAAGGATTTGGAAACTCTAAAACTCTGTTGCATAATATGTTCCAAATATAGTTCAAAGTCGAGCACCAGAGGTAGCTACACGAAACTGAACTCCCAGTCAAAATTGACTAGCAAAAAGAAAATATAGCGTTTGACAGACAAATTCAAATCAAACATTACGATCCGACTCTAAACGAAGGAACAATGCAATTAAAACCATCTTGGCGGTATTAGTTTTCGCGTTTACGAATGGCTCTCTTCACAGGCTTCAGGACTAGGGGGTGACTCCTACATGTTTCTTTCGTGACTCGCCTTATTATGAATCGTAGTTAATGGAATTTAAATACAATTTTAACAGTGAACAAGGTCCTTATGTATCTTTTTTGTTTGAGAATATAAATTAATGCTTTCAAAGCACAAGTTTTTAGGAATTTTAATATCTTTAAGTTTGTTGCATTACATGTTCCAAATATGTTAGTTGAAAATTGGGTTCCCGAGGTAACTATTCGAAATTGAACTCAGAGTCAAAAAAGACAATAAAATACTTTTTGCCGGTATTTAATTTTCGAGGAGTTTTTTTCCCATTTCTGAAATACTCTCTCTATGGGCTTCAAAACTAGGGGGTGAATCGAACAACTTTTTTGTGACTCGCCTTAATATAAACTACCTTCTTTAAAGGAAAAAAGTCAATTGAAAGAACGATAGCGGCCAAACGTATTAAGCTAGGACCCTAAAATTTCACACGATATAGGTTTATAGTCGGTGTTGTAAATGGGCAAAATCAAAATAGTTTCCATCGAAAGGAGACTAAAAGTACCACTGAACTTTGCAATTTTAATTTATTCTAAAAACTTAAGATTAAAAGCCCATTGGGCCATCATATAAAATTAATCACATACAAGACGCAAAAAGTTATATCTTTTTGTAAACGAGCCATGTCTTAAATGAGAAACGTTAATTAAGACGCACTTCAAGTAAAGTTACAATAAACTGATTTACAAATTTAAATTTGACAAAGGCAATTGTTAAAGTTTCTAAATTTATAATTCTATTCACAATAAACGCCAAACATTCACAAAAATGTATTTTTGGAATTCTCTTTCAAGTAACTTTACTGCAAAGCAAACTATTTATTTGATGTTGGGTTAATGACTGTACCTTGTTAATTGTACCATGACTAGGTGAACTTCTTCGAGTAAACCCAAGAGGCTAAAATCCGCCATAATGATCAAATGAAACAACCTTGAAGAACCACTAGTAAATGTGGGCATATGGGTATTTAAATTTATGAACATTTCGTAACTAATCTAAATATTGAATTATTCCTAAGATTTGTCAGATAGTGAGGCTTGTAACCATGGAACCTAGGGGCCACAAAAAACATAGAAAATAATAATCAAATCACAGCTCCGAGGCGGCCAATTGACATCGCAATTTCCACTGATTATTCGAATTTCAAAAACAGTGCGCAAAAAATCGATGGTTGCGTTGGCTGTGTTAGATGTGGCCCCGTCTTGTTGAAACCAAATGTCATTCATGTCATTTCTCAAAGACGCCAGTTTAGACGCCAAACGATTGTGTTTGTTCGAGAAGAAAACTATATTCGTCGTTCGCTATGCGACATGGTTGTGATCGGGCTCTTACTCGTTTCTTTAGCGGCATGAGGCGATCTCGCTACCTAACCGAGTAAATTCAATACAAATTCTAGTTTAGTAACCTAAAACGATCGGGCTGTTACTCGTTTCTTTAGCGACATGAGGCGATCTCGCTACCCAACCGAGTAAATTCCCTACAAATGCTAGTTTAGTAACCTAAACCGAGCACAGCTCGTATCATTATCAGTACAAGTGCAACAACAACGGTCGCTAACTGAACCGCTTGCATACCTGCATAAGAGGGATGAAAATGGAAAACATGGTTGTTGTCTGGTATTACTGTGAATTTTTAATACTAATGCCGACAGAGGAAGCAGATTATAAGTTGAAAATTCCCTTTGTATCTAAAGGCTGTGTGTGAGAGGTATACGAGTATCCTGGTAATTTGTGTTCATCTGTGCATTTATAACATATTTTGAGGAATAACAACCTACGAAGAGACTCAAGACGAACACTTCAAGTTTGTGGCAAGAGAGAGATAAATCCGTTTATTGGCTAGGATTAGAAGGAAATACATTTGAGGGTTTTAAAGTGTGTTTAGGGACAAGTTCTGCAGGTATCAGGACACATTTATGAAGGTAATCTCGCGTTAGCATGAAAACACAACTGTCCAATAAACAGACAGTTTTATAAAATTCGCTACAGGCAAAATACGAAGGAATATTAATAATTTCGTGACTTCGAATAAACACAGTTCCTTTTTTGCGAAAAAATGTATTTTTCTTATTTTAGCTCAATACACTTAGTCCAACGTTTCTCCAATTTTTGTATCCCTTCCAAAAATAGGATTTTTCACGGTCCATAAAATATGTATGCGTTTGTTTGATCAATTATTTCATCGTTGGAGCTAAATCCTTTTCTTAAGGTTTGGAAATAGTCACTGGGGATTAAATCCGGAGAATATGGCGCATGAGGTACCAATTCGTGAGCCAGTTCATGCAATTTTGCGATTGAGACTGCACACGTGTGCACGAAGTGTTGCCTGGCACCATCGGATATTTCCATTAGAAAGTTTGAATTTTGAAGTTTGAAACGTACTCAGAACGTTTTGACGTACGACCATCATTTGTGTTTTTTACAGCGACTGGAAAAAATCATTTTGGCAAAAAAAAATGGAATTAACTCGTGAACGTTTTCGTGCGATAATTTTTCACAACTTTCGACGTGGGTTATCACGACAATTGTGCATCGATGAACTTAAATCTTTGTATGGCGATGAATTACCATCCTATAGCATTGTGAAAAAGCATAGCATTTGGAAGTGGCATTAAATTGGCGATGAAGCACCATCCTATAGCACTGTGGAAAACTGGTTTAATGAATTTAATCGTGGCCGACGCTCGCTCAAAGACGCCGGTCGTCGACCTGATAATGCAAGACCGTCATGTGACATACCGTGGATAGAGGCATCCTTGGGCATTCTTCCACCAGCATACATTCGATATTACATGAACAGCTGGCCGTAAAAAAGGTTTGTTCTCGTTGGATCCCGCACAATTTGAAAATCGCTCAATAAAAGCGCGTGTCGATTGGTGCAAAGAAATTTTGAAAAAATACAATCGCCGTGTTTCAAAGGACGTTTATAAGGTATCACAGGTGACGAATCATGGATCTATGCGTATGAGCCCGAAACAAAACAGCAATCGGGTCTTCGAAGACGAGCCAAATCCAAAGAAAGTTGTTCGTGAAAGAAGCACTTCAAAGCAAATGGTCGTTTCTTCGGCAAAACTGGTCATGTGGCTAATGTTCCGCTTGAGCAACGCAGGGCGGTCAATTCTGAGTGGTACACCACAATTTGTTTGCCTGAAGTCTTCGGAGAAATTCGAAAAACGGACAAGAGGAGACTAATCATTGTGCACTATGACAATGCGAGCTCTCAAACATCGGCTCAAACCAGCGCGTTTTTGACCGGCTAAAACGTCGAATTGATGGGTCATCCGCCGTACAGCCCTGACATGGCACCCAATGACTTCTTTTTATTCCCGCACATCAAGAAAAAAAATGAGTGGAGAACAATTTTCGTCGCCGGAAGATGCTGTTAAAGTGTTCAAAAACCATGTTTTGGAGGTGTCTCAGTTGGAGTGGCAAAAGTGCTTCGACAATTGGCTTGAGCGCATGCAAAAGTGTATAAATCATGCTGGAGAATACTTTAAAAAACAATAAAACCATTTTTTGATGATAAATATTCGCATTTTCATTATTAGGTCAGAAATACGAGTATATAGGAGCCCTCGTATTTATCAAGCATTTCATTGGGTTGATTGATTGTTTTTTTTTCCGAAAAATAATGTTTAGTGAGCTCTCGAAATTCCCTTTTTTTCAATTTTTAACAAAATCGAAGGTTGTATGTTTTAAACTGCTGTTAAACACAAATAAAATGACGGAACTCTCTCAAAATTTGACAGTAGTCTATTAACAGATGGCACTTGATAGGATCAGTGTTGCATTTCATATAACTACGAGGGAAGTTGGAAAAGTCCTCGTAGTTCGCTATTAATTTGCTCAAAATGTACTTTTTTTTCGAAAAAAAAACTGATTAAGAACACTAACTTTTTTTATTATACCATGGAATTAAACTAACAAACGTTATTTTTTGGATTTCTTTAAATGTTCTTCAATTACTACACAAACCAATTTCATTTCAGCATCGTTTACACACACAAAATTAAAAAAAAAATATATCAGCTGTTTATCATATTGTCCAAAATAAATCTGCCTAAGCGGAAATTCCAGCAAGGCATACAACATAGATAAGTGACGAAAACAAAGAGAAACATTATTATTGTTGTAGATTACAACAACAATTCAATACATATGCTGGCAGAGAATATACCTGAGTAACAAAATGTGTGTATAAGGGACTGAGGGGCGATTTGTTGAATGTTGCCATATTATAAAAACACCACACAAGTTGAGTTTTCAAGTTAGTCTAGTTCGAACGGTGAATGTAAGCGCATACATTCAGTAAAAAAACCGAAAATGGTAAGAAAGAATTTCTTTCTATATATTTTTTTTCTACGCGTATAAAAACATTTTGAGAAATAAAACAAAAATAGAGAAAGCTATAAAATTTTCGGCACAAAACCGAATGTGAAATGTGTCGCATAATTAATGCTCAAAGTGAATTAAATAGAAAACACGTGTTTTCATGCAAGTGTTTTAGTCTTTATGAGATAAAGCTACTTACAGAGGTGTGCAATAAAATAGTGACTCGCTCATAAAAAAACTAATAATTTTTATTAACTAGCACAAAGTGTTTCTTGGCAACTCTTGCTGTATTTTATTGTTACGTTCTCTCATAAATAAAATCCCATTGTTCTTGAAGCATCACTGCTGTTTAGGTCATTGTTAGCATACAAACAGGTGTGCAATAAAATACAGTCAATATAAACAAAAAAAATGAAAACATTTTAATGAAATGACATTTCGGTTTAAAATTCAAAACCAATGTTATAATTAGTTTCTTATAATTATTAAAGTATTCTATAAAAAAAACTAAGAAAATAATTATTTATTAGAATCTAAATCGGGTATAGCTAAGCACTTAGTCATGAAAGCCGAAAAATAATAAAAAAAAAATCATTAAAGACAATAGCAGCTCGGTCAAATTCCTGCAATAATTCCACGATCAAGAAAAACAGTGAATAATGCTTTAAAACAGAAGTTAAACGCAGAAAACAGAAAAAAAATTCATTTATTTTCAAGAGAAAACTATTCCACCATGTCAAAAGCAAACATTTTTTTGCCCTTCAAAAAGTATAAACTATAAATTAACACCTCTGCATTAAGAAACTATTAATTAAAAAAACCATTTAAAACAGAACCTTCCAGAAAAATAATCCATATCTCTACAAACGAAATATTACAAAAAAGATTGGAACTCGCAAAAAAAAAACATTGGCCGGTAAAGTAAAATATTTTGTAAAAAATTTGAAGCAAAACTTATTAAATGCAGATCGAAGCTAACTTCCTGTACAAAGACGCTCTAACACCGAATTCTATACTCAATGCACTATAGAAATCGTAAAATATAGTGGAGGGAACGTAATGTTTTGGTAATGTGGCTCCTTCTATGGTACATGGTACTTATGTTGTTGTAACAACAATATGTTTTGAAGTCCTGTTCGTCTGCAGGACTGGAGGAAATGCAACATCTAAACTGGATGTGTCCGAAGAGGCCTAGGGGTCAGCTGAATGGGTTTCGCCGGTCAGTTAAAGAGGCACAGCAGGCCATGTGGCAGGCGGTACAAACGTCCGTAACGTTAGCATCAATTTGCGCCCCATACGAATCGAGGCGGCTGCACCATCCAGATATTAGCTGAGCCAAAACCACGCGCGTCTGCCGAGGTAGCTTCTTTTCCTTTAGTAAAATCTCCGTTGGGAGTTCCCCTAGCACTACATTCACGCTATAGCTGGATACTGCTGCGACTTCATCAGCGTGAATGTCATTCAGACCTGCCAGATAGTATCGATGATCTCTCTTGTAAAGCTGGATCTCTCTCTAGATCATAAAGATCGTACTTAATCTGCATGGGCGATGGCTTTCTGTCCATGAGATAGTGCTTAGGATGACTACAGCGAAGACACCCAAGCAGCTACGTCTTAGACAACAAGAAATTGTGTCTGCGTACGGTAAGGACATTTGTCTCCTCATGTAGATGGTCCTCAGAAGACATAAGGAGATATACCCTGTTAATGTCCTTAGGGCAGCATTCTGGCATTTTCTTCCTCTGCGCCGTACGAGTACTCAAATTTGCCGACCACACCGGCGCGGCCTAGTTCGCTACCGACCAACCTATATAACCTTTTTATAAGAGGTCAAAAAGGTTTCCTTGTCGACTCTCCAAGTACTGCGGCTAGTGACTTGAGGACCTTGTTCCTACTTTTAAGCTTAACGCAGATGGCTGTAGCATGTGCAGAGGATCGGAAAACGATGTTCAATGTGACCCCAAGGATTATGGGCTAGTTGGTAGTCGGGATGTTGACGTCGTCGACTTTCACAAAAAGTGACAGCCGCTCCTCTGCGGCCAATGCAGTGCACAGCGTGGCTAATGATTTGGAGACGGATTTTTTCATATTCCTCATTTCATAGTCTAATTGCTGCTTCGAGGTGGTCAATTGATAATACCGAGACAGCTGGTAACACGACTACTAAACTTGGCGTACAAGTGATCCACTGTGGGGTAGGCCATGGGACTTAAGATCGTTTATGTATTCAATCTTCGGCCACAAAAACTGGTACCATGTCTCTGTAGCGCTAATCGTTAAATAAGCGCTAATCGTTAATTAACATAACCAATGTGATACGTAACAATGATCGCCAGAAAAAATGATTTTTCGGGCAAAAGCGTTTTTAACTTCGAGCTTCAATGGCCAATTGCCTACGACAATTGTTAGCGAATAATGGCAGGTCGTCGAAGAGACAATGTTCCAAATATCCAGTCATAGCGCCCCGTACGACAAGGTGGGCCTTAAGTGTTGCCCACTACCATGCCATAAGCCGTGGCTTCCTTATATTGGCCAACAGCTTTTTTCAGTAAATATACTATTCATATTTAACCAACCCGACTTTGGACTTTAAAAATGAGTTTCCATTATTTTCAAACGGTGTTCAAACGTAAACCGATTCAGTTTGTTTCACGGAAATATGATACAGACTTTCTGGTAAGATTTTGTTATGTCAAAGGTATTCAAAACTCAGCTTATTTTAAATTTAATTTTTAGATGAATTACATTAAACCGTTTTTTTAACATGGGTATATTTTAACGGATATTCGATGCTCTGAGCTGATCCGGTTTCTAGTTTACCCATAAGCTAGCGGACAAAGTATTCTCCTTTCAAATGATTCTCCTTCCAATAGATGATATACTAGAAAATTTCTGACTGAGGCACCTGATGTATAGAAGACCTGTGTCGTCCATTTGCGCAAAATCACATTTAAAATGTGGTTTCTAGGGTTGTAGACCAACACTTCATGCAGTGAGATGGGATAAGAATGGGCTAAGCAAGACCACGGACTCTTGCTCGGAGGCATGAGGCCTTCCACACTCCCTTCTCACCAAAATGCTTTTTAAAAAAAGTTTTAACTGAGACATTTATTATAAATTATTTATAAACCTTCTAGTTTTTATTCCGATATGCTACATACCGGCCAATATCAATAAAATTATGTATTTACATCAAAGGGCTTATATATCTTCACTGAAAATCGCTGTGACGAACACCTTTCGTGCTGCCATGCATTTTCCAGGTATGGTGAATGCCTTCCACAAGAAGGGCATTTTTAGCAGGCCTTCTCAACAAATGAGTAGAGGATTTATTACTAGGCCAATACACATGATAGCATATTTTTCACATGAAGGGAAGGCCAACATTTTCTTCGACTTACGATGATCCAATTGGATTTTGCCATGATGCGGACAACGACGGATTGGTCAGTAAAGCAGTTAATCGTTGGGGATATTGCGAATACTCTTCAAGTTCTACATCACCTGCCAAAAAAACCTACTGGGCTGTCGAAGACCAATGCGATGTCTTGAGTAGACCATTGACCACGGCAACTGTATCTCCCCCAACCCTCACATGAAGGGAGCCAAGAACATTTATTGAATCTTCCTCATTAAGAATATAAAGGCCTTCTTACAGGCCCTCTAAAAAATGCTCCATCGAATGCTTAATGGATTTCTTAGAGAAGCGACCTTAGAATGTGTGGAGGATCTTTTTTCATGTGCACTGAAGGCCTTCTGAAATGCCTAATTTTGGAAGCTATTAACAATGTGTACTCGTATTAGATCTAAGAAGAAGGCCTTCTAAAAGTATTCTATGCGAAAGCCTTGCATATTTTCCCGATAAGTAATTTCACCATACATGATTGTTTTTCAATTACAAGAACAGGTGTTGAAATTGATCAAAATCGGACCTCATGTAAGGTTTTAAGTGCGACTCGGCCAAAATGTGGGTAGAACCTTTTATGGGTGCTACGTATATCCAAACATGAAATGAAAAAGTCCAGCTTCATGGCAGTTATAAATAGGAAATAAGGTTGTATGTAAAATTTGAACAACATCGCGTTTTATATGTGTCTTCTTAATTGACGGGATCATAAATCAGTAAGGACGTTTGTATTGAGTCTATTTCCAAAACATGAACAATAGTTCTTAAAGAAGTTCCTGACCCAAGTGTGCGCAATGTTCGAAGCTTCATCGAAATCGGATTATAATTTCGAACTGCATTTTAATTAAAACAGCAGATGGACAGGCGGACAGACATTGCTTAATCGAGATTCATTATTATATGTTGATATTTTGGTATACTTGATCTTATTTAATTTATTTATAGTTTTCTGAATTTCATGTCATGACCTCGAGCCAGACAATTTAGAAATATATTAAACATTATATAAGTACAGGGTTTTCCAATAGGGGCATAACAATTTCGTATCTTTACTCGTATGCCAAAGCACCCTCACATGTTTTTATTGACCGTTCAGTGTCAAAACGTTAGTCTAAGTCAACATTTTCATCATGGTAAAGTTCACTTACGAGCAACATTTGAAAATCAATAAAAATTACTACCGAAATTCTGAGTCGGTGGTCTCAAGTTTTTAGAGCGCTTACTCCAATTTTCGGCCGTAATAAGCATCTTCAGCGATGAAGCTCATTTCTGGCTGAGTGGATTCGTCAATAAACAAAATATGCGTTATTGGACACAACAAACCCAGATGTGCTTCAAGAGACACAATTGCATCCGCAAAAAATTACTGTATGGTATGGTTTTCATGCAGGTGTGATTGGGCCGTATTTTTTGTCGTCATGTTACTGTCAATGTAGAGCGCTATCGTGCCATGTTAGAAAATTATTTTTGGCCAGAATTGGATGAGCTTAACATCGTCGATATGTGGTTTCAACAAGACGGTGCCACTTGCCACACAGCACGCATTACAATCGATTTACTGAAAGGCAAATTCTGCGAACGTGTTATCTCGAGAAATGGTCTGGTCGAATGGCTCCCTCGTTAATGTGATTTAAAGACATTAGAATTTTTTATGGGGCCTCATTAAGTCATTGGTCTATGCCAACTTAGACGAGCTCAGAGACATAATCCATCGTGAAATTGCCATCGAATTGTGCGCAAGAGTGGTAAAAAATTGGGTCTAAAGAATAGATCGCTATACACTGGCTCGTGGTGATCATATGACCGAAATCGAACTTCATTCTTAAAATGTAACATTTGCACTACACCTGGAATAAATTTGAACCCTATATCTTAAATATTTTGTTTTATTATATACTCGTATAAAATTGTTTTGTCCTTAATAGAAAACCCTGTATTAAACACAGTTAAATTAAACAACGATGAAGTACCGTAGCCACTGACTTCAATTATATGTTTACATAAGTAAAAAGTGGGAAAAAATTATTAAAAAATCGGGTTAACTTAAATTGGTTAATCTGAAATAGTAGTAGGTAACAGAAAATTTGTTATCACAACTAGAAAGTAAAAAAGAACAGGGGCCCAAAACCATCTGGCGCCAAATTTCGTGATATTTTAGGTGGCCGTTTTGTTCAGATTCTACACAAAATCTGCATTCCTTTGAGGTACCACTAAAATTGGCAATATTTCCCGTGCGTTTTTTTATGGTTTTACATAAATTATGTTTTTGTTTAAAAAACTATTTTAATATATTGATTGCTATGTCTGTATGTCAATAACACGACCAGTATTTAATAACAAAATATATTTAAGTACAATAGTTAGAGAGGGCCTTTTCCCTCGAAGCATTATAGCGCAGAATTGATATTTACATATTTTATTATTTTTTTCCTTTTTATTTCAGAATAATTTTCATACGCTTGTATTGGTTATGGTCTTTTTGACATGGACACAGTTAAAGCCAACATTTTCTTCGACTTACGATGAACCAATTGGATTTTGCCATGATGCGGACAACGACGGATTGGTCAGTAAAGCAGCTAATCGTTGGGGATATTGCGAATACTCTTCAAGTTCTACATCACCTGCCAAAAAAACCTACTGGGCTGTCGAAGACCAATGCGATATCTTGAGTAGACCATCGACCACGGCAACTGTATCTCCCCCAACCCTCGACGTGTCAGAGAATACAAATCACAATGTTGAGACGACAGATCCGGATACTTATTGGGAAGACCTAAAGAACACGATAATTTGTAAGGATTTCGACGGCTCCAATGGGGCTAAGCAGGATGATGATGACGATGATGATGGGAGCCAATCTTGTGATCAGTTTGATGAGGCTACATGGGACAATATTATGGCATATGTTAAATCAAATTATCTTAATCTGGTACATTTGTCCAGGACAACGAATCAGTGCCTTCAAAGTATTATTATGGATATGTTTTGCTAGATTTAGATATCAACCTTATACGAACATCAAAAGTGTGATTAGAATTTAAATAAAAACAATTTTTTTTAAGCACAACATGTTTAATGGGATATTTTCTATATCAAATTTGGTAAGATTAAAGGGGATTTTTTATTCAACTCTTGATTAAACAATCCTTTTCCTTATCTTTGTTTTCTATATGGACAATTAGGTTTACAAACCTTTAAACTCAATATATTTAATATTGAGAACATTTCAGCCAGATAGCCGTGTTCTTTTCAGGTAACTAAACAAGAAGCATTTGTATGGAAGTTACTCGGTAAGCATGCGAGTTCGCTGATACTCGGTAACAAAGCGAGTTAGAGTTACCTGACTTATTTTTTAACAAAAAAATATTATGACACACCCGGCTTCTATAACAAAATGAAAAACATATGTTATTTGTTATTGATACAGAAAAAAAGAATGAAAGAACAAAAGAAAATATAAAAACTGCGATTAACCTATTTCAATAAATTGTATTGTGGCTTGCGAATGGGCTGAAGATGAAGAGCTGGAGGAGGATATAATGTGTTTAAGAAGGTCACAGTCGTTGTCAAATATTCAATAAAAAAATATTCAATTTGTACTCTCGCCTTTTTATGTGAAGAAATCTTAAATTTCAAAAATTAAGTTCTGTGAAATTACGATGAAAATTGAAAAAATCCTGACAAACCCTCATTTAAGACACATTTCCTAAGCGATATACATATCTAAGTTTTTCCAAGCTTTACATAAAAAAATAATTATAATAATAATATAGGGTGGTCCATCTAGAGGTATTTTTTAAGAACAAAAAAAAATATTTATAAATTCAAATACAGTGTTGAATCTTTACTGTTAATTTGAAAGGACATTTTATGGCATTTTTTTTTGAATATAATTTCCTTCAAATTTTGTCCGCAACTACGCCTCAGGGCTTCCATTCTGAGGGTCCAATTTTGGATGACTCGTTCGATCATTTCGACCGGTATGTCTTGAATGACACGCGTTGGCTTTTAAAACCTGAATCGTAGCTGGTTTGTCAGCATAGACTTTGGACATTACGTAACCCCAAAGAAAAATGTCTAAGGGTGTGATATCACTCACACCTAGGCGGCCAACTCACCTGTCCAAAACGTGAAATTAGCTGCTTTTCGAAATGACCTCTCAATAGATGTTTGAGCAGCTAGCTGTATGGCAAATTTCAGGTAGAATAAAGATCGATATCATGGCGCGATAGCGAGCACCATTCACTGTTACGTTCCGGCCTTCATCATTTTTTAAAAAATATGCACCGATAATTCCACCAGCTTATAAACCGCACCAAACCCTGATTTTCTCTGGGTTCAATGGCACCTCTTGAACCTCTTCTTGTTGCTCTTCAGCCCAAACGCGGCAATTTTGTTTATTGAAGGTTGAGCCAGAAATGGGCCTCATCACTGAACAAAATTTTGGTCGAAAACAGCGGATCTTCCCATTTCTCACCGAACGCTCATTTCCATAATACAGTTGCCAGCATTTGAAGGAAATTATTTTAAAAAAAATAAGAATAAGAATCCATACTTGATTTGAATTTATATATTTTTTTTTGTTCTGAAAAAATACCTCTAGATGGATCACCCTAAATAATCATATTAAATATGAAGCCGACGTTAATAGCGGCTGAGCCTTTGTTAAGATAGTATATTATGGGAAAATGTTTTAAGATTAAAAATTTCATTTAAGTGCTGATTCGCTGCGATTAAATTAAAAGTTAATTTTTGAATTATTTTACATTGGCAGTGTTCTGTTCGCAACTTGCTTAAGAGGTCGCCTACACGATAACTTCATCCATTGCACAGCAATATACAAATGATTTTGCTTACAGAAAACTATAGAAAATTTGTGTTAAAATCCGTTTGTTTAAAATAATTAAAATTTTTGGTTAAAATGTTATTCAAGAATAACCTTTATTCAAGGATAACCTTTAGCGAGTTTAAGCGAGCTCGGTTATTATTTGCTTATACTTATAAAGTGTATTTTTTAGACTGTGGTTTTCAATCTGGCCACACTTGTTTCGGAGTTGTTCTTTTTTACAGCTGTCACTTGATTAATGGTCAGTTTTGTTTGCCGTTTCATAATGAACAGACTTGCTCCAGAACACATTTGCAAATCGTGGTGATTGGGCACAAAACGAGATGGCCACCGATCCTGATTTCTACATGAAAATTTTGTTCAGCGATGAAGCTCATTTTTAGTTGAATGGGTACGTTAATAACCAAAATTGCCCCGATGATAGTAATGAAAATCCACAAGCCATTGTTGAGACGCTTACATCCTCAAAAAGTCATTGTTTGGCAAAAGGAATCATTGGTCCATATTTTCCAATAAAGAAGCTGGCTACAATGTTAGTTATGTGGACGACCTTTGGTTCCAACAAGACGGCGCTATATGCCATGCAGCCAACGAAACAATCAGTTTTTGAAAGACACTTTCGGTAAGCGCACTATCTCGAGTCGTAGGCCTTCAAGATCTCCAAGATTTTACACTGCTGGACTATTTTTTGTGGGGTTTTGTGAAGTCGTTGGTCTACGCAGATTAGCCCGGCACGATTGACGCCAAGAATATAATATTTGGCGCGTTATTGCTGAAATACCGCCCCAAATGCTTCAAAAAAGTGGTCGAAAATAGGGCCTTTCGGCTATAATTTAATCAAGCCAGCCGCAGCGGCCACTTGCCCGAAGTCATTATTAAAACATAATGGAAAACTCGTAACTTCATGATAAAGATAACTTCTTGGCTATAACATTAAATTATATACGTTTTATTTCTTCTTGAAAACCACACGTCTGAAAAAAACCCTTTAGTATTTCTTAAACAACTTTTTTTTATATAAATTACAAATTATTGAATCATAAACTCAATCAGTTTTCGTATATAAAGAAATTTCAAAAATTTCTCGTAACGTTTTGAAGATATCGCCTTAGCGACCACTAACTCGTTTAATAAGCGAGCACTAATAGAACATGTCTTATAAATATTTGTTCGTAGCTGTGAAAACTATCTTTTTTGGATTGAAAAAACAATGATCCGATGTCATCAATCAAGTCGCTTCCGCCGCCGATCAAAAACACCCTGTATAAAAGTGGTACGATTTATTGGGTAATTGAACTTGAACCCAATCCCTGCCAACTCTTCAAAATAAGTCTATCATTTAAATAAATCCATGTTTGTTTGTATTGGTAGTAAAATTAGCTTTAATTAGAGTACCCATATATTCATATTGATCGACCGTTTTGATCATATGGGACATTTTTGGGTCACATGAGCCGAAACTTCTGCTACTACTCGTATGCTCTTTTTGAGGTATTTAGTGACTCCTAACTTCATTTTAACTACTGTTCCGCCACAAAAAAGTATGATTTGTTGAGCCAAAATAGGGTGGACGATTTGAAATTTTTAATTTGAATCGGCTTAAAACAAAACTAATGATCATTTTTCCAATCTAATTTTATTGGAAACGTTGAACTTTGTCATTAAATAATGGAACACTATCCGAAGCGTTTTCGCTTCGCCCAATGGGCTAATGATTGTTTGGTAGGAAATGAAAAATTTTACCGAAAAATTGTGTGTTTCAAATGAAGCTTATTTTCATTTTGGTGCCTATGTCAATAAGCAATTTGCCACATACACTATTAAGAAGCCAATGTGTCCGCAACGTTTCACTGTTTAGTGTGGATTTTGGGCTTGCGGTATCATTGGGACATTTTTCTTCGAAATTAAGCAAGGAGCCGCGTCAAAGGTGAGGGTTACCGCGCCATGCTCTACGAATTTTTGTTTTCAAAAATTTAAGGGACCGACAGTTACGACATTTGCTTTCAACAAGACATGTTGAAACCCACATGTCACACAGCCGAAATTTTACGCACTGTTTTTGAAAATTGAATAATCAGCCAAAATTGCGATGTCAATTGTCCGCCTCGGAGGTGTGATTTGAGCCCTTTGGAATATTTTCTGTATTTAACCATTAAGGATAATGTTACGCAAATCATCCAGAGACAATTGAAGCGTTGAAACATGAAATCGAAGTTGGCATTCAAGAGATTCGACCCGAAACATTCGAAAATGTACTGAAAAATTGGGTTGATTAGATGAGGTACTGACGAGCCAGTTGTGGTAGTCATAAGAATGCTATTGTGTTCCATTATTAAATGACAAAGTTTTACATTTCCCATAAAGCGAGAAATTTTATAAAATTATAAGCAAATTTTTTTTAAGCAGATTTAAATTTAAAGTTATAAATAGCCCACCCGTTTCAGTGTCAAAACGTTAGTCAAAGTCAAAATTTTTATCATGGTTTATTTCCCTTACGAGCAACGTTTGAATTCATTAAAAATTACTTCCGAAATTCTGAGTCGGTGGTCACAGCACGCGTTACAATCGATTTACTTAAAGGCAAATTCGGTGAACGTGTTATTTTGAGAAAGGGTCTGGTCAAATGGCCACCTCGTTCATGCGATTTAGGGCCATTGGATTTCTTTTTATGGGGCCACATCAATTCATTGGTCTGTCTATGCCAAGAAGCCAACAACTTTAGACTAGCTCAGAAACAACATCTAACGAGAAATTTTCAACGTTCCGGTCGAAATGTGTGCAAGAGTGGTGGGGAACTGGGTCCAAAGAATAGATCGCTGTACATGGGCTCGTGTTGGTCATATAACCGAAATTGAATTATATTCTTTAAATGTAACATATGCACTACACCTGGAATAAATATCAACTCTATATCTTAAATATTCTGTGTTTTATTCATATATAAAAGTGTTATGTCCTTAATGGAAAAACCCGGTACAATTTTAAACAGCTTATGACCATAAGCCATCATTATTTCGTTCGACGGCTATAGCGTTTTACACAAACACATGAACCGAAGGATATGGCTTGGTTGTCTTAGAATTGTAAGACTATCAATAGGGTGGGTTACGATTAATATTTTCAGGTGTTGCAAACGGAATGACAAACTTAGTATACATTCCATCCTTCGGTAAAGAGGTATGGAAACAATGAATTCGGACCAATGTACAACATCAGGGAGGAGAGGAATAATAATTTACTAATTTTAAATTAATAATTCAAATGAATAATTAAAAATTTAATTTGCCCCACTGTACAATGAAAAGCGTGTGGTGTGCGCATAGCACTTTTAAATTTAATATACCTAAAAACTTTGTGAGAAAGAAAACATTTGATTTTATTGGTATCAATCAAATGATGGTGCAATAGTGAATACGAGTAGTAACAAGCATATTTGTTAGAATGTTAACTAACACCTTGATCAATTACCTGAGGTGTAATTAACTTCAAGCAGAAAGTATTCAGCATTGACCACTGCAAACTTTGAATGTATTTATAAGAATGCATGACTTAAACATGTTTGCGGTCAATCATAGTTTAGCGGGTTTTATACGAGCAATTCCAAAAAAAAAACTCTACTAAATGTAAATTTAGAGCGAAAATAAGAACTTCAAGAACGTATGATGACTAATGAAAAAAAAACACCGAATACATATTTATAAATGTTAATTAATGCCAACCACTATTCAAAATAATTTCTAATATATTGGAAATGTTTATCATCAACGGAATCGGTTTGATTGAAAGACTCTATTACAAATCAAACAAACTGACAAAGAATCTCTGTAAAACGAATTTCAAATTATTGAAATGGTTAATGCCGTCCAAAAATCTTTTTGGTGAATAACTGTTAGTTGACGAAAGGAAAATAATTTAAGGTTTTGTCCATTACATTAATTCGTTAGTCAAGATATTCAAATTTATTAGAAAATATTTTTAATTAGAGATACGAATATTCCATTCGTGGTATAAACCCCCAAATGGACGTAACGAATTTTTACTCGTGGCTAAAACGAAACGAAAGAGACGTTCGAGTAAAACACCGTTTAGTAGATAAGAAACATAAATCTGCAATAATCGCCCAAGTCAGTAATTTTAAATCGTCAACAAAAAACTAAAATACTTTTTATTTACTAATAATGTATTGGAAAAAATTTTTCCAAACTTTTCTTGAGCGATTGTCAAATTGTGCGGGATCCAACGAGAACAAAACTTTTTGATGACCAGGTGTTCATGCAATATCGAATATATGCTGGTGGAAGAAATGCCCAAGGATGCCTCTATCTCACGGTATGTCACATGACGATCTTGCATTGTCAGTTCACGCACGGCGTCAATGTTCTCTGGCACAACGGCCGTATTTGAACGACCTTCATCTTTGAGCGAGCGTCGGCCACGATTGAATTCAATTAACCAGTTTTCACAGTGGTATAGGATGGTGCTTCATCGCCATACACATATTTAAGTTCATCGATGAACTCTTGTCGTGATAATTCACGTCGAAAGTTGTTAAAAATGATCGCACGAAAATGTTCACGAGTTAATTCCATTTTTTTTGCCAAAGTGATTTTTTCAAGTCACTGAAACAACACAAATGATGGTAGTAAGTCAAAACGTTCTGAGTATGTTTATGCCGAAAAATGTCAAACTTTCCAATGGAAATGACAGATGGCGCCAGGCAACACTTGGTGGTGCCTAGGCCAGAAATATATATATAGCAGCCCTCGTATATCCATTTTCGAGATGGTGAAATTTTTGGACCCAGGTCTGGCGATTGGCGCCCTTCACCATAAACACAGCCAAAACGCAATAAGTTTTGTGTTTTAAAATATTCATATGCCTATTGAAAGGCGAAATCTAGCCGAAGATGGGATGTTCTGGAGCGGTTATACATAAAATCCAGCCGTACCTTTGTATTTGGGTTATTTCAAAAAGTAGACTGACTTACTGTTTGATTACAAGCTTTGGATAGACTGCAGACGGGCTAACAAACATTGGTAAATCGATTCAGCGCGTGATTCTAAGTCGATCGATACACCTAAAGGAGTGTCTAAGCTCAAATATATTTGGTAGTTACAAACATTTTCATGAAAACAACTTGCACAACCCTGTATAATAAAAACTTCAATTACTAAAGGGATTTTAAACAAGTGAAAAAATGTAATTCAGCCGGGTGGAAGATAATATATCTATACTTTTACAGAGGCGTGACTTTTCCCACTTTTCATCCAGGGTGTGTTTGGTTCTACGCCATTATATCATAAATATCGTTAGAAAATTGCATGACAATGAACTAAGTTACAGGCCTATAAATGCACAAAATTACTAAAAACCCGTTTTAACTGGATTTTAAGAATGTGCATCTTTGTGTAGGACTATACAAAAATATGAACATGGAGGCTATTCGAGATCTTGTACCGATATAGTTCAACTTCATCGGTGCATTTGACTGACTTCTAGAGCGACAGGACCTCAAATCGGTAGAGATCTTTGAGCGGAGGCAATTCTGAAACATGGCATTAAAAGGTCCAGTTTCACCAGGTTTAATTATTTCAAGGTCCAACCACGCCGACTCAAAGTTTAATTTCTATTTAGTTTACAACCCTTATTTATGCCTTTAACATTGATTGTAAAGGGTTGCCCAACCATAATGCACGATGTTAATTATGAATCACACCTTAGTCAAGTTTTTTGCCCACCTAAATTTGGCATTGCTTTACTTGAGTGTTTGACAAATTCAACCACGTAGAGCTAAACAATTGAGCAACCGGTTCAGATTGTTGAAACCTTTAACTAAAATGGATGTTCAAATCAAAATGCATTTCGTACTTTTTGAAAATAAGGTCGACCAAGCAGTTACCATGATTAGTGTTCGGTATCGCAAGATGATAACGCACTTCTTGTGGCCAGAAATTAAGGGTATGGAACTGGACGATATGTGGATCCAACAGAATGGTGCCACTTGCCACACAGCCAACAAGACAATGGGTTCTATAACCGAGAAATTCAATGGCCGTGTTATCTCACGTCTTGGCACATTAACGACATTAAACTTTCTTTGTCTCTGAGACATTAAAAATAAGGACCATCGGATAGAGGAATGTCACGGAAGCCGTGGCGAGAATTTGACGGATATATTGGGACATTTCACACATAATTGTCATAGATCCTTCTATTTTGATAAAAAAAAAATATTAAGATAATTCACTGAAAACTTTTTTATTTACAATTAACATCGTGCGTTTTTTAGGACCACCCTTTATTTGAGGCAAAATAATATAACAAATGCAACAAAATATTTTTAATATTTTTTCTGAGATTCAAGTGCGTTTTATAAACAAATGACATAATTCATTATTGTTAACATTTTATACGCACAAATTCTCTGTGTCCCTTTTTTATATTTTTTCAAACAAATATAGATTTCTTTAAAAAACAACTCCTACCTCGTACATACATTTTTCCATTGCATGTTCTTCCATCGACTTGCTTTGTTACGTTCTTCTACTGTTTACATTGCACTCATTTTTCTATTGATTTAATTGTAGTCCTCCTCTCTCTCTCGTACGTAATATTTGCAAAATGACTTTTTACATTCATTCCAAAAAATATTTAAAAATTTGTTTCTAAATTGTATAACCGGTTAACCTTGAGCGTAATAAACAAACAGTCAAATCATATTTTTCGCAAAAAATTGTTTAACTAGAAATCGGCCAAATCTCTGACAAAAAAAATTTCATTATTGTGCATTGTCTTTGATAACGCACGTACTCACACAAGTACTTTATGTTAAAAAAAAACAAAACATGTACACTTCATTATAACACACTTTTGTTTATTTGTTGTGTTTTGATTTTTTTGCCAATATTAAACAAATCCGTATGGGTAATAAAATAATCACGGCACTTACGTTTTCTTTTTCACGCGGCTGGCGTTCTTGCGATATGCTGCGATATGTTAGCACTGAAACGTTATATTACTTACTAATCTATGACCATTGTGACCGTCGGTATTTTAGGTTCAATCTCTGGCTCCAACAAAAAAACAATACCGTGTGGTCGTCGTCGTTGTTGTTGGCCGGTCGGTAGGTTTGTTCAAACACGTTTATTACTCATTCACTCATCCACCGCATTTCGTCTGTCAAATGGGGTTGATTTTGCTCACCAACGAATGAATGTCGTCTGACTCATTTGTCAAAACGATTAAGTCAGTATTTTAAATATGTAAGTTTCTGTTGATTGAAGTGGAGTTATGCAAAGTATGCTAAGATTGTGGTTATTTTCAACACTGAAATAGTGATTTAAAGTGTTATTTTTTAAGTTCGTTTTTTACAGTTCTCGCATGACTTGTGTCAAATTTTCTACTTATGTTATAGAGTAATTTTTTTGACAATTTGACATGGAAAGAGGTTTTTACCTACACCAGCTTAATGAGTTAACGCCGAATTTTGTTTCGGGCTCATTTCTGGCTCTATGGATACGTCAATAGACACAATTGCAGGATTTGGTCCACATATCACCAAAACTATATTGTTTGGAGACAGCAACGTTTTTAATGAAGATCCTGTTTTTGCGCCGAATTTTGTGAAGTGGGCAGACGCATTTCTACCTCAATGGATACGAGTACGTCAATAAACAATATTGCCGCACACTTTCAAAAATGGACTGTTTGGAGTGATCTATGGGTTGGTCATCGGTCCGTTTTTTAAAGGGCCTAAACAGAACATATTGGTTAACGGCGTCTGATGCCCCACTTAAGTACTTTTTAACAGCCAATTCAAATTTAAAATTGTAAATGGCCTACCCTATAGAATTGCATTTTTATGTGTAAATTCCGAATAAAACAAAATTCTCTGAAATGTAGTAAAAACTTTATATCACCAATAGTGGTGTTTGTGGTTAAAGAGCGATAATTATGACTGGATAGCAAAATCGCCATAGTTAAGTCATTTGTAAACAAAAAGTGACACATTTGTAAGTGTCAAAAGGAAACGTCTAGAAGTACAAGACTCTTCAAAACAAAAAAAGTAGTTAAAATAATTTGTTGTAGCTATTTGGACGAAGTTTGGACGAATATCAAGTGTTAGCCTTTATCCTGGTAAAGTTCTGAAACGGCAGAAATATATATTTTCTTAAATTGTTTTTTAAGAATCAAATATAGCAGTACTCGTACTTCTCTAATACTGATTACTGAGATTATATTATACATATGATATATACATATTATATAAGTACATATTATTGATCGTTTAACAAATTCAAAGCCGATCTTGGTATGGGCAGCATGATAGCGGCCTTATAATGGATTATAATGTAAATGAACGAATTCAGCTAAGTAGGGAAAATGGATTTAAACAACCGTCGAAAGAGTACACTTTTTAGTAAAGGGTTTTCCAATAGGGGATAATAATTTCGTATCTTTATGTCAACGCACCTTCAAACATTTTTAATGATCTTTCAGTGATCTTTTCAAAACGTTAGTCGAAGTCAAATTTTTCATAATGGGATAGTTCACTTACGAGCAACGTTTGGAAATCATTAAAAATTACTACCGAAATTCTGAGTCGGTGGTCGCAATTTTAAGAGCGCTTACTCCATTTTTCATTATTATCAGCGATGAAGCTCATTTCTGGCTGAGTGCTTTTGTCAACAAACAAAATATGCGTTATTGGACAGCAACAAACCCACATGTGTTTCAAGAGACACAATTGCATCCGCAAAAATATACTTTGTGGTGTCCTCCGGCATGAAAACGGAGGTGTGATTGGACCGTATTTTTTCGTCGATGAAAACAATCGTTATGTTGGCGTCAATGGAAAGCGCTTTCGTGCCATGTTAGAAAATTATATTTGGCCAGCATTGGATGAGTTTGACATCGCCGACATTAGGGTTCAACAAGACGGTGCCACTAGTCACACAGCACGCGTTACAATCGATTTACTGAAAGGCAAATTCGGTAAGCGTGTTATCTCGAGATATGGTCCGGCCACCTCGATATGCGATTTAACGCCATTGGATTTCTTTTTATGGGGCCACATCAAGTCATTGATCTGTTGGCATGGATCCAACCAACAACTTTAGACGAGCTCAGAGATAACATCCAACGTGAAGTTGACAACGTTCCGGTCGAAATGTGTGCAAGAGTGGTGGGAAATTGGGTCCTAAGAATAGATCGCTGTACACGGGCTCGTGGTGTTCATATGACCGAAATCGAATTTCATTCTTAAAATATTACATTTGCACTACATCTGGAATAAGTTTGAACTCTATATCTTTAATATTCGGTGTTTTATTAATATATAAAATTGTTATGTCCTAAATGGAAAAACCTGTATTTGTAAAACATTTCTAGATTAATTTTGGGGTGTAAAATCACTAAACTCATCCAATCTCAGGGCAAGGGGTGGTTTACGTATAAACCAATGAACTATTGTCGCCTAAACAACGTTCCAAATAGTCATCATCGGAATATAAATATAAAATTAAACAAAAGCAAAAACAACCAAATTGTAAATGACGGCATATGCGTAATTAAGAGGAATTCATTTCGAATACAAAATAGGTTTTTAAGAAGTTACGGACAATAGTGTCGGGTCCACAATATGACATAAGGACCATAAATAGGACAATTGTTGTGGAAGGCATATTACTTCGGCCAGTCCGAATCTTATGTCATTTTTTCTTGTTGTTTGGTCGGCTACTAGGGGTTTTGGTCGGTTATTTGGAAATTTTCGGTCGGAAAAATATTTTTCTAATGGAAACAATGACTGTTACTTTTATCAGTGAAATATGAGACTTAACGTTTATACAAAAATATTAAATATTAATGTTTTATCTAATAGTTAACTCCTAATTGACTTTTTCCAAAAGATGTAAAATAGTATAGGTTATTTTCTTCTTGAATCCAAGTTACAAAACAGCCTCGGTTAAAGAATGCATAAATAATGGTTGTTACACAAAATAACAAATTTAAGAATTATATGCATATATTTTGTCAATTGCAGTTAGTCAATTAGGACATACGAAGCATTTTAATGTCTATTTTAACTGTCATCGTATTACGTAGTCGCCCGCGCGATTACGTGTTTTCGCTCATCACCAGACAAAGTGTTTCGTTGTCGTCGATAAGATAAAATGGTCAAACATTTTTTCTGTTCTACGTGTACTATTGTGCACTTGCTTAAAAAAATACTTATTAACCCTTAAACGGTTGAAAGGCATAGCTCGAATACGTTGTGAATAAAATGTTTTTACAAGTCTTTTATTTTGTAACTGTGTTTAGAAATTAATTAACCCAAAATAAGTATAAATAAAATTTATATATTATTTATAAATAAAATTGATACGTTTGAATTTAACTAAAAAAATACAAGTTTAAAAAATTGAGACACCACAATTGAAATTGAGTATAAATAAAATAAGTATAAATAAAATTTATATATTATTTATAAATAAAATTGATAAGTTTGAATTTAACTAAAGAAATTGAGAAAATAAGTACAAATATTGACATTGAGAAAATACAAATTGGCTTTGAGAAACTCACATGGGAAAATACAAATACAAATTGTTAAACGCAAACTGAAGTTGAATAAATTGTAGAATAAACTCACGACATTAACCTGTAAGAACAGGCTAGAATGTCCGACAGTCGATTTCTAAGATAAACCCGACACGTTGGTTTTTCGGAGTTTTGCAGTCGTGTTTTTCGGTTTTGGGTTTTTTTGGTTGATTGATGCAAAAGCAAAGAAAATTTAAATTTTGCACGTACAAAATACATCTCTACCAAAAATATTTTAGAAAGACCAACGTTTAGAAAGACAAAGCGATATCTATCAGTCTGAAGTCAGAAGATCGAACTATCTATTGTTGTTCGATTGTAATGGCATTTGGCAGACAACAGCCTCCGTGCTGTTGACTTTAGGAAAATTTGGATATAGCTCCCACATATAGCTTTAGATCCGTCATTAACTCTAGAAGCCACATACGTATTACATCCAATCTAGATACATTTTGAGACAGGTCATTACGATCAGTAATCAGCTTAGATAAAAATGTTTCACACGTTTTGATATAGCCGCAGTACAAAAATGCCGACTTTACATTAAACTTCTTTAGAAGAACCATATTAATTCCGATTTCGCTCAAATTTGGTTTAGCATATTAAGATTGACAAACAAACAATCTTAGATGGATTTGGATCATAGAGATTCATTTTTGATAGTCATTTTTTAATTTAATCTGGGAGTCCAAAAATGGCTTCCAATATATATGGACATATAGTAGCTTTAAAATTTTTCATATATCGTTCACATCCGACTTTAGCTATTTTACTAGTTTATTTTTAAATAAAAACGAAACCTATATTCGTAGCAATTGATTTTATTGAATTAATATAGTCTAGAAGTGGCACAACAAATTTCTTCAATTCTGATTGGGAAGATATTTTCCATTCAAGACAAAAGCCTAAAGAAGGAATGTCAGTACATGCCGTTTTACTTTTAAAAAACCCCGACAGCCGCTTTTGTTATTCTTGTAATACCTACTTATATACTATTCATACGATCTGACTAAAAATCAATACACAATGGCACTACCTAATCAAAATGCATTCCGTAAGTCGACATTTTTTTTGGCTATTTTGTACCACCTTTACGTATTCGCAATTTCGACTTAATGTTTAGATGTTGCGAAAACGCAACGGTGGTAAAAAATGGGTTTATATCAGAGCTACCGATATGGTGGATGTGCGAAAATCAAAAGTAGTTTATTTTCTCGGAACAATTATAGAAACTAATTAAAAAAATATTGATATTTTCAATCAAAAAAAACATTTGCTTAAATGGCCGTTCTCAACCTTAAAAGAAATTTGTCCGCGTTGAGATTTAAATTCCACACATTGGATCTTGTGTGCGTGTCTTCCAGACATACCAAGTTTCCGTACATTTAGCTGGACTTGGTCTTCTCACCGGAGCATCGGTCTGCCCCTACAGCGAGCGCCGGAGAATTTTTATTCATTCACACAATGGGCAACAAACTACGATGATGTCGTACATACAGCTGTTTATTTGCCGCTATAGCAAGGGGTCCATATATTTTTCGAAAAACCTTCCTCTCGAACACTCCCAACATCGCGGGTACCCATGTTTCAGCGCCATAAAAAGCATCGGCAGTATGAGCGTGCTGTAAAGGGGGTGGTTTTTTTGGTCGTCAAAAGAGGGCTTCGTAAAGCCCAAAATAGCACCTATTAACCTTTTTTTTCCAGAGGTCGTTTTCTTTGTTGATGGGGATTCGAGATAGACGAACTCGTCGGCCTCCTCGATTTCGCATCTGCAATCATAGGATGTTTTCTTGACAGTGTTTTAGTAGATGCAACCAGCTGCTTTGTTTTGTCCACCACTTAACCAAAGTTTGCAGGCTCCTTTTCTATATTAGCAAAAGGAAGATCTAACTGATCATACAGTTCTTCCCATGATGTCTACGCCATCTGCGAGGCGTGTGCTGTGAGAGGGTATAGAACTTCCTATGTTCAACTTCGTGTCGTTTGCTGTATTTTCTACAATTCTTTGCAGCAGAATATTGAACATATTGCACGACAGATTATAACCCTGAAGCCTCTTTTTGTATCGAAGAGTTGGGAGAGGACCTTCAACTGCATCATTTTGCATAGACGTACTAGTTTTTCGGGAATTCGAAAGTCAGGCAGGATTTCAAATAGCTTCGATCTTATTGGGCTGTCGAAGTTGCTTTATAATCGACAGATAAATAGATCGTGTCGATATGTATTTCTTGAGCATATAAAGATTTGGTCTGCTGTAAATTTACTAGGCCAAAACCCACACTGATACGGGCCAATGATGTTGTTGACGTGAGGCTTCAGTCGTTCACATAATATGCTCGAGAGAAGCTGTAAAGAAATTTGTAGCAAACTTATGCCACGGTAGTTGGAGCAAACCTTGCGGTCTCCCTTTTTATATGAACAGGTTACAGTACACCGAGCTTCTAATCATCAGGCATGTCTTCCATTAACCAAATTGTGCAGATGAATCGGTGCATACTCTTTACCAAATCAACCCCTCCAGCCTTGCACAGCTCAGCCGGTAAACCATTGGCACCTGCAGCCTTAATATTTTTAAGGTGATCCATTAGTGTCTAAACTTCTTCCAGACAGGTTAATTGCAGTTCTACGCCGTCATCAATAATTGGTATTGGGTCGCCTTCTCTAACAGAACCTTCTGGCGTCAATAGGTTGGAAAAGTGTTTCCTCTATATACTCAGTACACTTGTCGTATCCGTGCTATGCCTATTGTTGCAGGAGTTTATACCAATTATTGGGCCCTCAGTCTGATGCTTGACTTTTTGATAGAATTTTCGGGCATCATTTCTATTCCTGTACAGCTCAACCTCTTCACATTCACGCAATTTCGTTTCTCGTTTCTTTTGTCAGAGTAGGCGCTTCTATTTCTTCTAACCGTCCGATATCGTTCCCATGCAGCTCTTATTGCTACACACTGCAGCGTTGCCTTATGGGCAGCATTCTTTGCTTCTGTAGCTATTTTTGCACTCTTCGCCGTACCATGGGGAGCGGTGTTCATATCCACAAAGCAATAACGTCTTTTCATATTTATCCTTTAACCGAAAATTGTTCATAGATGATCAACCAAACACCAGTTCCAACGATATATAGTATCTAATATTAAATTTACTTAATTTTATGAAGCAAATCGGCTTTATATCTTTTTTAAATTCGAAGGAAAATTTCCGTAAAATCGGGAAAAGTAAACAACGGAAATTCCCGGGAATCCCGGAACGCGAGTTTTAAAGGAAAAACCTCGTATATATATTATTGTCCGCCCGTCTGTGTGTCTGTCAAGAGCATGAAAGCCGGCAAAGGAATTAAGGTAGGGCTCTCAAATTGGGTAAATGGGTAATATCAGGCCAGTGGGAAACACTTTTTCTTTAAGGGAATAAAACCAACTCGGAAATATTATGAGTCGAACTAAACAATATTTTTGCTTGTTGTTTACATAATTAAATCAAGGCGATACAAATAAAATCAAGATGAATACAGTTGAATTAAAAGCATGTTGCCACTAGATCTGAAAGCAAAGGAACGTAGAGCGTTGGAAGGTATTAAAGGGTGGGTCATTTGAAATTTGAATCGGCTGTAAACAAGAGTATTGATAATTTTTTCAAATTTCTAGTTTTATTGGAAAATTTGAACTTTGGCATTTAAGAATGGAACATAATATTTTTCAAATGACTACCACGGCAGTACCTCATCCGAGCAACCCAATTTTTCAGTACATTTTCGATTGTAAATAGTAAAAAAAATATAATTATTTAGTCTTTGGTTATTTAGGGCAATTAAGGGTTAAATTGTTGTACGTATGCACGTACTCGAACATACACATTTACATGAACTATAACAATGTAAATAAATAATTGAATAAAATTGATGTTTATATATTAATTTACTATGTACGCACTGTATTTACTGTCCCTTATCTGCTGTGCTCTATCGCACGCAATCCCATTGACAACATTTGTATCGGAATATCGCGTATCGTCTTTTTTGTATAAATATCCTTAAGGTCAAATTGAAAGTCTATTGGTAAATATAAGGTAACAGTTTGTGTTAATTTGACTTAAATTATAGGTCTATTTGATACTCTTCAAATAGAAATTAGGAAACATTTCATACTACATTCATTGAATTTGTTTAAAAAAAAATAGAGATATCGTACACAGAAATAACAGTTGTCAATGTCAATTTAAAATTTTGCATGCAAACTGTAAGCCGACAAGTTTTTCTTTTCAAATCGAAATTCATGAATGTCTTGAGAAAAATATTTTATAGTTAATATAAATTATCAATAACAAATAAAAGCGTCGTTAAGTTTAGACAGAAAAATCGTCCTTTTTGGGCCATATCGGACCATGCGTCCGTCTCTTAACGCATTCAAAACTAACTAATTAAAACTTGCTCTATATTTGGATTGGTAGTAAAAATTGCTATAATTTGAGTACCCGAATTTGAGTATCATTAATCGCCCGTTTTGAACACGCAGAACGTTTTTTGGGCCACATGAGTCTAACCCCCAGCAACTATACCTTTTTTGAAGTATTTAGTGCGTTCCAACAAACAGTAATCAAAATGATTATTTGTTAAGCAAATACATAAAAAAGTTTTAGTCCCTTTAAGGTTAATTTTTTCTTCCCTGGGCCGACTAAATTTGTCATTCCGTTTGTAACACCACGAAATATTAACAGGGACCCTATAAAGTACATATATTGATCGTGGTAAAATTCTAAGACGATCTAGCCATGTCTGCTCGTCCATCCGAATGGCCGTTGATAGCGGTCAAACAAATCAACTTAGGATCCTGAACATGATAATGAGTTATGGTCATAAGCTGTTTTAACCGTGGATTTGATGTTAAATTTGTTTTTACCATGCATTTGATGTTAAATTTGTTTTTACCATAGATTTGATGTTGAATTTGTTAGTGAAATAGCAGAAATAACAATAATCATATTTTTAGTCGCTATAGTCGAATGTTTGGACTAAAAGGAACCTATTTTTCGGTCCATGGGATCGAGCCGTTTATTTCTTAGAAATCTTCAGAACCTTTCCATGTTAGGATTCATAACGAAATTTTATTTGAGGACCGTATGTCGATAGTTGGGTTTTTGGGTCCCTGAGACCGACAACAATCCGACAATAGTAGCTTAATCTTCAAAATAAATCCACATTTGGACTCGTAGTGAAGTTTGTTAAACTTTTTGTACACATATGCTAGTTCTTACTAATGGTCACTTTTTGGCCATAAAAGCACGAGTCCTTGCCCCAATCTCACACAAATATTAAAAACAATCTAATATTTAGATTTTTAGTAAAATTGGCTTAAATTGTTTTGACTTTAACGGTTCGTTTATTTGGGGCCCATAAGTCCAAACCGAAATGGATCGTCGTCGGCTATCATGCCAGTAAAACCAAGTTCATAAACGAGTAAGAACATCTCTCATCAGCGACGGGATTCCACCTCGTAAAAGCCGACGAATTTACGAGTAAGAGATTTATCTCTAAGCCATGTTTAAACTTCACTTTGCAAATGCATTAGCCGTTCGAAGTCGGAGTTAAACTGTTGGTCTCGGTCAGTGAATATAAGAATAATACCGTGCACAGCTCACTGATTTGAAAAAAGTTTTCACTTGTTTCTTAATGGGATGTTGTGGAAATAAGGTAAGTCCGAACCGGAATCTACTGTCAATTTAAAAAATTAATCCATATTTGCATTCGTAAGGAAATTTGCATTAATTACCAATATATCCATATTTAAAAAGGTTTAAAGTTTTGATTGAAAAGGATGTTTTTTAAAACCCAGGGGTATATGAGTCGGAGCCCTAACTTCATTTAAATCGTAAAAAGTTAACTATTTTTGAATTTGAAGAGAGATTTACTTTAATTTTTTGGACCCAAGAATCTATGAGTCTGAATCTTTGATAAATCTTTAAAAAAAATCCAAATTTGCATTCGCAGGGAATTTTGCTTTAATTCGGACATATTTGCCCACATTTTACTGCCAAATTTATATTACGAATTTGTTTCTGTATGCTCAAAAAGTGACTTCTGTAAACCCTGATTTCGCCTATTTACAATCCCAAGCAACTTATGAATATAATCCATCGTAGTGGACAATTGTTTGAGGTCATTTTGTTTGACCGCTTTAGAGCATGACAATCAAGAATACGAGGGCTGCTATATATATTTCTGGCCTAAAAATGAAAATGCGAATATTTATCATCAAAAATAGTTTTATTGTTTTTCAAAGTATTTTCCAGCATGACTTATACACTTTTGCATGCGCTCAAACCAATTGTCGAAGCACTTTTTCCACTCCGATTGAGACACCTCCAAAACATGGTTTTAGAACGCTTTACCAGCATCTTCTGGCGACGAAAATTGTTGAGCACGCATTTTTTTCTTGATAAAAATTAGTCATTGGGTGCCAAGTCAGGGCTGTACGGCGGATGACCCATCCATTCGACGTTTTGGCCGGTCAAAAAGGCGCTGGTTTGTGGCGATGTGTGAGAGTTCGCATTGTCATGATGCACAATGATTCGTCTTCTCTTGTTCGTTTTTCGAATTACTCCGAAGACTTCAGGCTAACAAATTGTGGTGTACCACTCAGAATTGGCCTCCTACGTTGCTCAAGCGGAACAGTCGCCACATGACCAGTTTTGCCAATGAAACAGGCGACCATTTGCTTCGAAGTGCTTCTTCCACGAACAACTTTCGAACAAAATTCGATTTGGCTCGTCTTCGAAGACCCACGCGGTCGACTGCTGTTTTGTTTCGGGCTCATACGCATACATTCATGATTCGTCACCTGTGACGATCTTATAAACGTCTAATGAAGAACCGCGATCGTATTTTTCAAAATTTCTTTGCACCAATCATTGAGCGATTGTCCGATTGTGCGGGATCCAACGAGAACAAACCTTTTTGACGACCAGGTGTTCATGCAATATCGAATATATGCTGGTGGAAGAAATGCCTAAGGATGCCTCTATCTCACGGTATGTCACATGACGATCTAGCGTTATCAGTTCACGCACGGCGCCAATGTTCTCTGGCAAAATGGCCGTTTTTGGACGACCTACATCCTTGAGCGAGCGTCGGCCGCGATTGAATTCAATTAACCAGTTTTTCACAGTGCTATAGGATGGTGCTTCATCGCCATACACATATCTAAGTTCATCGATGAACTCTTGTCGTGATAATTCACGTCGAAAGTTGTTAAAAATGATCGCACGAAAATGTTCACGAGTTAATTCCGATTTTTTTTGCCAAATTGATTTTTTCAAGTCACTGTAATAATGGTCGTACGTCAAAACGTTCTGAGTACGTTCATGCCAAAAAATGTCAAACTTTACAATGAAAATATCGGATGGCGGCAGGCAACACTTAGTGTTGCCCAGGCCAGAAATATATATAGCAACCCTCGTATACATAGGTATATAATTTATAAGGTCTCAGATCAAAAATTCGAGGTGCTGCAAACAGAAAAACAAATTTTCTATCGATCCCATGGTAGCCGGTTCTATGCACTGGATTGACCCGAATTCTTCGACCAAGGGCTGTCACCTCGGTACTATGTGCCGCTACAACAACAAAAAATATACACCTCATCCTATAGTGAAGGGTCTTTTATAGCAACCTTTAAACACAGCGATAACTACCATACTAATTTCTAATGTAAATAGTTCCGGCCCTAAGGTCATGTTAATAATATCCGGTTGAAAGCTTATCAGCCCTTAATCGTTATCGGCGAATCGACACCCTTTATTTGCCGATAACGATTAAGCGGTTACAAATTAGAACGATATGAAAACATTTATTAAAAATGTTTAAATTGTGCTATGCTGAGTTTCCCGTTCGGCCTGGCTTGTTTAATTTGAATTTTCTAGTTTTACGCCTCTAACAAGCACCATGTATAAGTATTTATCCACTGTATTACCCCAGTTAAGATAGCTTAACCTTGAGCAGCGAGCTTCTAAACAATGTGTGACCAAATACAAAAAAATAAAGATAATGCATTTTTGGCAAACATCCGGCGATGCGGTGATTAAAATTCAGGATGATAACCCACCTGCAAGTACGAGTATGCGAGGGTGGTTCTATAAGTATGCGTGATTGGAATAAAAAGGCAAGTTTTTAATTTTTTTCTTCTCATTTTTAAACGTAATCCCCTTTCCCAACGTTTCTGTCTATTGTTTAACCCTCCAAAAAATACGATTGTCAACTCTTCAACATTCGCTTCTGTAACGAAGATTTCGTTTGGACTGAATATTTTTCCCGAGCCACGTTTTTATATTGGGAATCTGAAATAAGTTACTGGGAAACGAGTCGGGTAGGTACGGTGGGTGCGCAGCAATTTATGCTATTTGTCCGCGACAGTTCTTTGTAGAAGTGCCGCAAAGTTATCGTGGTTAAACAGTTTTTATCTTAGCTAACTAGGGACGTGTTTCTAAAATGTTATATCGAAACGGTCCAATTATTTCTATAGTACGTCCCGAGATCTTTATGCAAAAAGTCTATGGGGATTTTTTAGTGGAGTCCCGAAACATTTGTGGATATTCCGGCTAATGAGACCGACTTTACCTTCTTCGGGAAGATTCACTCAGAAAATTATATTGTTTTGATTGCAACTTTTGTTAGCCAAATGGGAACGTGTCTTCTTAAATTTTGTATCGAATCGGTCCAATAATTCACTGTAGTACTGCCCAGTGCTCTTTATTCAAAAAGTCTATGAGGATTATTCTCTTGGAATCCCAAAAAAAAATTTGGACATTTCGGTCGGTCTCATCTTCATCGGAGAAGAGTCACACTCAAAAATCTATTGTTTTGACTGTGGCAACGATTAAGACTGGACACTTAAACTCCTGCGAACTTCGTCTAAAGTGATCCAAACACTACATTGTCATTGAAAAAATTTGAGAGTACGGCAATATTGACCGTATTTTTATTCTCTGTTATTAAGCGAGTAAGTGGTCGCTAAGGCAATAACTTTAAAACTTTGAAAAAAAACTATATAAAATTTCTGTGTATAAAGAACTCTGTGCGTCAAAAACCGTTTGATATGCAAGCTTGAAACCGATAGAAAAAAAATATTCAAGAAATACTGGCCGTGTTATATTGGCAACTTGCTAAGAAGGTCGCTAACGCGATAACTTCATACCATTTTACAAGACAATAAAAATGATTTTGTTTATTTGGCTCGTCTTCGAAAATCCACACGGTCGATTGCTGTTTTGTTTCGGGCTCACACGCATAGATCCATGATTCCTCACCTGTGAGATCGTATAAAAGTCTTTTGAAGCACCGCGATCGTATTTTTTCAAAATTTCTTTGCACCAATCGACACGAGCCTTTTTTGACCGATTTTCAAACTGTGCGAGATCCAACGAGAACAAACCTTTTTTACGGCCAGGAAGGTGTTCATGCAATATCGAGTGTATGCTGGTTGAAGAAATACCCAAGGGTGCCTCTATCTATCTATACAACGGCCGTTTTTGGACGGACGACCTTCACGACCTTCGTCTTTGAGCGAGTCGGCCACGATTGAATTTATTAAACCAGTTTTTCACAGTGCTATAGGATAGTGCTTTATAGCCATACAAAGATTTAAGTTCATCGATGCATTATTGTCGTGATAATCCACGTCGAAAGTTGTGAAAAATGATCGCACGAAAATGTTCACGAGCTAATTCCATTTTTTGCCAAATTAATTTTTTCAAGTCACTGTAAACAACACAAATGATGGTCGTACGTCAAAACGTTCTGAGTACGTTTATGCTAAAAAATGTCAAACTCTCCAAGGAAATGTCAGATGGCGCCAGGCAACACTTAGTGGAATATATATAGCAACCTATTATAGTTTTCTGTAAACAAAATCATTTCTTTATTTTTGTACAATGGTGTGAAGTTTTTGCATTAGCGAACTATTACTTGCTTAATAACCGAGCAACAAACGAACACGCCTATTGTTTCTCCATGCGTTCACCAAAGAGAATTGAACAACAAAAGGGCTCATCGGCGAATTTGTTAAAGGCGGACAATAAAAAACTATAAATTGTAATAAAATAGATAATGTAATATAGTAAACCAATTAATTGCTTCACTTTTGCTTTGTAAAAAGTTTAAATTAATTTGTACTTTCACTTATCCTATCTCGAGCATATGTGTGCATGCAACACGAATTCAACGATGAGACCTCATCCTGTTTGATAAGTTTTTAGCATACCTTACATAAAACATATGTTATTAAATCGCAGGGTGTATCTTGTTTGATTTTTTGTTGAAAAAATACGAGTGGTAACTCTTACTCGTTTCTTTAGCGACTTGAGGCCAACGCGATTGCTAACCGAGTACATTTCATTTAAATGCTAGTTTAGTAACCTAAAACAAACAGAGGTTGTAAAAGCCTTATCCGCCTTATATCTACCGTAAGAAATCGTGGCAGTAATTGGGCCGACACCTTTCTCATGAACAATTCATCTTGTAAAATATTAATTACCGTTCCGTACGACACGCTTTCGGCTTCTACTACTTCGAGCACTTTCGTTCGGCAATCAGCAGGAATCAGGTCGTGGATATTTTTAACTCCTGGGAGCTCCACATCAAAAACAGATTTACGACAACGTTTTACTTAGTTGAAACAATAACTTCCGGTTTTTATAGCTGGTGAAAGCTTTCCATTGCAGGATTCAACTTTGCTTTTATTTCTTCGGACCTTTTTCATTCAAAAATTAAAAGCAAATTAATCTTTTATCGTTTTATCAACAAATTTCAAATACGTGTGTTTCAAATGGATGCCAAATAAAACCTAACCTTTAAATCAGTCTAAAATTTAGTATGATGTCGTCTGACAGATAATAGTACACAATGGTAATGCCTACTTTCCTCAGCTTCGCCACCTGTCTTTAACAACGGGTAATTCTTGATCTACCCTCCTATATAAATTTGCATACATATTTGTTAAAACAATACGTGCGTGCATAAATGTAAAAAAAACTAAGAAATTAATTATATAGGAGCAAACCTATATAATGGCTGCATATTAAAACATCTTATGTCTGATCTCACAATTTGTGATAATTACTGTTTTCAATTAATGTCTATTTTTTGGATGTCGTTTGAAAATACTTAAACTTTTAAACAACAAAACTTACATTTCTCAAGTTTCGTTAATTAATATTACAGAAGAATAAAATGTATCGCTTTACGCTTGAACAGCGATGGAAATAATGCAAATATATTTCCGAAGTCAATGCTGTGTTGTACACACAGTGCGTTGAATTGAAAAAACTTATGGCTGAAATGAGGCACTTCAGCAGTTCAAAGTTTGTGCAAAAAGTTCGTAAGACCGACACGGGTTGACAAGACTCACATCGTCACACCGGTGCGGATGAGAAAAAATCACCGAGAAAACAGTAAAATAGGGTAAACGAGAAAACAGTAAAATAGGGTAAAGTAAAATAGGGTAATTTTAAAATTTAAACTGAAAAATGGTTTGCTGGCGACACTTGGGTTTAATAAGTCGATTAGTCGACTAATCGACTTTTTGTTGCAAAAAATGTAAAAGTTGTGATCGACTTATGCGTTTGACTTTTAATCGAACAATCACCATCCTGTGGAACAGGGTTTTATAATTTAGAGTCATGGCAAATATTTGAGCTTGACCCATCTTTAAGTGTACTTATCGACTCAGAATCACAAGCCGATTCGTCTATCTGTCCGTCTGTCCATCTAAAGCTTGTTATCCAATAGCAGGTCGCAGAATCTCTGAATCTCGTCTTGTGTAGATCTAAAGCTTGTAATCAAAATACAGGTCGCAATTGTTGTGAACCAAGGAAGGACGCTTTGGAATGTAAAGAAACTCGATTCAAATATTGCTCCCACACATACTTAATGTTCAGTCGGCTCTAAGTTTTTAGCTCTAGTATCTATATATTACATTCAATTCTGATAAAATTTGGGATATACGAGGGCGGTTCGGAAAGTTCTTAGCCTATCAATGAAAGAGAATAGTTAGTTTTTCAAAAATAATTTTATTTTTCAATATAATCTCCTGAAACTTCAATACACTTAGTCCAACGCTTATCTAGCAATTCTATCCCTTGATTAAAATAGTTTTCATCAAGGTCTTCAAAATAGTGGTTACCAACTGTAATTGCATCTTCATTTGAGGTAAAACGCTTGCCAGCAAGGAATTTTTTTGGATTTGGGAACAGGTAAGTCACTGGGAGCTAAATCAGGAGAACAAGGTGGGTGGTCAAGCAACTCGTACTTTAATTCATTGATTTTAGCCATTGTTAAAACACTCTTGTGCGCTGGTGCGTTGTCTTGATGAAAAATTATTTTTTTGTGTTGTAAGCCAGGACGTTTTTCTCGAATTTGTACATTTAATTGATCTAAAAGGTTGCAATAGTACTCTGAATTTATTGTTTTACCCTTTTGCAGATAGTCAATCAATAAAATACCTTTGAAGTCCCAAAAAAACCGTTGCCATAACCTTACCAGCCGATTGAATTGTTTTTGCCTTCTTTGGGGCACTTCCTCCAGCTTCAGTCCATTGTTTGGATTGTTCTTTTGTCTCTGGAGTATAGTGGTGGATCCATGCCTCATCAACAGTTATGAAACGGCGCTTAAAATCCATTTTATTTCGCTGAAAACGATCCAAACAAGCTTGAGAAATGTGCCTCTATATATCTATACAACGGCCGTTTTTGGACGGACGACCTTCGTCTTTGAGCGAGTCGGCCACGATTGAATTTATTAAACTAGTTTTTCACAGTGCTATAGGATAGTGCTTTATAGCCATACAAAGATTTAAGTTCATCGATGCACTATTGTCGTGATAATCCACGTCGAAAGTTGTGAAAAATGTTCACGAGCTAATTCCATTTTTTGCCAAATTGATTTTTACGTAGTTCATCTTCAATGCTTGAACGACCACGTTTAAATTCAGCAACCCAATTTTTTACTGTTGCATATGAAGGAGCACTTTCACCTAACACATTCACCATATCATTATGAATTTCTTGCCCCGATAAACCTTCTTTATGTAAATATTTAATGACACCACGCATTTCTAATTTTTCCATTGTAAAAAAATCGCGGATGCGTCTTTTGTGAACACCTGTTTCTATATGAAGGAGTTGCCAGATCGAAACAAAATTTAACATGTGTTCATAGCAGATGGAAGTTTCCAAAACACTTAACTTTTTTCTGTTTATACCGCGCTTTTTGTGCTAGGCTAAGAAGTTTCCGAATCGCCCTCGTATTTTATTGAAATTCAAGGAAATTGCTTTAGATTTAAATATAGCTTCTACACCTACGTACGTTCTACCGATTTTCTGTCTTTAGCTGTAGAAGTCACATATTACATTAAATCTTGATAAAATTTGGCACAGTTCATAACGATTGATAAGTTACCGTCTCATATAAAATTGGAATACATCGCTTCACGTTTCGATATAGCCCTAGTCCTAAAATACCTCGTGAGTTTTCATACAACCGCTCTAGAACACCATTTTATGACCTTTTGACCCATTTTTTATGCATTTAGGGAACCAAGCCCTACAGATGGTTTTGGCGCCCGACAAAACGGCATCCACATGGACACATGGGAGGGTATTAAATGAGAATGAAATTTCGCATGAGGTCAAAAATTAACTTATAGTGAAATTTGAACCTGTTTCATTTGGCTTTGCTGTACATTTAGAATTTATTAAGCTTTTTTGTCAGATTATAATTCCACATGATTTTCTTTATACACTACACCGAAAGTGGATGGTGTATTAAATTTGTCATTCTGTTTGTAACACTACGAAATATCTATCTGGGACCCTATGAAGTATATATAGGTTGATCCATCTAGAGGTATTTTTTCAGAACAAAAAAAGTATAAAAATTCAAATCTTTATCTTTATTGGTAGTTTGAAAGGACATTTTATGGCATTTATTTTTTGAAAATAATTACCTTCAAATGTTGGCAACTGTATTATGGAAATAAGCATTCGGTGAGAAACGAACGATCCGCTATTTTCGACCAAAATTTTGTTCAGTGATGAGGCCCATTTCTGGCCCAACGGCAAAGTCAATAAACAAAATCGCCGCATTTGGGTTGAAGAGCAACAAGAAGAGGTTCAAGAGGTGCCATTATACCCAGAGAAAATCACAGTTTGGTGCGGTTTATTATAAAAATGATAATGGCCGGAACGTAACCGTGAATGGTTCTCGCTATCGCGCCATGATATCGATCTTTATGCTACCTTAAATTGAAGCCCGTAATCTTGAGGAGACTTGGTTTCAACAGGACACTGCCACTTGCCATACAGCTGCTTAAACAATGGATCTATTAAGAGGTCATTTCGAAAAGCAGCCAATTTCACGTTTTGGACAGGTGAGTTGGCCGCCTAGGTGTGAGTGATATCACACCTTTAGACATTTTTCTTTGGGGTTACGTAATGTCCAAAGTCTATGCTGACAAACCAGCTACGATTCAGGGTTTAAAAGCCAACATTACGCGTGGCATTATAGCCATACCGGACGAACTGCTCGAACCAGTCATCCAAAATTGGACCCTCAGAATGGAAACCCTGAGGCGTAGTTGCGGCCAACATTTGAAGAAAATTATATTCAAAAAATAAATGTCATAAAATGTCCTTTAAAATTACCAATAAAGATTCCACACTTGATTTGCATTTTTATATTTGTTTTTGTTCAGAAAAAATACCCCTAGATGGATCACCCTTTATATTCCTGATCGCCGTAAAATTCTAAGACGATCTAGACATGTCCGTCTGTCTGTACATGGCTAGTTGCACTGTCTTGTTGAAACCTCTTATCGGCGATGTCAAGCTCATCCAATTATGGCCGAAAATAATTTTCTAACATGGCGCGATAGCGCTCTCCATTGACTTGAGGATTGTTTCTATCGACGAAATGCGAATGCAATTTTGTTTCTTGAAGCACATGTGGGTTTGTTACTGTCCAATAACGCATATTTTTTTTCTTTATTGACAAAACTACTCGGCCAGAAATGACTGTCGGATAGTACGATTATTAGGGCCTAAAATTGGAGTAAGCGCTCTTAAAGTTGCGACCACCGACTCAGAATTTCGGTAGTAATTTTTAATGATTTCCAAACGTTGCTCGTAAGTGAACTTTAGCATAATGAAAATGTTCACTTCGACTAACGTTTTGACACTAAAAGATTATTAAAAATGTTTGAGGGTGCGTTGACATAAAGTAACGAAATTGTTCTGTCCTTTGGGAAAACCCTGTATTTATTTATTTCAGAAATATAAACAAAGCAAGTTAAAACGTCGCTAAGTTCGGCATAGCAGAACCTTATATACACCAGCCGTTACTTCGACACTAAAGCGCAAACAAGTTCTCAGCCGAAACTTCAAAATAAAAATCGTTGGATGGTATACAAATTCTGTAAAGTTACGAAAAAAAGGACCGCTATTCTCAACACAAGCGACCAGTTGCCAACATCGACAAATGGGTCTCAAATATGGATTTATTTTTATTATTTAACTGATCTCTTGGATTTGTGGGGCCCAATTAACGGCTGTTATAGCCTTAAAGGCAAAAAATATGATAAGTCTTATTTCAACTTATTTCATGTTGTTAAAAAATATTGCTAACTGCTTTATAGTGGGAAACCATCCTTTCGATATATCATTCAAGTATTTATGAATAACAGCACTAAAAATTCCTCACATTTTATTGGCAAATACGAATATGTCTTAATGAAGAGTGAATTCTTACCATTTTCCGGACGATTTGCGCAGGCATCATTTGTGGTCACATACTCTTTGCAGTTAATGGAGCCCATACTTAAAGAGCGTGCCTGAGCTGGTGGTGGTGGTGGTTGTGATGGTCGTTGCGGCAACTGTTGCTGGCGGCAGCGATTATGACGTAATGACCTTGCGGGAATATTCACAGTAAAAGCGAGAGGCCGGCGACAACACAATAGTGCACTTGAGGTTGAAATGTGAAACCTGTTGAATTTTGATTGTTTGTTGTTAGGTACGAACATAAAACGAAAAGATTTTTGTTTGTTTTAGAGAAAAAAAAATCATGAATGGAAAATAATGCATTAACCACAATTCTCCTCAAAACTAGGGATGTCGATCGTCGAAAGAAAGGTATTTTTTTGGGATTTAGAAATGCAAAATGAAGGATTTGATTCAAGCGACTTTAACGCAATCAGTTTACAAGTTTATTTCTTTATGTGAATACAATTCCCTTAATAGCTTTTAAAATATGTGTGCCAGGTATTATAACAGTGGTTTAAATCAAGAATTGTTCGTTATATTTGGGGGTCTGAGATTGAAAACATTTAAAAAAAAATTCAACCCTGCTTGCAAAAAAAAGACTTTTCGACAGCCTTTTGATTAACTTTCTGATTTTTTTTTTTTAGTGAAATGTTCAATAAATTAAATCAGACAATGAACTAAGCAATTTAATCTTAAAAAAAAACAATTTTTTCTACACAATATTTAGACGTAATAGAATTATTTGAAACAAAATGTGTGATTATTTTATCGTTTACAGTCTGATTTCTCAAAATATAAAAACTTCTTATAAAAACTTAACTTTTATTTATAATTTAAAAAATATTAATAGAAATTCCATTAGAAATTCCTTTGCTCGCTTATGCCAACTAAATCCACTTCGAAAGGATTTCGATTCAAATTGCAATAGAATTCAACTTAAAATCCAATGAATGCGAATTTCGTTTGGATATGCGAACAAGAATTCGATTTCAAATTCAAAAACACCAATTGTAATTCAATAGATTCCATTTAAAACAAAGAATATTCCTTTTCAAACATAAAAAGTTTTTCAGATTTCAAATTCAAAAAACTCCAATTAAGATTATCTTTGAAAGATTACTTTTAAAATTAAGAATATTAGATTTAATATATCGTCGAAGTTCCCAGCACAAGGCCTATGTGTAAATTTTGGATTTTTTTTTTTGCTTTCAGTAATCCTATCGGTCATACATGTAACCACCAAATCATTTTTCGATATTTTTATTGATTCAGAAGTTAGAGATAGGCATATGTGCATTGCTTTATAGAACTTATCATAAAATTATTGTAAAAGACATATGTGTTTTTCTTTACAGATCCCATCTCAATTTCAAAATCAATATTTTTATATGGTTCAATATGGTCCAGATTCTAAACAGTTAATTGCAATTCCAAAGAAATTCTTTGTACTAAATGTTGTCCAGATCAGACAATAATGGACGAACGGTCAGACATCGCTCGAGCGTATTATAATTGTACGCTGATCAAAAATATATACACTTAATAGGGTATCAGATCGACATTTTGAGGTGTGCCAAACGAAATGCCAGCTTTGGTACACACCCATCTTACGATAGCGGATATAAAAAGGCCTACACGGAAAGTTATCAATTTCTTTTTTATTTTAATGCAGAAAAGGCAATACAAAAATGGCCTATGTGGCATTAAAAATCGCGACTTAAACTCAAATTTTTATTTAGTTAAAACGTATTATCACTAATTTCGTAAATTCCCCGAAATGAATAAAAGCAACAGTTTTTTTTGGCTCTCCTATAAAGTATCGGAAAACACATAGGCCTTCTGCTGAGAGCACCCACGATGTAGAAAATTTAATTTAAAAGTAAAATGTTCTTTTTGAAATTCAAAAGTCACTAATTGTAATAAAATTCAAAAGATTGCAGTTCTTATATTGACCATCCTTTTTGTTATATCATCTCAGATGGGGCCTTAGAGCTTATGGCAACATTAAACAACGATTTTGCTTGAAAAATCTTCATTTCTGACTAAACGCAATTTTATATTAGCGGCATCCTAAGAGGTTGTGTGTCAGTTTAGTTGTTTTGAGCTGGGCATAATTGGCCGATTTTTTTAATATGCTGCTTGAAACTCCTATTTCGGTTTACGGTGAGCGCTGCAGCGAAATGCGCGCCATGGCACACAGACCTCGCCACAATTGATCGTTTGGGTGACAAGTGTTATCTAAGCTGCGAAAGATGGATCGATCTTATGCGAACAGTAATTACTGAGGCTTTTACGCTGAAATTCAAACAAGCTATTCGTGATATAGGTCCAGAAACGGTCACCAAGTTCTTGGGAAATTGGGTTGACAGAATGCCTTTACATCGAAGCCTTTCGAATTATTTTTAATATACCAATACATTTTTTTTTTAAGTACCAGGGACTTGAACCACTTATACTTGTAGGGTGGGCGATTTAAGACTTTAAATTTGGCTGTAAAGAAACAAATACCGATAATTTTTTCAAGTTTCTGGTTTTATTGGAAAGTTTTAACTTTGTCTTTTAATAATAGAACACAATACGAGGGTTGCTATATATATTTCTGGAATGGGCAACACTAAGTGTTACCTGTCGCCATCTGACATTTTCATTGGAAAGTTTGACATTTTTTAGCACAAACGTACTCAGAACGTTTTGACGTACGACCATCATTTGTGTTGTTTACAGTGACTTTAAAAACTAAAGTTGGCAAAAAAATGGAGTTAACCGCAAAATGGGTCATCCGCCGTACGGCCCTGACTTGGCACCCAATGACTTCTCTTTATTCCCGCACATCAAGAAAAAAATGCGTGGTCAACGATTTTCGTAGCCAAAGGATGCTGTTGAAGCGTTCAAAAACCATGTTTTGGAGGTGTCTCAATCGGACTGGAAAAAGTGCTTCGACAATCGGTTTGGGCGCATTCAAATGTGTATAAATCTTGCTGGAGAATACTTTGAAAAACAATAAAACCATTTTTGATGATAAATATTCGCATTTTCATTATTAGACAAGAAATATATATAGCAACCCTCGTATCATTCATATGACTACCACAACTGGCTCGGCAGTACATCATCCGATAAACGCAATTTTCAGTACATTTTCAATTGCTTTGGGGTTGAATCTGTTCAATGGCAACTTCGATTTCATGTTTCATCGCTTTAATTGTTTATGGATGCTTTGCGTAACATTTATCCTTAATGGCTTCCCACAGAAAAATTCCAAAGGGCTTAAATCACAGCATAACAGTGCATAATATATATATATATATATATATATATATATATATATATATATATATCGTTGGTTGCGTAGGCTATGTGACATGTGGCCGGTGTAGACGGTAACGGCGGATCCTAGCTCATTTTCAAAAAAATGGCCCAATGATGCCGCCAGACCAAAATCCACACCAAACAGTGATTCGTTTTGGATGAATTGGCTTCTCAATAGTCACGTGTAGGCTCTCTAAACTCCATATGCGGCAGTTTGGCTTAGACACCGAAATGAAAATGAGCTTCATCTGAAAACATGATTTTTCGGTAAAATCCTTTATCTTCGGCCAAAAAAATCTTCAGCACATTGGACGAAGCGAAAACGCATCAGACGGTGTTCCATTAATAAATGACAAAGTTCAATCTTTTGCAATTAAACCAGAAATTTTAAATTATTAAAAAATATCAGTAGTTTTTTTTCAGCCGATTCAAATTTAATATTTAAAATGGCCCACCCTATTTCCCTATTGGGAAAACGCTAACCTCAAGAATGAGGTCACTTACCCCAGAAGATCAATTCATATAAATACCTATGAATATGCGATGAGCAACAGCTTTCTACCTTGTATAAAGTCGAGAATCCACTAAGCACTTTATTCTGTTCGATTGTGGGCACAAAATGCATTTTAACAGGGTGTAGGCAGCTGTTTTCATATTTTGTTCCATAAGAAGGTATTTTTTTAAGAACAAATCTATGGCCTATGGACTTGCAAAAAAAAACTCTCACCTACTTGAAATGTCTGTTCAAAAATAATTCACAAAAATGAAATTTAACGATCTACAGTATTCACAAGAATTTTTAATTTTAGCTACAAATGTTTTGTCCGATACTGCGCATAATTACGAGGGCGGTTCGGAAACTTCATAGCCTAGCATAAAAAGGGCGGTATAAACAGAAAAAAGTTAAGTGTTTTGGAAACTTCCATCTCTGCTATGAACACATGTTAAATTTTGTTTCGATCTGGCAACTCCTTCATATAGAAACAGGTGTTCACAAAAGACGCATCCGCGATTTTTTTACGATGGAAAAATAAGAAATGCGTGGTGTCATTAAATATTTACATAAAAAAGGTTTATCGGGACAAGAAATTCATAATGATATGGTGAATGTGTTAGGTGAAAGTGCTCCTTCATATGCAACAGTAAAAAATTGGGTTGCTGAATTTAAACGTGGTCGTACAAGCATTGAAGATGAACCACGTAGTGGACGTCCAAAAACAGCAACAACAACAGAAATTGTAGCCAAAGTGCATGATATGGTATTAAATGATCGACGAATAAAAGTGCGTGAAATAGTTAATATCATGGGCATCTCAAATGATCGAGTCCATTTAATTTTGCATGAAGAACTACAGATGAAAAAGCTTTCTGCAAGATGGGTGCCGGACTTGTTAACAGTCGACCAAAAACGCATACGAATGAACATTTCTCAAGCTTGTTTGGATCGTTTTCAGCGAAATAAAATGGATTTTAAGCGTCGTTTCATAACTGTTGATGAGACATGGATCCACCACTATACTCCAGAGACAAAAGAACAATCCAAACAATGGACTGAAGCTGGAGGAAGTGCCCCAAAGAAGGCAAAAACAATTCAATCGGCTGGTAAGGTTATGGCAACGGTTTTTTTGGGACTTCAAAGGTATTTTATTGATTGACTATCTGCAAAAGGGTAAAACAATAAATTCAGAGTACTATTGCAACCTTTTAGATCAATTAAATGTACAAATTTGAGAAAAACGTCCTGGCTTACAACACACAAAAATAATTTTTCATCAAGACAACGCACCAGCGCACAAGAGTGTTTTAACAATGGCTAAAATCAACGAATTAAAGTACTAGTTGCTTGACCACCCACCTTGCTCTCCTGATTTAGCTCCCAGTGACTTTTACCTGTTCCCAAATCTAAAAAAATTCCTTGCTGGTAAGCGTTTACCTCAAATGAAGATGCAATTACAGTTGTAAACCACTGTTTTGAAGACCTTGAGGAAATCTATTTTAATCAAGGGATAGAATTGCTAGATAAGCGTTGGACTAAGTGTATTGAAGTTTCAGGAGATTATATTGAAAACTAAAAATATTTTTGATAAACTAACTATTCTCTTTCATTGATAGGCTAAGAACTTTCCGAATTGCCCTCGTATATATTGGAAAAAGATAATAATCGTGATTATCACTGGCAGTTTAAAGGTCGCTAGTGCACTTCTGCGATTTTTTCAATCACAATTGAGCGATATAAACTATTAACCGAATTATTTTATGTACATTTTTTAGAACAGCACACTCATTTTTTCAAATCACTTGAAAAATCCTAATTCAGGAATTTTGTAAATTCCGATCGACATCCCTAAATAGAACGTATTCCCAAGATTAACACTTTAACTAACTAACCTTCGTATGGTAGATAAATTTCCACCTTGAGTAACGGTTTGTTGAGGCTTATAGAGATTCTTTTCAAAGGTCTGTGGTTCCTTTGTCGGCAAACAATTGGGTGACACTGTAAATCTCACACGTTTATTCAAACTATTTACGGTGGGTCTACTAAAGCGACGTAATGACGAATACCTTGATAAGAATCGTAGGGATAGAAATAAGAGGGGGAAGGGAGAGATATGTTGTCACTTTAATTATATGCCGCAAACACTTGAGTTTTTAATTGATTTGGGGTTTTTTTTATAATTTTTTGTATCACGGGTGTAAATTTTCATATCGTAAATCACTTGTTGCGAAAATTAATTTATTCACCGCCGTTAACCGAATATTTATGGAGTAAAGAGAGAAGTTTTTAAGTTTTTTGATGAGCTCCCGCGGCACTACTGTTTTATGTCTGGAATGGATAAATGATGGTAACTAGTGCGACCCGAATTTCAGGGCAAACGAAATGCAGCGCAGCGCGGTATGAGTAAAAGAACTTCGGTTTGTAAATATGAGGACGTACGAGAATGAATGAATGCCCATTAACGGACCGTTCGACCGACTGGCTGACTAACTCGACCCGTAACTATTTTACGACTAATACTGGCATTTGCTTCTGAATATGCACAAGTGCCTGTACAGGCGAGATACTCGCACTTGCTCACAATCAAGAGACGCAGATATAAAGACGTATACGAGGGCCGTACGATAATTCGTATCAGATTTATTTATTTAATTTTAATTATTTCAATTCTGGTTGCAACTTGAAGCCAATTATGAATATATTACAAAAATATTTACATTGAAAAACAATAATAAGCTGCCGCTCAGGAACTTCTCAATATTAATTTAAAAAAAATTATTAAATCATTATTCATTTTTGAAGATTCCACAAGAAAACAAGTAAACACGATTTAACGTTTAAACGATAATCGAAAATATAGGGAAAATAAGGCTAGTAACTAGATAGGTTTGAAAATTCCACAATGGTATATGCAAATATCTTTCACCTTATTTGTTTAATAAAAATAACTTAATAAATATTGATTATTGGAAAAACGGAGACGTTTATTAAATATAGAAAAAAATTTAGTCATTCTATAAAAAACGAATAGACGCGTTATATACTTTTCCCTATTACCAAGTGCGATTAAATAACACTGTTCCGTAAAAATTTACTTTTGCGCCTTCCTTTAGACAAAACCAACTGATCTTTATTTTAAATGAACTCCTGAATCCGAATTGAGTGTCCGTTTTCGAAATACCGTGAAAATGATTATTTTGATTACTTTTTTTTTATTAATTTGCCCAAAACTTCGTCAATCCTATGATTTTTTACAAAAACTGCTATAACCCCGGCAATTTTCGTCGGATTATCAAAAAATATACCATGTTAGAAACATTGCAGCACCTCCATTCTGATTTTGTGCAAAACGAGCCCCAGAATTGGGCTAATATTGACAGCTGAGAACAAAATTTTGCCTTTTTTTTTCTATAACTTCCGCAATTTTTATTCGATTTTTATAAATAATGATTTTTATAAAAGATGCATTCGGTACCCATTTATGATGCCCTGTGAATCGGATAAGAATTGCCGAAGTTTCAGACGAATTAATGAAAAATTTACGATATCTCAAAAACTAAACGGACCCTCAATTCGGATTCAGGATATCATTTTACATAAGGATCAGTTGGTTTCGTCTAAAGGAGGATTTTGTTGCAGAACAGTGCTATTTTTGGTTGTTTCATTCATTTGTTTGCTAAATATTAATATACAAATGTTTGATGCAACCATGTTACAGTTATAATTAGAATTCTGAATTATATGCACTAAAAACACCTTTTAAGCACATTAAAATCGAATTTGCGAATGGAAAAATTAATAATTCAAAACACAACGTAAAGAGATTGTAGTGATAAAATTGCAAAGGCTAATAAATAATGTGTTTTATACAGATTATATCAGTCTCATAACCTAACGATCCAATGAGTGGGGATATCGGTGATATAAGGAATAATGCGGATGAGAACATAAGAAAGTGCCAGAGATATAATGAAGATAGAGCCCTTACTAGGTCAGGGAAGGTGAACACTTTTATTAAGGAGGACTTTGTAGTCATCAGGAATGTCGACGCGTCTATTGGTGTTAACAAGAAGCTACTGCCATAATATAAATATAGAATGATCGCTACGTAATTCGTGATATTGAAAATTGCCAGGTTACTCAGATTCCTTATAACACCGTTCAACACGCTTTTGCACACATGAAGAAGACCTATATATTCGGAATCTACGTCGAAAAATAAACTACCCGTGTGTCCCAGTTTTTCTAGATCAATTCGTATTTTCGCGAAAAATGTGAATATATATTTGGTTAAAAACCACTTATATAGACATATTTTGTATTAACATACAAGTCCATATCCATAAATTTTTTGCAAATATAACGAATTGATGCAGAAAAAGTGGGATACACGTGTATTTTATTTTTTCCTCCTCTTTCAGAATATACTAATTTTTTTCAAAGTGCAACTTAAATTTGTCATACAGTGTAATGGGGTTATTGAGGCCTGTAACATCAAACTTTGGGGGAAGAAAGAAACCGAGGACAATAAGAAAGGTAGCTCTTCTTAAGTTTTTGTAGATTTCCGACTTCGTTAATTTAAGTATCGTAACTCTACTTTCGATAAACTACTTCTGATAAATTTCTGTATATAAAAGGTGATCCATCCAGAGGTATTTTTTTAAGATATAAAAATACTTAAATTCAAATCAAGTGTGTAATCTTTTTCATTCATTCGAAGGAAATTTTATGCCATTTATATCTTGAATATCATTTCCTTCAAATGTTGGCCGCAACTACGCCTTAGGGTGTCCATTCTGAGGGTGCAATTTTGGATGACTCATTCGAGCATTATGACCGTGAATGACACGCGTAATGTTAGCTTCCAAGACCTGAATCATAGCTGGTCTGTCAGCATAGATTTTGGACTTTCCATAGCTCAAAGGAAAAAAGTCTAAAGTTGTGATATCACACGATCTAGGCGGCCAATTCACCGGTCCAGAATGTGAAATTAGCTGCTCTTCGAAATTACCTCTCACTAGATCTATTGTTTGACCAGCTACATGGCAAGTGGCACCGTCGTGTTGAAACAAAATGTCGTCAGGAATACGGGCTTCAATTTCAGCTAGTAAAAAGTCCGATATGGTAGAGCAATAGCGAGCACAATTGAAAGTTACATTTCGAACATTATCATTTTTTAAAAAATATGGACCGATAATCCCACCAGCCCATAAACTGCACCAAACCGTGGTTTTCTCTGGATATAATGGCACTTCTTCTGGTTCCTCTTCAGCCCAAATGCGGCAATCTGGGGTTTTATTAATTTAAGTCTTGAAATATTTACTTTACGGAATAATTAAGAACCCAATAATACTTATAAAATGTCCAAACAGTACATCAAGTTTGTCGAAACCTAAAAGCGATATGCTTCTTCTTTGTAATAATGTAGAAAAACATCACTCTGTAACACACAAATTTTCTGTTTACGAGTACTTATCTACTTTTGTTTGATCACAATTACAAGAACTCAAAAAAGGTCAAATTGAAACACAGAACACACTAAATAACAGCCCTCCCAAAGTAATTTTTCTGTTTCCCAAATTCTCAAAGATAAAGCATATCGTCCATTTATCGTCTTTGATTCTAACAATCGATTTTCGAGTAAATTTGTTGTTAAAGTAACTGAAATAAACTTTACCGAATGTTAAAAATTCATATTTTAAATAGATGGTGTTCAGTACGAAAATTTTTAATAATTCAGTCTATTACTTTATTAGATTTACACGTTTTGGAATAATTGGAAGGCCCTGTATTATTTTACAAGTACCGAAGAAGTATTGGGGGTATTCGAAAGAAAACTCATTCGAAAAATCACGCGCCTACCTACGTAAACTGAGAGTACAACAAAATTTCTTTCCATTGAGAACCGTAACATTTGAGAAAAGTAAGATGAAAAGTAAGATGAAAAGCAGTTCTCATTAGTTTTGGTAAATGTTTGCTTAAAAAGCACCGATAAGTACGCGAAGGAAGAATGTGTCTTCTTTTATTTCTCAATGAACTCATCAACAATAAATTTAGTCTTTTTACCTTAGCTTCGCTCGTGCAATTATATTTTTATAGGTTTGTCATCATCCAATTCGTACATTGAATTCAATACAAAATTTTATATATTCGCTTTCTTTGTTGCGAACAAAATGCTCATCAAAAAACATCTGCATTAGCGAATTGGCATCAGTAATGCCAAATGCGCATCAGGTGCAAAGCAATGATGCATCTTCCAACTGGCTCTCTTTCAAACTTTCTATTCTCAATTATGTATGTCAATGACCTCTATCGTATATAGAAATGGATTATATGCATCAACATTTCTTTCTTCTCTCTGTTTCAAAGTCAATGAATCTCTTTCATCGTTATTGAGAATGGTTGCTAGACGTGTTTTCTTTTTGGCAATCTAGCATTTGCTAAAACCCTTAAAAAATATGCGAACTTTATTCACTGTTTTTTGACGATTCCCAAGTACACTGTTACCATGCACATTAAAAATATCTTCACTGCATACTCAGAGTGAAAACTTTGGTTGGAAATCGACTCGATCTACAAACATTTAGTTGGACAAACAGACTTTCCGTTACAATTGCCAAATTTTGTTAAAAGTGATTGTCATCATTATACGAGGTCATATCAATAATGCCGTGACTTTTACAACTTCCTTCATACTTAGTAGGGACATAAATACTGTTACAACATTGAACACACCCATTTAAATGGTAGAACTGAGCATACCCCGTTAATGTCATATGGGTTTTGAAAGCTAACCTCGATAGCGTTAGTCGTCTGTAATGGGATTTTAAAATTGTTTCAACTTTTATCATGGAGATCATTTTCAAGTGTGAAATAAAAAAGCGATATTTTCAAAACACTCCGGCCACTAGGGATTAGCCGCATGTTCGTCTACCGATTCATAAAACTGTGTGAGGAGACAGGAGGTGTAAAAGACCGGCACGGTCGGGACGCCCACGGTCTTTTCGAACACCGCAAGTCATCAAATCCGTTAAATCAATAATTTACAGAAATCCGCTCCGAAAACAGAAAAGCATGGACCGTGAGATGAATATCACGCAAAAGTCCATAAGTCAAATCATTAAAAAAGACTTGGGACTTGGGGCTTTCAAACGACGTAACGGACATTTATTGACTGCAGCTTTAAAAAAAAAAATAGGATTGAAAAATGAAAACGTCTTTTGGTGAAGCACGCTAATAACTTGCACGGAAAAATTGTTCACCGATGAAAAAATTTTTACTGTTTAGGAAAAATTTAACAAGCTAAATGATTGAGTGTATGCGCGGTCATCTAACGAAGCATCTGAACTGATCCCAAGGGTGAAAAAGGGTCATCACCCAGCTTCAGTCATGGTTAGGTAGGGGTGTCTCTTACGATGGGGTCACTTACCAGCATTTCTGCGAACAAGGAGTCAAAACATCGCCCAAAGTTTACCAAGAATCCGTTTTGGAAGCTGTTGTGAAGCCTCTTAACAATTCCCTGTTCCAAAACCAGCCATGGACTTACCAGCAGGATTCTGCGCCGGCCCATAAGGCTAAAACGTCCCAGGCCTGGCTTCGAAACAATTTGCCAGCGTCCATTTCCTCTGAAGAATGGCCCTCAGGCAGTCCAGATTTGAACCCATTGGATTACAAATTGTGGACGGTTTTAGAGGACAAGGTTTGTCACAAAAGATAACCCAACATTGGATCTCTTAAAACTGCTTTGGTTGAGATGTGGCCAATTTTCCAATGGACGAGGTTCGTGCAGCTATTGACGATTGGCCAGTGCGACTTAAGGCGTGTGTAAAGGCAAAAGGCTGACATTTCGAATAAGTAGATTCTTTTTGGATACAATATACACCAATAAATATATTAAAAAATATTTTGTTCAAAAACATTCAGTACTTTTTATTGTACAGCATAAAACGTGCGTAACAGCATTTCTGTCCCCACTAAGTAGCTTTATAAAATGCAACACTGCTCCCATCAAGTACCATCTGTTAATAGACGACTGTCAAATTTTGAGAGAATTCCGTCATTTAGTTTGTGTTTAACAGCGTGGATTTTGTTAAAAATGGAAAGCTGTGAATTTCGACTGCTTAAAAAAATTTATTTTGCGGGAAAAAAAACCGACAATCAAACCAAGAAAAAGCTTCATTAATACTATGGGTGCTTTGCACCATAGATTTCAATGATAAAAAAAGTGGTTTACTATTGGCTTTATTTCTATTTAGGCTCGATGTCGAATCTACACTTTCGCAATTTTCGAGTTTCCGAACAGAGCGCTAAAATGAAGTCTTATTCGAGACGATTTCGATAAATACTTAGGATCATTTTCTTGTTTTTACATTCGTCGAAAAAATATCGAAATGCTGGTCTATTTTGATTCGATAGCAATGCAAATTTATGGAGTTTTCTGAATAAGTTTATTCATCGAGACATTATGAAAAGTTTAAATAATTTCGAGTCATTTAACATGATTTCTTGTCAAAACGTTTTAAAACTTTATATTAAATTGTATTAAAATTCTTAGCGACCTCAATTTCAGCGAAATATTTCTTGGAATACCAAAATAGGCATGCCGAAAATAGTTGTAGTCGACCAACCATAATGCACGATGTTAATTGTGAGTAACATCATAACGTGAAGTGTTTTGCACAACTTTATTTGTCATTTCGTTGTTTCAGCGTTTGACAATGTGAACCAAGGAGTTTGACAATGTCAACCGACACACACTTGAGCAGCGCGTTAAACTTGTTGAAACCTTTAACAAAAATGGGCGTTTAAATCAAAATGCTTTTCGTGATTTTTTTTGATTAGGATAATCGACCAAATGTGGTCACATTGGATTCGTTAACAAGCAGAAATGCCAACCATGGCGAGGTACAGAAATGAAAATTTAAAAATTTAACGAAAATGGGCGTTCAAATCAAAAAGCATTTCGTGAGTTTCTTTAATCAGCATAATCGACCAAATGTGTCCAGAGTGGATTCATTAAAAAGCAGAATTGCCGCATTTGGCGAATAAGAATCGACGAGTGAATGTTAAAAAATCAATGCATCCACAAAGATTGACTGTTTGGTGCGGTTTACGGGATGGCAGTGTCATCAGACCGTCCTTTTTCGAAAATGAGTTAGGCCAAGGTAGTTACCGCGAATGGTGTTCGCTATCGTGGGATTGAAACGGACTTCTTGTGGCCAGAAATTCAGAATAAGGACCTGGGCGATATGTGGTCCCAACCGGATGGAGCCACTTGCCACACAGCCAACGGAACAATGGCCCTGTCGTGGCACCGTTGGACTTTTTTCTTTGGGGATATGCCAAGAACAATTGAAGAGCTAAAGGATGAGTCAATTCGGCACATTAACTACATTGTACCACCATTTTGTCTTAAGTCATTGAAAATATGGACCATCGGATAGAGGTATACCACAGAAAACGTGGCGAGCATTTGGCCGATATTTTGTTTTACACATAATTGTCATAATCACACTCTTCTACTATAATTTTAAACATTAAGATAATTCGTTGAAAACTTTTTTTTACAATTATTTATTAACACAAATAAGCTTTATAGATCTATTCATTATTTTTCAAATTGATACAATGGAAAACGTGTTTCATTAAAACTATACGAGTGAAATAAATAGCTTGTGAAATTAAACCAGACTATTTAAAAAAATCAGAATTGAGTTAAATCGTTCAGTAATAGAATAAAAAGATCATACGATAAGAAATTTGTTTTCATTTCTATAAAAAGTGCTGCCTTATCAGGATGGAACATTTTAGAAAAATCGCCGTGTTTTATTTTTATGATCAAAACGAAAAAAGACGTGTAAACAAATAATTCAGTCAGTAATTGTGTTGCTATATACTCGTACAAGGTGGTGCAAAAGTGATCAGCCTACCGATGGGGCTATAAGTACAAAAGGCGGCAATTGTCAAAGCAGAATTAATATTTGTGCCTTTTTGTATTCCTATTGGCCTAACAATAGTTTGATGACTTTTGCGCATCCTTGCTTATACTTATACCATTTTTGCGAGCGGTACTGATAAATTCATCATTATCCTGACCAAACGACTGAATCTGAAATTATCAATTTGGAAACAACAAAAAAAACAAATATTGTTGCGGCCGAAGATGTTTGTTTCGGGTCAATCCGGTAAAAAGAACCGGCAGTCGTGGGGTTGAATTTTGGAGACAAGATTTCCATTGTAGTACAGACGTCCGCTTCGGAAATTCGTATTACAAATGTTTCAAAAAACGATAGATTTATTCATAATGGGTGATCCAAGTAGAAATACTTTTTTGAATAGCCTTTTTTTGACAGATCACGTGTGAGTCGTGTCATGCTGTCATGTTATTTTTGTTTAGTATTGTTTGGCATTTCATTATGGAAAGACTTACGCATGAACAACGTTTACAAATCGTTCAACTTTATTACGCAAATTCACGTTCTGTGAGGAACGTTTTTCGTGCACTTCGTTCAACTTATGGTCAATATAATCGGGCTACTGAGCGTACTATTCGTAACACCATCACCCACTTTGAGATAATATTCGACCGAACAGACCACGTCCCGCACGCAGTGAAGTAAAAGTAGCGGCCGTAGCTGCGAGTGCACACCAAGACCGTGGAAAGTCGATTCGGCGCCGTTCGCAGCAACTCGGACTGACGTATGGAACGACTTGACGCATTTTACGTCGAAATCATAAATTAACAGCGTACAAAATACAGCTTGTGCAGGAACTGAAGCCGCCCGACGTTCCTAAGCGACATCGCTTCGCTCTATGGGCACTTGAAAAGTTCCAAGAAGATCCGACGTTTTCGAGCCAAAATATTGTTCAGCGATGAGGACCATTTCTGGCGCAACGGCAAAGTCAATAAACAATATTGCCGCATTTGGGCTGAAGAGCAACAAGAAGAGGCTGAAGAGGTGCAATTATACCCAGAGAAAACCATAGTTTGGAGCGGTTTATAAGCTGGTGGAATCATCGGTGCATATTTTTTCAAAAATGATGATGGCCGGAACGTAGCCGTGAATGGTGCTCGTTACCGCGCCATGATATCGATCTTTACGTTCAGGTAATCTTGACGACACTTGGTTTCAACAGGACGGTGCCACTTGCCATACAGCTGCTCGAACAATGGATCTATTGAGAGATCATTTCGAAAAGCAGATAATTTTACGTTTTGGTCAGGTGAGTTGGCCGCCTAGATCGAGTGATATCACACCTTTAGACATATTTCTTTGGGGTTACGTAAAGTCCAAAGTCAGTGTGGAGCGCGATAATTTGCTTTTTTGCACTACAAGCTGTGGCGGCACTGTTGGTCGAAGAGAGTGGAGAGTGTGCGTGGCTTATAGTGGCTGACGGGAGATTTGTATTCGTCTGCCTTTCAGTTGCCATCTTGCATTGGACACGTGAGGAGAGGCCATTTTGTGTTAAAGTGTATTTTTCAAAAACGAACTCGATCATTGCAGTGCAGCGTGCTTTTCGTTTACGATTCGCTGTTCCCCCAGCGGACGTGTTCCTGGACGGCAATCAATTGTAAATTGGATATTTGGATATTCATTGAGAACAGCAGGGAATGTGTCATGTGTACGAACGGGACCTGAGAGAAGGATTACAACACCACATAACATCGAGAGAGGTAGATCAGCAGTACTGCAATCTCGCTCTGCTCGGAAGCAAACACTTGCTCTTGGCATTTGCTGGATTTTTTCAGCCAACTTTTGAGGCATTGCAATTAGAGGATACATGGTTGCAACAGGATGGTGCCACTGCACCGCAGCGAGGGTTACCATAAAAGTCAAATGTTTTCTGGGCGGCTTATTTCTTTGAGGGGCGATGTGAACTGGCCGGCACACTCACCAGACTTAGTCCCATGCGATTTTTTGCTTTGGGGTTACCTGAAGTCGAATTTATTAATTAACAATATTGGGGCTGAAATTGGCAGATTACCAGTCGGCATGCCTTTTAAAGTTCATGAAAACTTCGGAAAACGTATGCAGCAGTGCGTGGATAGCGAAGGTCGACATTTGCCAGATACACTATTTAAAACCATGAAATTTAAAAATTCCCTTACTGTTCAATATAATTAAAATATAAAATACATTTTTCTAAGGTTATTAATTTTTTCATTTCATTCCCTAATAAGCAAACTACCGCGCTCCACCCTGTATAAGTTTTGTGCATTTGTCTTTACAAGTTTATTTCTATTAAAAAAAACTTTGTTATATTAAAATAAAAAAAACACAATTAGTATACGGCCCTCGTATTTACTTTGTATGTTCGTTCATAAGTATAAAGGAATTCTATTGAATTGGGGATTTTCGTTTCGGCTCTTTATTGTTGTTTTCAGATTTTGTTTTTATTATACTTAATTACACATGTACGCATACAACAACAAAAGCAACATTAAAGCTGTTTTCTCGTCATTTGTTTTGCTCGCTCTTCGCCTAACTTGACTCATGCTCGCTTGCCAAAGTACTAACCAAAAAACATGGCCAACAATAAAAAGCAAAAGTATCTCACAGATTCTCTTAGCCCAAACGAACATCTGCGGTGGTGATTGCTCCGCTCCATACACGGCAATAATAACGCAGTTCACAGTATTTGGCGTGTATGGAACGCATAAAAATATTCTAGGTTTTATATCACTGGTCAACAAAAAAATCAGTTTACCCAAAATTAACAATTGGACGAGAGCAATTGTCGTTCAGGTGGATTGCACTTTAAATAGCTCCGTAATATTTTTGTCATACTAATTAAAATTGGGTAACTTTAATCACTGTTGCAAATTTAGCATTTGGCCATTTAAAATTGGATAAATTGAATCCAGCCGTAGGTTTTCGGTTTAGCCATTTTTTTAAGTCACTGTTTTCAATTTTGAAAAAATATTTTCAAGGGGGTAAAAAGTAATTTTTTTAATACGTGCAGTGGAAGTTTTTAATATAGGGTGGGCGATTTCACATTTGAATCGGCTGTAAAAGAAACTAGTGATAATTTTTTCAAATTTCTGGTTGGAAAGGTTGAACTTTGTCATTAAATAATGGAACACCATCCGATGCGTTTTCGCTTCGCCCAATGGGCTGAAGACTTTTTAGCAGGAGATGAAGAATTTTATCGAAAAAGCGTGTTTTCAGATGAAGCTCATTTTCAGCTCGGTGTCTACGTATGTCAATAAGCAAAACTGCCGCACATGGGGTTCAGAGAATCTTCACGTGACTATCGAGAAGCCAATGCATCCATAACGAGTCACTGTTTGGTGTAGATTTTGGGCTGGCGGCCATGTTTTATTGAAAATGAGCAAGGAGCCGCCGTTACCGTCAACGGTGAGCGTAACTGCGCCATGCGGTTTTGTTTTTAAAAATTTAAGAGAATGACATGGTCGACATTTGGTTTCAACAAGACGGGCCCACATATCACACAGCCAGTGTATCCATCGACATTTTACGCTGTTTCGAAAATCGAATAATCAGCTGAAATTGTGATGTCAATTGGCCGCCTCGGAGTTCTAATTTGAGCCCTTTGGATTATTTCCTGTGGGGAGCCATAAAGGATAAATGTTACGCAAAGCATCCAGAAAATTGAAGCATTATAATATGAAATCGAAGTTGCCATTGAAGAGATTTGACCCGAAACAGACGAAAATGCACTGAAAAATGGGGTCAATCGAATGGGGTACTGCCGAGCCAGTTATGTTAGTCATATGAATGATATTGTGTTCCATTATTAAATGACAAAATTCAACCTTTCAGATAAAACCAGAAATATTAAAATATTATTAGTACTTTTTTTACAGCTGATTTAAATTTGAAATTTTAAATAGCAAACCCTTTTTATGTGATTAATTTTGAGGTTCCCTACTTTTTTTAAGAAAAAATGAATGGGGAATGTTTATTATCATTTGAATGAACATTCTTTGGCATTTATTTTTTGAAGATTATGTCTATCAAATGTTGGTCGCGGCTACGTCTCAGATGGTCCATCCGTTGAGTCCAATTTTCGACACGTTCGTGCATTTCGATAGGTATGGCGTTAATAAAACGCGCAACGTTGGCTTCTAGAACCTGAAGCGTAGCATAGACTTTGGACATTACGAGCCCCAAAGAAAGAAGTCTAACGGTGTGATATCACACGATCTTGGTGGCCAATCGACCGGCCCAAAACATGAAATTATCTGCTCACCAAAGTGTTCTCTCAATAAATCCATTGATTGATGCGATGTGTGGGAAGTGTCGCCGTCTTGTTGAAATCAAATGTCGCCGAGATCACGAACTTTAATTTCAGGCATCAAATAGTCGGTTATCATGGCACGATAAAGGTCGCAATTGACGGTTACGTTCTCTCTGGCATCATTTACGAAGAAATATCGACCGATGATTCCACCGGCCCACAAACCACACAAAACCGTTGTTTTTTCTGGATGAAGTGGCAGCTCTTGAACCTCTTCTGGTTGCTCTTCGTGCCAAATGCGGCAATTTTGCTTGTTTACATATCCATTGAGCCAGAAATGTTAGCCGATTATGTTGCAATTTTGCTTGTTTACATATCCATTGAGCCAGAAATGTTAGCCGATTATGTTGACCATAAGTTGAACGAAGTGCACGAAACACATTCCCCACAGAACGTGAATTTCTGTAATGAAGTTGAACGATTTGTAGACGTTGTTAAGGCGTAAGTCTTTCCATGATGGAATGCCAAACAATACTTAACAGAAATAACATGGCAGCATGACACGACTCACACGTGATCTGTCAAAAACAGGCTATTGAAAAAAATATCTCTACTTGGATCACCCTATATATCCGATTTTTATGTATTAAGCTCTAGAAGCCACATCTTACATCCAATCTTGATAAAACTTATCACGAGTAAATTTGAAGAAAACCAGTACAGATTTAGATATAGCTGTCATACAAATATGCTCATCCGGATTTACGTCTTTATATTCTAGAGCTAAAGACGTAAAATCGGATGAGCATATTTGTATGACAGCTATATCTAAATCTGTACTGGTTTTCTTCAAATTTACTCGTGATAAGTTTTATCAAGATTGAATGTAAGATGTGGCTTCTAAAGCTTAATACATAAAAATCGGATGTGTGGCTTCTAATATTGATGAAACTTGGCACATGATAGTTTTTTTAGACCAAGGAAGGTCCAACTATAAACTAACTTGAAGAAAACTTCTTCAGATTTAGATATAGCACCCACATATATATGTTCAACCGATTTTACAAAAAACAATGAAATTTTCTCACAAACTTAAATATGACATTAGTTTTTAATTCTGGGTAAAGTGGGTCCAAAAGCCTATTTTTAGTTGGCTTTTCTGAACATCCAGAAGTGCTGGTGTTAAAATCGTCGGCAACGCCCGACTTTAGCTTTATTTACCAGTTTTTTGTGGTAGGGCTAGTACCTATACCTTGTTTATCGGACCATGTCCGGACTAAAACACTTTTAACTTCTGATAAATTCGAAAGTATTGAACATTTTTTTTTTACTTTCAACGCAATTGTTTAGTATACTTTATGTTTATGAAAACAAAATGAAAAAACGTATCGTACGTATCAAAATTTAATATGGTTTAAAGTTGTGTCACCCATTTCTCCAAACATTAAAAATTTGTGAGAAAATCAAGACTTGTGTTAAGCACTACAATAATTTCTTCAATCGTATTATTGTGTAGGGTAGTGTCGTTGTTAAAAAAAAAACGATATACAATAAAGTTTTTTTATATACATACATATATATGTATTTCCATGACCATGGTAACAACATGTTGCCACAATTACGACCACAACTGAAAAGGAAAAGAAAAATAAAACACAAACTACTCATACCAAAGAGCCGAGATTTAACGTCCGTTTTATATGTTGGAAAACAATAGCCCAACCAAAGTGTTGTTCTTCAGCATTTGGCTACAAGAAATCCAAACATATTCATTAAACCACTTTTTATTCCGCGATAAAAAAGTGAATGTCCATTGGTAATGATTTGATAATTGCCACAAAATCAAATGGAAATATCGTTGTGAGTGAGTTCACGCAGTGTTGTGGCCCTATGTTGGAAGGAAGCAAACAAGTGAATGAACTAATACCACGGTTGAACAAGGGAGATAGAGAGAGAGGAAGATTTGAGGAAACCATACAAATAATGGAAAAGGATAATTGCTCTGTTACTTGAAGGCTCTAGTTAAATAGAACAGACTGAAAAATGAATGCAAAAAAACTTTAATTAAGTGAAATATTAAAAATTCACATTATTTCGCAGGAAAGCGAAATTTGATTTTAAAATTTGTTTTTGATCAAATAAATATTCACTGGAATTTCAAAAAAAGTATATATGAAACATTTTTAAATGAAATGTTGATCTCAGTACCAGGCTTTAGTAAAAAAAAGAAGGAACAAAAATTTGAAAAAGATCAATGTATAATAGGCCGGGTAATCAAATTTAAAATATTGTCTGAACCTTCAGTACTGCAAACTATTTTTCTCTAACACTTTGCGATACATTGCTGTTTTACCATTGAAATTTAGAAATGTCTTTAAAAAGAAAGAATAATTGCAAAAAAATGACAAATGTCTTTTATACCAACGTTACAGGTAACATTCAATAGAAGTTCTTCTAATTTCCAATAGAAATTTAAATTTTCAGTTTTAATTATAGATAAATCAAACAGCTAATAAATTTCTATAACTGGGAATCAGTACCTTTCGAATAGAAATCTTAAAAATACAAAAATGCAAAGTATAATGGGACTTTTCTATTCCCTACAATAATCAGTGCTAACGGGTGATCAATCTAGAGCTATACATTTCAATAGGGGTTTTTCACAGATTTCGCTTGAGTTGTGTTAAACTGTTATTTTTTTCTTTTCAGTATTGTTTGCCATTTCATCATGGAAAGACTTACACCGCAACAACGTCTCCAAATTGTGCAACTGTACTCGTATAATGGAAATGAGAAGATCCTCTGTTTTCGACCACAATTTTTTCCATTTTTGTCTTAACGGCAACGTCAATAAACAAAATTGCCGTATACTGAAGAGCAACCAAAAGAGGTTCAAGAGGTGCCATTAGGAGGACCCAGAGCAAATATCGGCTTGATGCGGTTTATGGGCTGGTGGAATCATCGGTCCTTTTTTCAAATATAATGATGGCCGGATCGTATCCGTGAATGGTGCTAGCTATCTTGCCATGATGTCGGACTTTTTGCTACCTGAAATCGAAGCCCGTAACCTTGACGACATTTGGTTTTAACAGGAAGGTGGTACTTGTCATACAGCTGTTCAAGCAATAGATCTATTAAAATGTCATACCGAAAAGCAGCTAATTTCACGTTTCGGACCGCTGATTTGGCCGCCTTGATCGTGTGATAAAACACCATTAGACTTTTTTCAGCTACGATTCAGGTTTCGAAAGCCAACATTACGCGTGTCTCATCCAACATTGGACCCTCAGATTGGACACCCTGAGGCGTAGTTGCGGTAAACATTTGAGGGAAATTATATTAAAAAAATAAATGACTAATTTTTGTATTTCTTTTTATTTTGAAAAAAAAACACTTCTAGATTGATCACCCGTTATACTAGCGACACATTCAACAAATTCTCCAAAAAAAAAATATTTTTATGATCCGGCCTAATATATAAGGTCATGGTTTAACATAATATTAAAATAAAATAAATAAAAAATAAAACACCGTCTGTTTTGAAATAGAAATATCTCAAAATAGGCTCTTCGATAAGGTAGAAACTAAAAAATGGCCTTAAGAATTAAGAAGTAAAATTTTTTGAATTAGACTGGACCGACTATACGTTAGCCTCACCACACTCTATATCAGAAAATTAAAGCTCGCGCGGGGTGCTTGAGCTCAATGACTTTTAAGACAAAAAAATCGGCCTCGTCGAGACAAAAACATCGATGTATCACACTTTAAAATCCGTTTATAAATGCAGAAGTTATATAGAAAAATGTAAAAGCGCGACCCCTACGTTCGGCATAAAAAAATAAAAAAATTTTTTTGAAACTACCTTTCAATAATACTTCATATTCGAAGGTGTACGGCGAACTTTTTTTTTGAGGTACGCCCTAATGCGTATGGCCTCAACAATCTCAGGTACTTTTACTCTTCGATCGGCCAACACCATATCGTGGATTTTTTTACGGGGCATATGGTCCACGCAAAATTTATATAACGAACTTCCTTAGACAAAAAACGAGTTAAAACATCGTTAAGCTCGGCATGGCTATAGGCCCCACTAAAGCGCAAAACAATGTGCCGTTTTTTGAATGTACCATTTCATCCATTTTCCGTCCACAAAAATATGTTGGTCTACGAGTATTAAACAAACATTCATAAAAGAGTACTTTTTTCCGAGGTACCTCTAGTCCCATCAGGGGAAACATTTTTCCCCTGGGCCGATTTCCACCATTCACAACTCCAAACAGCTTATGACCATAAGGCTATCATCATGCTAAATTTTCTAGGTTAATTCGCTTTACCGCTATTGTGCTTTTAACAGACAGTCGAATGGATGGACATGGCTAGTTCGTCTTAAAATTTTACGATTATCAATAATAAAGGTTGGTGCGACCATAATGCACGATGTATGTTGTGAGTCACACCATAACGTCAAGTTTTTCTCAACATAATTTGACATTTCTTTGTTTCAGTGTTTAGAGAGTTCTGACATCGGGCCATGCTTCTTTGAAAATGTGGTCGGCCAAGCAGTTACCGTGAATGGTGTTCGCTACCGCGTATAACGGACTTCTTGTGGTCAGAAACTGAGGATATGGGTATGTGGCCTGTATGGTGTCACTTGTCACACAGCCAACGATATAATAGCCTTTTATGCGCGAGAAATTCAATGGCAGTGTTATCTTTTGTCGTGGCGATGTTAATTGGCCGCCATGATTATGTAATTTGACACCGTTCGACTTCTTTCTTTGGGGATATTTAAAAGAAAAAGTGTACGTCAATAAGCCAGGAACAATTCATGAGCTAACCCATTACTGCCTGCCCATAGATCGGCTCGTACTATTTATATGAAACTTGGAAATTTATGTTCAAAAGACCCTAAAGTTGAAAAAATAATTTAGCACAATCTTTCCTCTTTTCTATAAAAATAAAATTACCGCGATATCGCTCACCTGGCCCACACTAAAATTATTTATTTATCAACACTGAATTGAACCTCCATTTTGTCTCAGAGTCGTTGAATATGGACCATCGGATAGAAGTATGCCACCGAAGCTGTGATGAGCATTTGGCTGATATTTTCATCAAAAATATAAAGATATTCCTCTGAAAACTTTTTGTTATAGTATAAGGAATTAACATCGCGAGTTATAGTTGGACCATGCTTGAAAAAATAATCGCAATGAAATTTTTGAGAAATAAAATACTAAAATATTGACAGTTTTCGAAAAAATTTAAATGTACAAATGCACAAAAATCAAAATGTAATAAAAATTAACAATAAGGAAAACATAATTTGAACAAGGCAAAATTAGGAAATTTGAATGCTGGTTGCAGATGTTTTGTCCAATACTGTATATGGTCTAGGGCTGCTTGTTGGTCCATCATAACATACTACAGGATAGGCGATTTAACATTTTCAATTTGAATCGGCTGTAAACAATAAGACTTTGAAAAAATTATCAGTATTCATCCGATCAACTTAATTTTTCAGTACATTTTCGGGTCGAATATATTCAATGGCAACTTCCATTTCACGTTTCAACACTTCAATTGTCTCCACACCAAACAGTAACTCGTTGTGGATGCATTGGCGTCTCAATAGTCACGTGTGGGTTCTCACAACCCCACATGCGGCAATGTTGCTTATTGACATAGCCATGAGCTTCATGACATAGCCATGAGATGAAAATGACCTTCATCTGAAACCACGATTTTATGCTAACATTTTTCATCCTAACAAACAATCTTCCCTTCATTGGGCTAAGCGTAAACGCATCGGATGGTGTTCCATTATTAAATGACAATATTCAACCTTTCCAATAAAAGCAGAAATTTTGAACAAATTATCAGACCGATTCAAATTTAAAATTTTAAATGGCCCACCCCATATAACAAATTTATTAAATTCGGAATTCCTATGGATATTCTAGAGCGTTTTTACCTACAATTGGGAACAATTTTCTCTAACCGGCAGCCCCATGAATGTAATTGTGTTCAAGAATTAAGGGGTGTGTTGGGTTTTCGATTTAACCAATAAAATATGTGAAAAACATACTTTTTGTCAACTTTAAAAAGAATCGTGAATATGAAACAGCCAGTGTAAGAAACTCTCTCCCTTTATGTCAAAATTGTTACCGAATTTGTAGTAGATTGGACCCTAAATAAGTATGATTTTTTCAATGTCACGGCAATTAATAGATTTAATGTACCTTCATCTTCCAGCTTGTAATGAGCCCACACATTGCTTTGGCGCACCTATACGCATGCCAAGTTTGTTAGTGCCAGCTTAGCATAGATCCGAGATTTTATGCACTTGGTAAACATTGGAAGATTTTTGCATAAAACTATTGTGTAAGGGTTGTTTGTTACCCACATTTGAGCCGATCGTTGGCATTAGTTTAGCACACTCATTTAACAAAATTTGTACATCCTCTGGAAGTTGTTCGTGTCCAAACTAATTTCCCACCTTTTTGAACAATTATAAAAGGCATGTAAGCAAACTATTTAATCTTTTGTGTTCATTTAAACGTACTTGGTTTGTTCAGATGTGTCTAGTGCTTACTTGTTTTTTTTATTTGTGTGGCAATTTTGTCGATAAGAATTGTTTTAAATTATTTACAAACAGATATTTAACCGGCCCGGCGTTTGTTGTTGTTGGAAAGTAAAGCTGAAAAACACACCGAGGTTTGTCACGTTTTCCGATAAGAACAGTTAGTAAAATACACTCTATTATTATCTTATATTTATGTCCTAGAAGTAATACTTATGCCCAAATTATAAATGATTCAAAATGTGTGCGTTTGACGATTGTTACATTTGCAAAGTTTAATTTAGTTCAACTGCAGTCAATACAAACTAGAATCACACAAATGTCAAATATTTTGTGCCAAACAACATAAACAGCTGTTTAGTTGTGGAATGTCATATTGCAGCACATTATAAATATGGCCACACTGAATAATTTCAGCCATTCACAATCACAATGGTTGTTGTAAAAACTACAAATAGCAAATACATAGACCTCACGCTTTATTTTAGCGCCATCTACATCTGCTAAATTAAGTATTAAATGACAGTGGTATTGTGTATATTTGGCGTTTTTTGTCCCAATTACAATTACAAATTTACCTCTGTAAGTGGTCCTTTAATGCTGTACCTCCAAAAGTACGTTTTCTGTCTTTAACTCCGTTCTTTCTTGTGTTTATTAAAGGTCTTAATAAAAAAGTAGCTTACTATAAAACACCGAATGTCTAAATTTTTAGTAGTCATTTTCGGCTCATATCCGATTAAATGACTACGTTCAATATCTACCTCGATCATAGGATTGGCAATAGTACCACTGCGTAGATATTGGCAATAGTACCACTGCGGTTATAGCTTGGCCTTTTTTGGGTAATTTTAACTAACAATTTGGCGACAGAGGCCAAAAAACGTACGCATTAAATGCATTATCCAGGCATATTTAATAAAAGTAAGGATTTGAAAATTTCTGTAATAGAAATGAAAATGAAACAAACCAAAATGACAAATGATACGAGAGTTGCTATAAATATTTCTGGCGTAGGCAACATTTCCATTGGACAGTTTGACATTTTTTAGCATAAACGTACTCAGAACGTTTTGACGTACGACCATCATTTGTGTTGTTTACAGTGACTTCAATAAATCAATTTGGCAAAAAAATGGAATTAACTCGTGAACATTTTCGTGGGATCATTTTTCATAACTTTCGACGTGGATTTTCACGACAAGAGGGCATCGATGAACTTAAATATTTGTATGGCGATGAAGCACTATCCTATAGCACTGTGAAAAACTGGTTTAATGAATTCAATCGTGGCCGACGCTCGCTCAAAGGCGAAGGTCGTATAAAAAAGGCCGTTGTGCAAGTGAACATTGATGCCGTGCGTGAACTGATAATGCAAGATCGTCATGTGAAATACCGTGAGATAGAGGCATCCTTGGGCTTTTCTTCCACCAGCATACATTCGATATTGCATGAACACCTGGCAGTAAAAAAGGTATGTTCTCGTTGGATGCTGCACAATTTGACAATAGCTCAAAAAAGGGTGACGAATCATGGATCTATGCATATGAGCCCGAAACAACAAGCCAAATCCAACGAAAGTTGTTCGAGGAAGAAGCACCTCGAAGCAAATAAACGCCTGTTTCTTCGGCAAAACTGGTCATGTGGCGACTGTTCCGCTTGAGCAACGTAGGACTGTCAATTCTGACTGGTACACCACCATGCCTAAAGTCTTCGGAGATCATTGTGCATCAATGCGAGCTCTCACACATCGGCTCAAACCAGCGCCTTTTTGTAAGGCCAAAACGTCGAATTGATGGGTCATCCGCCGTACAGCCCTGACTTGGCACCCATTGACCTCTTTTTTTCCCGCACATCATAAAAAAATGAGTGGTCAACGATTTTCGTCGCCAGAAGATGCTGTTGAAGCGTTCAAAAACCATGTTTTGGAGGTGTCTCAATCGGACTGGAAAAAGTGCTTCGACAATTGGTTTGAGCGCATGCAAAAGTGTATAAATCATGCTGGAGAATACTTTGAAAAACAATAAAACCATTTTTGATGATAAATATTCGCATTTTCATTATTAGGCCAGAAATTTCGCCAGCCTCGGCCACGATTGAATTCATTAAACCAGTTTTTCGCAGTGCTATAGGATTTTGTTTATCGTCATACAAAGATTTAAGTTCATCGATGCACACTTGTCGTGATAATCCACATCGAAAGTTGTGAAAAATTATCGCATGAAAATGTTCACGAGTCAATTCCATTTTTTTGCTAAATTGATTTTTTCAAGTCACTGTTAACAACACCAATGATGGTCGTACGCCAAAACGTTCTGAGTACGTCTATGCTAAAAAATGTCAAGCTTTCCAATGGAAATGTCAGATGGCGCCAGGAACAGTTAGTGTTGTCTAGGCCAGAAATATATATAGCAACCTTCGTAAGTATATACAACAGCTTGAGAAATTTCTTTTTAATTTTATGCTATTTCAAAAAGAGCGGCCCATATTTTACGATACGTTCAAAAAGTAATTCGAGTTTCTCAAGTCGAGGAAAATTACTACTTCAAAATCTTATCGTCGTAAAGTGACTAACGATATAGAGATTGTGACCATTAATTCATTACTTCTATTGATATGTCCATTTTTACATGTGACACTTCACTGTCGAAGAAAGTACCATAATTTAGTGCTGCTGTTTACAATAGACCCCAAACTTATAAAACGATCGACTTAGTATTAGTATTTTTAATTCAATGTTTCTTTCAGTCCATCTATAGTCGTAATAAAAATACAGATCTCAAATGTGAAACGATCTCGACGAAACTTTGCAAATTTTGCAGATCTAGGCCAAAGACCGAACCCTATTAAAATTGGTCAATATTTACTAATGTTTTGATACTTTAGTTCTAAAAGATTTAGATCCTATTAAACTCAAATTTCGCGAGCAGCAACATAAAAGCTTAATAACCAGGCCCGTTGAAATTGCACCTTATCGGTACATGTTTTTGAAAGGCAATATAAAATACCTCTTGATTTGAGGTTATGGCGCTAGATACGTTATGAATTTAATACGCTCTTGCTTATATTTCACATCGTATGTTACGACCGAATAACCCGCTTCGTTTTTTTTATCCCGCATAGTCACTTTAATCCTAAAATAGTTCAAGAAAAGCATTTAATCTATGCGACCTTATGGTTATTATTTACAAAAAAAACATATTTTTGAGATACAGTAGACGCTCACAAAATAGAACTCTCAGAAATTAGAACTTCCAAAAATTAGAACCAGCATTTTGATGCATTGACCATTTGGAAATTAGAACCAATAAAGACTAAAAAACAAACAACTATTACAGATTACATGTAACATGTTACACAAAAACTAACTATGATAAGATACACTGCCACCGCATTCCAGCAGTTGGATAATAACATTTTCCTTTACTTCAATGAATTAAGTTTGAAACATTCATGTGATAAAATTTGACTTAAATGTTATTTAACATTGAAGGTAATTATTTTCAAAAAATAAATGCCGTAAAATGTCATTTCAAATTACCAATAAAGATTCCACACTTGATTTGAATTTTTATATGCTGAGATAGGACAGAAATGATTTCAAAATACGAAGAGGTCAAAAACTCTGCGAATACATTACTGTCTTAAAAAAGTGTTAAAAATAACATTTGGATCAAAATAGCATGAAAGCGACAATGTGAGTCAAAGCTATGTTCCACAGACTGATGCAGGGTATAAAAGCCGCTACCAAAAATGGCAGTTGTTCTTGCCGGCATTTGAACTTGAAATTATGGTGCGGTATACGCACCCACATACTATTTTTTTGTTCTGAAAAAATACCTCTAGATGGATCACCCTATTTAATCTGGGGAAAAAAAATAATAAACGAAAAAGTTATTAAAGTTTTGACCCCATGGTAACTTTTGGCCCATTTTTTTATTCTGGAAAAATCATCCTATATATTCCATGATATATTGGCCGTGTTTTTTGGTGCTCGGTTATTAAGGGAGTAAGTGGACGCTAAAGCGATAACTTTAAAAAAACGTTCAACAATTTCTGTCTATACAAGAACTAAACAACTCTATGCATTATGAAGCGTTTTAATTAGAGCTTGAAATTAATAGAATAACATTTATTAAAGAAATACTACGAATATAATCCTGTAATAACCGAGCTCGCTAAAGATCTTTCTTGAATAACTCTTTTCCTAAAACTAAAAATTTTGAATACAATTGTAAATAGTTTTATGTAAAAAAAAGATTTTTCTATTTTTGTACAATGGTGTGAGGTTAGTCCCCATTTACAAGAGGCAACTTTACTTGCCGCAACTCTCAGTTTGTAGGAGAGAGAGGTAAGCGAAATAGAAAGGAAAAAAACTTGCCCGTACTGTGAATTCCTTTTGTGTTATTCGTAGAGTGAAGTTAGCTGCAGATTATTTTAGTACATTTTTACACAAAAATCAGAACGAATAAATCACAGAATTTTAGAAAAAGCAATAATGAAAACAAAAATGTCCGTAACCGTTGCCTTGTGTTAACACAAGAGGCAAGTTTAAATGAAAATCATAAAAATTGACTCAAGTAAAGTTGTCTCGTATATATGGGGACATATCACATTAGCGACTACTTACTCGCTTAATAACCAAGTAATAAAGAAAACACCTATTAATTGGTTCGTTTCATTTATGTATTGTAGTTAGATAATAATATTCATATTAGTTTTCTTATTAAAGCAAAAACGAGGGCGACCGCAAAACTAACTGGCCTGGCACATTTTCTGTTTTACTAGCAATTTTTTTTTTGGTTTTTAAAAGCAATCTTTTATAAGCCATCTGTCAAAATTTCCGAAATATTTAATGATTATTTTCTTTGTTACAGGTGATTGAAGTAAACAAGTTTTATAATTTTTGAAAAATGGAAAATAAAGAGTTTCGTGCGGTAATTAAACACTTTAATATGAAAGGTTATACGCCACAATTAATCAAAGACGAATTGGATTCTGTTCATGGTGATAATGCACCATCATACTTCACCGTGAAATCCTGGGTTCAACAATTTAAAATGGGTCGTTCAAGTACGGAAGATGAACAACGTTCTGGAAGACCGAAAACTGCTACTACTATTGAAAACATTAGAAAAATATTTAATGAAGTGACTAAAGATAGACGAATAAAGCTCAGAGAACTTGCTGATATTGTTAAAATACACGAAAACAAGATTGGAGTATTTAACATGATGAACTCCACATGAAAAAGCTATTCGCGAAAAAGGTGCCGCGTTTGTTGACTTTGCCCCAAAAAATCGCCCGTTGGACCAATTCCGAGGAGCATTGAGGGATTTATCAGCGTAATCCAATAGAGTTCTTGCGCCGATTTGTAACTGTTGAAACATGGATCCATCACTACATCCCAGAATGCAAAGAACAGTCAAAACAATGGATAGAAAGAAGCTGGTAAAAGTGGTCCCAAGAAGGCGAAAACTGTTAAGTCAGCAGGAAAAGTAATGGCCACAGTATTTTGGGATGCAAGGGGTATAATATTTATTGATTATCTTGAGAAAGGAAAAACTATAAATAGTGAATATTATTGTGCATTATTGCAGCGGTTGAGTGAAGAAATCAACATAAAACGACAGCATTTAGAAAAAAAAGTTCTTTTTCATCAAGATAATGCTCCTTCACACACTGCATTTTTAACTCAACAATTACGATTTGAAATTGCTCCGCACCCACCATATAGTACAGATTTAGCTCCTTCTGATTATTTCTTGTTTCCAAATTAAAAAAAAGTTCTCGGTGGCAAAAAACTTTCGTCCAATATCGAGGTTATTGCTGAAACTGAGGCATATTTTGAAGGTCTTGAAAAATCTTATTTTTCGGATGGAATTAAAAAACTTGAAAAACGTTTGATTAAGTGTATTGAGTTGGAAGGAGATTATGTTGGAAAATAAATAATAATAATTCCAAAAAAATGGTTCTTTTAATGTTAGGCCTGCTACTTTTGCGGTTGCCCTTGTAGATAAGAAAAATCACGCACAAGAAACAAAATAGCAGTTTATTTTTTTAGATCATATCGTTTATTAAATGCAATACTTTATTATATGGATACCAAAGAGATAGGACAGAAATGATTTCAAAATACGAAGAGGTCAAAAACTCTGCGAATACATTACTGTCTTAAAAAAGTGCTAAAAATAACATTTGGATCAAAAGAGCATGAAAGCGACAATATGAGTCAAAGCTATGTTCCACAGACTGATGCAGGGTATAAAAGCCGCTACCAAAAATGACAGTTGTTCTTGCCGGCATTTGAACTTGAAATTATGGTGCGGTATATGCACCCACATACTATGTGCATACGATATAGCTCCACTACGGGCCTCATATAAGTACGAAGGTATTGTACTACATTTCCATAGCACTGTAGGTACAATTTCCACATATGAGTAAATATTTCCGTTTGCCTGCCAATGCCCATGTGCGTACTACCAGCAACAGGGAATCATGTTCTCGTAGCAGAGACTTCTAGATGACAGACAACTTATTACACCGTTCAACACGCTTTTGCACACATGAAGAAGACCTATATATTCGGAATCTACGTCGAAAAATAAACTACCCGTGTGTCCCAGTTTTTCTAGATCAATTCGTATTTTCGCGAAAAATGTGAATATATATTTGGTTAAAAACCACTTATATAGACATATTTTGTATTAACATACAAGTCCATATCCATAATTTTTTTGCAAATATACGAATTGATGCAGAAAAAGTGGGATACACGTGTATTTTATTTTTTCCTCCTCTTTCAGAATATACTATTTTTTTTCATGTGTGCAACCAAAAGCTTAAATTTGTCATACAGTGTTATCATTACCAAATAAGGATACCGCGTCATGTAAATTTATAGAGCAAGCGACCTGCTGGCTGTTACCCTGGTACCACAGCGCCACCAAATGTACAAACACACGCATGTATGTGCTACACATACATGTACATTATATATGTACGTACGTGTGTAGGTATATACAGTTTATAGACTAGTGGTACATATGTGGAAATTTGTTATTCCAATCTGTTGATGGGGGGAATTAATTTATCCACAACCCGCCCTGAAGACAGTACACACATGCGATACTTATGAAACTACCCTCCCAACATTTGGAAGTTTCTTTCATCGTCCATTGTCAAATGCGTTACGCTTAAGTCACTTCCAGACGGTAATTGGAAGATGCTTTGCATTTTACAAGAACAATTTACATTACAGTCGTCTTTAAATCATCCAGTCGGCAATTGAAGATTGTTTGTTGTTTAGAACACCAACCGAAAATCATATGTGCCGTTATGGATATACTAAACAACTTCATACACGAAGTGACTCTTTGTAGTAACGCAGAAGTGACTTCTGGAAGTTAACTCCGGGGGGTACAACTTCTCTATACGGAAGACACTTTTGCGATGAGAAAACGGTATCGCAGACGATGAGTTTTAACTTCCTAACGTCACTTCTTAGTCACTTCCGCGATAGAAAATGTTGGCAGGGTACGTACGTAGCTTCAAATCGCCGGCAGGAATATCTTATTACTTTCCAGACTGTATACTGCCACAGTTAAGCTTCAATGGAGTAATAACCTTTTGTTGAGCAAATGCAGTACGTTACAACACACTTTGGTACGGGGTGTTACTATTTAGTGCTGATGCTTGGCGTACCTCTGTTTGTTGTACCTATCGATTCAGAATCATTATCTTATTCCATTGAACAATGTATGTCCCCATATCCTTCCATATGTACTTAAAGTTTTAATACAAAGTCAAGGTCGCTAATATGAATAGAGCTACCATCTCGCAGAAGAATACGAGGGCTGCTATATATATTTCTGGCCTAATAATGAATCAAAAAAGGGTTTTATTGTTTTTCAAAGTATTCTCCAGCATGATTTATACCCTTTTGCATGCGCTCAAACCAATTGTCAAAGCACTTTTTCCTCTATTATTGAGACCCCTCCAAAACATAGTTTTTGAACGCTTCGACAGCATCTTTTGGCGACGAAAATCTTTGACCGCACATTTTTTCTTGACGTGCGGGAATAAACGGAAGTCATTGGGTGCCAAGTCAGGGCTGTACGGCGGATGACCCATCAATTCGACGTCTTGGCCGGTCAAAAAGGCGCTGGTTTGAGTCGATGTGTGGGAGCTCGCATTGTCATGGTGCACAATGATTCGTCTTCTCTTGTTCGTTTTTCGAATTTCTCCGAAGACTTCAGGCAAACAAATTGTTTTTCAAAGTATTCTCCAGCATGATTTATACCCTTTTGCATGCGCTCAAACCAATTGTCAAAGCACTTTTTCCTCTATGATTGAGACCCCTCCAAAACATAGTTTTTGAACGCTTCGACAGCATCTTTTGGCGACGAAAATCTTTGACCGCACATTTTTTCTTGATGTGCGGGAATAAACGGAAGTCATTGGGTGCCAAGTCAGGGCTGTACGGCGGATGACCCATCAATTCGACGTCTTGGCCGGTCAAAAAGGCGCTGGTTTGAGTCGATGTGTGGGAGCTCGCATTGTCATGGTGCACAATGATTCGTCTTCTCTTGTTCGTTTTTCGAATTTCTCCGAAGACTTCAAGTAAACAAATTGTGGTGTACCACTCAAGCGGAACCGTCGCCACATGACCAGTTTTGCCGAAGAAACAGGCCACCATTTGCTTCGAAGTGCTTCTTCTTGGATTTGGCTCGTCTTCGAAGACCCACACGGTCGTTGCTGTTTTGTTTCGGGCTCATACTCATAGATACATGTTTCATCACCTGTGACGATCTTATAAACGTCGTTTGAAGCACCATGATTGTATTTTTTCAAAATTTCTTTGCACCAATCTACTCGAGCCTTTTTTTGAGCGATTGTCATATTGTGCGGGATCCAACGAGAGAAGAAACCTTTTTTACGGCAAGGTGTTCATGCAATATCGAAGGTATGCTGGTGGAAGAAAAGCTCTAGGAGGCCTCTATCTCAGTAAGTCACATGACAATCTTGCATTATCAGTTCACGCACGGCATCAATGTTCTCTGGCACAACGGCCGTTTTTGGACGACCTTAGGCTTTGAGCGAGCGATTGAATTCATTAAACCAGTTTCTCACAGTGCTATAGGATGGTGCTTCATCGCCATACAAAGATTTAAGTTCATCGATGCACTCTTGTCATGATAATCCGTTGGAAGTTGTGAAAAATTATCGCACGAAAATGTTCACGAGTTAATTCCATTTTTTTTGCCAAATTAATTTTTTCAAGTCACTGTAAACAACACAAATGATGGTCGGACGTCAAAACGTTCTGAGTACGTTTATGCAAAAATGTCAAACTTTCCAATGGAAATGTCAGATGGCGCCACTGAGTGTTGCCTAGGCCAGAAATATATAAGTGGCGCCATCTGACATTTCCATTAGAAAGTATGACATTTTTTTGCGCTATTATTGTATTTGGCGCTATTTTCAGTTTAACCTACTCTTATTTCAACATTTTATAGCTGTTTTCAAGGATTTCTTAATGATTTGCATGTATTTCTAATCTCCAAATCTATCCATTGGCAACCTTTTCTAGTGTTAAAAGCCTCAGATGATGGCCTTTTGGGCAGAAATATTCCCTCTCTTTTGGTATTAGGCTTTATAGTCCCTTAAAATATTTATTGTTCGAGCAGGGATGACCCCTCTATCTTCATCGCTGAACAATTTTCGCAATTCCCTACTGTTTTTTATATTCATTTTACTACACTTTACGTTTCTAACGAGTTTTTTTTTTTTTATTTTTTTTTTTTTTTAGACGAACGTTCCCTCGCCACTCACACCCGCCTCTGCCGACCGAGGAGGCCACGTCCCCATGACGTAGGGACAACGTACACATTATGGACCGATCCATAATGGAGATGACAAGAAACGTCATCCATGTAAATTAGCTACAGATATTTATCAACTGCCAATCGGTACAAACAAATATTAATAATAATCACTAGAAAATATAAACACCAAATTAGTACTTTATAATATAACCACCACCTTAATTTAATACAATAATACAATCCAATCAAAGTATGAGAAGGACTAGAAGCATGCAATACAAAATCAAAATATAACCACCACCTTTCTTTATTACAATATTAAAATCTAATAAAAATAATATAAAGCATAATATACATAGGTATTTACGAATAATAACAATTACTAAAATTGTTTATAGCAGGCTAAATTGTTATGGAGACAATGAGCCTTGGTGTAATGAGTTTAAATAAAAAATTATTACAGTTTTTAATGAATCAAAACCTAAGGAGAAATCAATTAAATGATATAACGAATTAAAATCAGCACACATTCTACGAAATGGGTCACCACATGCATAATTGTGCCTTTGAAAATCCAAGTGTAAGAACTGATAGTATCTAGTAGGTCTAAATGGGACGTTAATAGAAATTTTTGATATTAAGTATTCAGAAGCCACTACCCCACATATAATTTTATATACCATCATCGTATTCATCATAGTTCGCCTACTCTTCAATGAGGGCAATTTAATAAGATTTAACCTGCCATTATAAGAAGGAAGTTCATAACCAGTATTCCAGTGAAGACTTCTTAAGCAGAATATTAAAATTTTTTTCTGCACGGACTCAATTTTGTTAACATAGTAATCATATTGGGGATCCCAAACCACTGATCCATATTCTAAAATTGGCCTAACTAGGGAAATATAAAGCTGTTTCGTAGTATATGGATCAGTAAATTCTTTTGCCCAGCGTTTCACAAAATAAAAGACACCATACGCTTTATTTACCATAGTAATGATATGGTTATTAAAATTCAACTTTCTATCCATCATAAAACCGAGATCAATAAATGAATCAACCGATGCCAATTCAGAGCCACATAAATTAAATTTAGTAGCCAACAAACTACGTCTAGAAAAGCACATATGCTTACACTTTTTAAGGTTTAATTCCATAAAATTAAATTCACACCAAGTACTAAATCTGTCCAAATCACCCTGCAGTATGTGACTGTCCGCAAAGCTAGCATAAGAGGAAAATAATTTAACGTCGTCTGCAAACATTAGTAAATTAGAGTTGATAATAGAGTCGGGTAAGTCGTTAATGAATAGTAAAAAGAGAATAGGTCCAAGGTGGCTGCCCTGTGGGACACCAGAGGAAACACGAATTGATCTAGAAAGACTTTTTTCAAATAAAACTACTTGTTCCCTCCCAATTAGGTAGGAGGAAAGCCAATTTTTGAAATTATTACTAAACCCATTTTGTTTAACTTGAATAGTAATAGTCTGTGATTTACTTTATCAAATGCCTTACTAAAATCAGTATATATAACGTCAGTTTGCTTGCGACAAATAAATGCATCTATAACTTCAGAGGAAAACTGAAGTAGATTTGTAATAGTAGAGTGACCCTTACGAAATCCATGTTGGCATGGATGGAGTATGGGCGCCACATTATGTGAAACAAAATTTGTTACAATTTTTTCAAATAACTTAGGAATTGCGCTTAATTCAGCGATCCCTCTATAGTTCGATACATCCAACAGACTACCAGATTTGTGAAGTGGGAACAAGTAAGACCGTTTCTATAAATCAGGAAAGTACCCCAATTGTAATGATGAATTAAATAATAAGGATAAGGGTAAGACCAGGGATTCCGAGCAGCCTTTCAATAAAACATTCGGAATGCCATCGGGTCCAGAAGTACTAGTGGGTTTAAGACGATGAAAGTTTAATTCAATAAGTGAAAAATCTAAAAAAGGAGGAACTATTTGACCTACTGATGAAATTTTGTAAGGGTACGGAATTGCAGAATTAAACGAACGTAGTGAATATGTATTTTCGAAAAAGTCAGCAAAACAGTTTGCAATAGACTGATCGCTTGAGAACTCAACACCATTAAATCTTATTCTCGATGGCTTAGAAGATGTTCGACGTTTTAAATTAACAAATCGATAAAATGAATTAGGGTCTTTTTTAAAATTGTCCCTAACTCTTGTCAAGTACGACCTATAGCATCGACGAGCATCGATATTGTACCGTTGTCTCGCTATGGAATATCTACCATAATCAGCAGTTAGTCCTGTTCTTTTGAATCTTTTAAATGATTTACTCTTTCATGTTTTTTAATCTACATAACTCCATAGAAGACCAAGGCATAGTTTTTTCTACAACAATGGGTTCCATAGGCACTGTTTTAGATACAAATTAATGTAGTATGTCATAAAATTTCTTAACAGCAAAATCAAATTCCGCAATAGTACTACAACAGCAGATAGCATTCCAATCAACAGATAATAAAAGAGAATTAAGTCTATGAAAATCACAACGTTTAAAGCAAAATCTAGAAAAATCACCAGCAGGACTAGATGGTGATTAGTAAGGTAATGTAACTGAAGATGAAATACCTATAGTCGGGTGGTGGTTGTCCTCCGGAGTAGAAATGGGATGCATTCTCATAACTTGAAATGAACGTATTTCATTGGTCAAAATCAAATCAAGAATCCTTCCATTCTGGTTAAGAATATTATTAATCTGAGACAAATTCATTTTTGCCAATAGGCCAGCAACATCAGTGGTCCAATCACTGTTAGTAAGAGGAGTAAGTGCTTCTGAATCAGGCAACATATGCCATGATACAGAAGATAAGTTGAAGTCTCCCAATGTTAGGATAATATCAGACTCATTCATACTTGTAATTATTTTTCCAAGGGCAGTCAAATGTTCATTATAAACATCAAAATCGGTCGAAGGAGAAATGTAGGAACAGGTAATAAAAAGTTTTTTAGATCCCAATGCAACACAAACTGCAATAAATTCCAAATTGTTAAATTCATCAGAAAAAATACGCTCAGAAGGTAGAAGGAAGACAGCAGGAAACCGCAATTAAGACACCACCACCGATTTTCTCTGTTCTATCTTTTCTATAAATTTTATAATTATTACACAGAACCTCAGAGTTCAAAATATCAGTTTTTAACCAAGTCTCAGAAAAAACAACAATATCAATATACCGTTTGAAAGGTATTTTCATCAGCATTCTTACGATACCAATCGCCTAGGTCCGATTCTAAATGTCGCAGATATATGCAGTTGTAGGTCCGAAATTTAGGGTCCAATAGTTCGGAAAATGTAGGTTGCCGCCGACTTTTTTTTCTTTTAAACTTATTTGTTTTTATGCCCTACAGTGCCATTTTTTAATTGTTACTAAACTAGATTTGTTCCTAATTTTTTAGAAAATATGACATGGAATGAAGTTTTTAGTGGGATTTGCACCAGCTCAATGAATTAACGCCGATTTTTGTTTCCGGCTCATTTCTGGCTCTTTGGATATGTCAACATAAAAAAAACAGTTCTCTAGAATGTCAAAGTCACTTGCCAAAAATACATTTTTGTGAATGCTTGACGATTAATGTAAATGATTGATAATGAAATTTAGCCTTACAGACTTCAAAAATTTCAAATTTGATAGTTTAAAGTTCTACGAGAAAAAATTGTAAATCAGCTGACTGTATAGTTCTACCTTCTTTATTGTACTATACTCCTTCTTTATTGTTCCCTCAGTTCGCTGGACTGTCAAAATCATTTGAAAGAAAATGACACAAATAAATTGTTTTGAATGTTTGATGATTATTGTGATTGTTTAAAAAAGAAACTTAGCCATGGCGCAAAAAACAAAGTATAGTCACTAGACCAACAATAAATAAAAAGTTCGCAATACGTACTGTCAAAATTAGCCTACGTCAAATTTCAAATTTGAGTTTTAAAATTTCTACGAGAAAAAATTGTAAATCAACTCTTAGCATAACCCTACCTTCTTGATTTTACCAAGAGGCATTTCATATTTTTAAATATATAAACTTTTTTCAAAATTAAAGTTTGAAGTTATTTTATGCATTGTCAGTTTTCTACTTTTTGTGCGTGTCTTGGAAAACTCAATCAATTCTCATTATACCCTCAATCCTGGAACGCCTAAGACGAGACCAAAATGCATCGATGGTTTTTCGCTGACGAACATATTATTAGGAAGGAAACAATACCACCACCACCCACGTCGCCATCGCCGCCACAAACACCCTCTTCCAGTTCCTTACCAGACACCATATGGACTTTTAACGTCAAACTCAGTAGCAAATTGTGTGCCAACGAAATTGTGGCTGTGTGCGGCAGCGCCGATATTTTGGGCAAATGGAATATCCAACGGTGTCTGATCTTAAACAATGTTGGAGATTCTTCACTCTGGACAGCTAAGGTTTATTTGCCACGCAAATATGATGTACGCTATAGATACTTGATATGTGCCATCAGTGGGTGTGACCGGCAGCGAATTGTACGTTTTTTGGAAGCTCACAAATGGCCACGAATTATACGGCCACAGGATGAGCAAGATTCGTGGTCGTACGACATATTTGGTACTAGAAAAGGTGTGCATAAAATCGAACGTGGTTGGGTTAGCGGAGATGCCACGGTGGTCCAATTTAAATTCTATAGATCGCCATTTGTTTACAAGAAGAAAATGCTAAAGCACCCGCTGCTGATGTATGTGAAAATCACGCCTTTGAAAATAAAAACCAGAGAAAAGGACCTTGATCGGAAATTAAACTCGACGGAGTTTCAAGTATCGGCAAGAGAAGGCGATACAGTACAAGACTTAAGGACGACATTTGCTTTTTGTGAAGTAGCCTCTTTGAACGAGCAACAGAGTAAATTACATTACCAGCCCAAGTATGGCACTTCATGTGGTCCCGAAGAAATGGTAATGTTTCACTTGACTCTTGGTGATGTGGATAACACAGCTTACCTGATCGATTTGTATTACTATCCACCAAAGCCGGCTGCTGATATACCACCTTATCATTTCGGCTATCAATATGTTATGCCTCAGCAGTTAAAGGGTTCCGAGGGTACGCTTAATTTGAACATCGTATGTTCCACCCAACATCGCCCCATAGGTGCAATGAAGTGCGACTATTTGCTGGTAAAGCCTTTGCCTCTGTCAGATGACTATTTAAAACTGCAAGAAACTTATAACTATCCACTAAAGGAAAATACCTTAGACATTGGCCACCGTGGTTGTGGTAAAAGTTTCTGGTTGTCCGACAATATCCTGCGTGAAAATACCCTAAACTCTTTTAACACAGCCTTGGAACATGGTGCCGATATGCTTGAGTTTGATATACACTTGACAAAGGATATGATTCCCATTATCTACCATGACTACCAGCTGTATATAGCGCGTAAACTCAATGTGGACAACAAGGAATATGATATATTCAAGATGTCTATGGATGCAGAGGAAATCAGCTATCTCAAACCATATGAACGAGTCCTTTCATCAGGCCTTATAAGTCTCCCTCTCAGCAGGTTTACACTCAAGCAGTTAAAATGCATTCAGGTCTATGAAATATCCCAGAATAGTACAAGAGCTGCACCATGCACACCAAATTCAAAATTAAATTTGCCCTTTCCAACACTCACACATGTCCTCAAGAATATTTCCCCAAAGACAGGATTTACCATAAATATCAAATGGTCTCAAAAAAGAACAAACGGAGCCTGGGAGGAAAACTTCGCACCTGATATGGATAAGAATGTGTACATAGACACCATCTTGAATGTAGTCCTAGCCAATGGAGGCAGCCGCCGCATTATATTCTCATCATTAGATGCCGATACCTGTACCATGCTACGTCTAAAACAGAATCGTTATCCTGTTATGTTTATCTGTCATGCTGCGGCACTTGAGCCAAAATTTTTGGATCCTCGTGGCGATTCTCTTTTGATCGGTTCATATTTTGCCTATGCCATGGAGCTTTTGGGTATTATAGCTGATGCTGGTGATATTTTGAATTCACCAGGACAAATTGTGAATATGCGCGAACGTAATATTGCCATTTTCGGTTGGGGTCTCGAAACACGCTTTGAGAAATGTCGCAAATCTTTGAAAGCTTTGGGTATACATGGTGTGATATTTGATCGTGTTAATCATATTTTGGCCGTAGCTGACTTGAAGCAAAATTTAGTAATAATAGAGTTGAGAGAAAATGTACGGGAAATACCATCGATTTGTGGAGGCCGAAAAGCAACAGGTGTTTAAAATAATAGTCAACCTTAGTCTTCGTATAATAAAAACATCGTTCAATGTTTACTTTTTGGTTGCATTTTTTCAAACAGTAGAGCGTCACGTAAAAAATTAGTGTTGGGCTATAAATGTAATAAAAATATGACGGAAATTTAAGTTTATTTCTTTCAGTATTTTAGGAATAGTTGGTAATTTATAAAGAAGACGAAAGGAATCTTGGTTCCTATTACATCCATTCAATCAAAAACGTGTTTTGGTAATTTGGATAGGTCATACATTAGCAATTAATGTATGTAAAGGTCAGGTTAATTGCTATGCACCTTTGTTTGAATCAAAATTCAATATACTTAGTAGGGACATAAATACTGTTACACACGTTTTATGCTGTAAAATAAAAAGTACTGAATGTTTTTGGACCAAATATTTTTTAATATTCCAAAATCCAAAAAGAATCTACTTATCCGAAATGTCCGCCTTTTGCCTTTACACACGCCTTAACTCGCACTGACCAATCGTCAAGAGCTGCACGAACCTCGACCATTGGAAAATTGGCCACAGCTCGAACCAAAGCAGTCTTAAAAGATCCATATTGGTGTATCTTTTGTGACAAACCTTCTCCTCTAAAACCGTACACAATTGTAATCCAATGGGTTCAAATCTGGACTGCCTGAGGGTCATTCTTCAGAGGAAATGAACGCTGGCAAATTTTTTCCAAGCCAGGCCTGGGACGTTTTAGCCTAATGGGCCGGCGCAGAATCCTGCTGAAAAGTCCATGGCTGGTTTTGGAACAGGGAATCGTTATGAGGCTTCACAACAGCTTCCAAAACGGTTTCTTGGTAAACTTTGGCCGATGTTTTGACTTCTTGTTTGCAGAAAAGCAGGTCAGTGATCCATCGTAAGAGACATCCCACCAAACCATGACTGAAGCTGGGTGATGACCCTTTTCCACCATTGGGATCAGTTCAGATGCTTCCTTAGATGACGGAGCATACACTCTATCATTTTTGTTGTTAAATTTTTCCTGAACGGTAAAATTTTTTTCATCGTGAACAAAATTTTTCTGTGCAAGTTATCAGCGTGCTTCACCAAAAGACGTTTGCATTTTTCAATCCTATTTTTTTAAGATGCAGTCAATAAATGTCCGGTTTGAAAGCCCCAAGTCTTTTTTAATGATTCGACTCATGGACTTTTGCGTGATATTCATCTCAGGGGCCATGATTCTGTTTCTGTTTTCGGAGCGGATTTCTGTGAATTCTGCGGTGTTCGAACAGAGCGTGGGCGGCCCGAACGGTGGCGGTCTTTTACATCTCCAGTCTCCTCAAACAGTTTTATGCATCGGTAGACGAACATTCGGCTAATCCCTAGTGGCCGAAACGTTTTGATAATATCGCATTTTTCCATTTCACACTTGAAAAGCGCTATTACAGCGATACGGTTCTCATTATGTGACCACTCCTTTTTGAAAGTTGAAACAATTTTAAAATCCCGTTACAGACTAACGCTATTGAGATTAGCTTTCAAAACCCATATGACATTAACGGGGTATGTTCAGTTCTACTATTGAAATGGGTGTGTTCAATGTTGTAACAGTATTTATGTCCCTACTAAGTAAAACCTGTTGTTGTTAAATTGTGACCAGATTATAAGCATTGTTTTCCCAATTGATGTATCAAGTTTCCGTCAAAGTTTCCAATGTCATCTAGATGTCAAAATGCATAATGTTCCACTATATTAGGCATCGTTAATGGGAGCGCAGGCAATTAGTCACATTGTGGACAACTTTAAGCAGTACTACACACTTTTTGGACCTTAATGCAACAAGCAGCCAGATAGATATTGGTGCAAAGTGAAGAGAATATAACCGACATAGCATCTCATGTCGAAAAATCCATAAATCCATCTAATAAATACATGCTTCTCGATCTAACTAATTTTCTGCAAACCCGTATGAATATTATTATAATTATTATGTAAAAACCAAAAGTAAGCGGAATGGTATTTTGCAACGGATGAAGGAGAATGGGCGTGTCATCCACTCTTATGGTACGCGTGCAAAACGCCGTTTTAAAAATATTAGGAAATTTGCAATATAAGCGCATACCCTGTCGCTTTTATGATATTACGTTGTTCACAATTTAATCGAATTTTATGCACTAGGTGACAAGTTAAGTAGTTTCGTATCTTGAGAGGAATAGGGTTATACTTATAATAAATATATAACTTTTAATTTCCAGACAAGTTTTTATACCATCCACCAAAAAGTAGATGGTATACTATATTTGTTACTCCATTTGAACACCACGTAATATATATCGGAGAAAGCATACATAATATTGATCGTCGTGCAATTCTAAGAAGATGTTGCCATATCCGTCTGTCCGTGTGGCTGTTGAAAGCACGATAGCGGTCAAACGTATCAACCTAGGATCAAAAGCTGTTTGTGATTGTAAATAAAGAATGAATGAAGGCGAAATCGGCTCAGGGGAAAAAATGCCTTTAAGGGACTAACGGTACCTCGATAAAAAGTACACTTTTTTGGGTATTTTTTATAACAAATCATGGGTACTGTTAGTTATGACGCACTAAATACCCCAAACAAGGGCATGTATGCTGGACTTTTGGCTCATTTGACCCAAAAAACATTAATGGTTAATATGGACATACTGATACTCAGTTAAAGCTAATTTTACTACTTAGTAGGGACATAAATACAGTTACAACATTGAACACACCCATTTCAATAGTAGAACTGAACATACATAGGATTTTGAAAGCTAACCGCAATAGGGTTAGTCTGTAACGGGATTTTAAAATTGTTTCAACTTTCATTATGGAGTGGTCAGATAATGAGAACCGTATCGCTGTAATAGCGCTTTTCAAGTGTGAAATGAAAAAAACGATATTTTCAAGACGCTCCGGCCACTAGGGATTAGCCGCATGTTCGTCTACCGATGCATACAACTGTTTGAGGAGACTGGAGATGTAAAAGACCGCCACCGGTCGGGCAGCCCACGCTCTGTTCGAACACCGCATGTCATCAACGCCGTTAAATTAAGAATTCACAGAAATCCGCTCCGAAAACAGAAACAGAATCATGGCCCCTGAGATGAATATCACGCAAAAGTCCATGAGTCGAATCATTAAAAAGACTTGGGACTTGGGGCTTTCAAACCGGACATTTATTGACTGCAGCTTAAAAAAAATAGGATTGAAAAATGCAAACGTATTTTGGTGAAGCACGCTGATAACTTACACAAAAAAATTTTGTTCACCGATGAAAAAATTTTTACCGGTCAGGAAAAATTTAACAAGCAAAATGATAGAGTGTATGCGCGGTCACCTAAGGAAGCATCTGAAGTGATCCCAAGGGTGAAAAGGGTCATCACCCAGCTTCAGTTGTGGTTTGGTGGGGTGTCACTTACAATGGGGTCACAGACCTGCATTTCTGCGAACAAGGTGTCAAAACATTGGCCAAAGATTACTAAGAAACCGTTTTGGAAGCTGCTGTGAAGCCTCTTAACAATTCCCTGTTCCAAAACCAGCCATGGACTTTCTAGCAGGATTCTTCGCCGACCCATAAGGCTAAAACGTCCCAGGCCTGGAATCGAAACAATTTGCCAGCGTTCCTTTCCTCTGAAGAATGGTCCTCAGGCAGTCCAGATTTGAACCCATTGGATTACAAATTGTGGACGGTTTTAGAGGACAAGGTTTGTCACAAAAGATGCCCCAACATTGGATCTCTTAAGACTGTTTTGGTTCGAGCTGTGGCCAACTTTCCAATGGACGAGGTTCGTGCAACAACTGACGATTGGCCAGTGCGACTTAAGGCGTGTGTAAAGGCAAAAGGAGGACATTTCGAATAAGTAGATTTTTTTGGATAAAATATACATCAATAAATATATTAAAAAATATTTGGTCCAAAAACATTCAGTACTTTTTATTTTACAGCATAAAACGTGTGTAACTGTATTTATGTCCCTACTAAGTATAATACTTAAGAAGAATTAGAAGATTTGGCTGAGATTATGAAAGGGCCGCATGGGCCGAAAGTGCCCAAAAAACGTATCTTTTTTTGCTCTTTATTAGCGTTAGGACGTTCCCACCACAGGCCATCTTTCACCTTCGAGTTCTCTTCAACTTAGTGTAGAACTAACTCAATCAAGCATGAAAAACATGACACTATCAGTCTATGTTTTTATATAGACGTCCCGATTTAAGGTGCCGGCACCAGACAAGCCACTATTCACCCGATCTTGCCAAAATATAGTACAGCGCAATATGTGAGATCTATAAACAAGCCTCCAAGGTCCTCATATATTTACAGGTCCTTCTTTTGAATGTTTCGATTGTTTGTGGCATGTTGGCAAATCCCTACGGCTTCAGTTAGTGCCAAAGATAAAAGTTTGGAATGGTCAAATCGACAACAAGGATATTGTTAAAGAAACGCTTTCTTCACAATATCCACTGTGGCTCGTGCAGTGTGTTCGATTGCACTCTCTTATTGACACATATTTGCTTCCTTCACAATTCGGAACGCTTCTATCACAATATCCATTGTGGCTCTTGCTGTGTGTGCGGTTGCTCCGTCTTCTTGAAACCACATATTTACCAAACCCCGCTCATGCAACTCCGGCAGTAAGAAATACAATAACCTATTACTAATGGGCTCCTCAAAAAATAAGTCCCAATCAATTCTCCGACTTGAATGCCGCTCTACACAGTGACTTTGAGAAATGCAATGGCTTTTCGTGCATTACACGCGGATTTCTAATTTGGCTTTTTGAAGTAAGTGCTTAAGTGGAAATGAACCTCGTCGCACATGATGATAAAACTCAAGCTGCGCTAACACCACTGACACTTATTCTAGACTTTTGCTAAGAATAGTGCTCATTGCATGACTGTTTGTATTCTGTAGCTGTCTAATTCACAAATGTCAAATATGGCTGACGTATCACGCCATGTATAACATCTTCCGATAGGATGATAAATTTGGCGCCACCTTGTACTACAAAGGATCTTGCACAAATTTAGTATGATGCGTTATAAATGATCTATAATGAACCCTTAAAAATTGGGGCATACATCCCCACACATAGAAGGGTCTTGATATAAAGTCCTGTCGCTCTAGAAGCCTAAAGTTAAAGCCAAGGCACACACAGTGGACAAGCTTTCTTTGCTGCGATTACTTATTTTCCTTAACATTCCATAAAGGTCTATTTTTATGGTCAATTTCATACCTATTCTGGTAATATTTGCATGATTTTGAGGTGTGTTGCCCGCCACTTTTAATGATCTAACCTCAAAAAAGGTCCAACAGTATTTGTGTCGTTTGACTCTTGCGGAGAATTTTTTTTTTATTTCAGTGCTATAATGCCTAAGTGACTGCATTTATGGGATGACCCCAAACTGGAATTTTCATTACATATCATTTATATCTTACCTTCAACATCCTGATATTTTCCTTCGTGAGTGATCTTGTTTTTCCACCCAACGAAGTCCATTATCTGTTGGCTGTGGCTCGTGTCTTTCATAGTTGTCCTTGTCTGGTATGTATTTACAAATACCAATATCTTCGCTAATTCATCGATGTTTATTATAATATCAAGCATACCGGAGTTAATTGTTAACTTTGTTTTTCCGATTAAATTGATTTGCTTTAATTTAAACTAAGTAAAAACAACGTCAAAAGTAAATAAATGTAAGTAAACTTGAAAAGCAGTGCTGCCAAGATAATGCAAAAACAGTTGTGATCAAAGACGATAAATTGCACAAGATGAGGGATAGAAGCATTATCGATAAATCGAAAATAGAGATGAGTAAAAATCATTTTGGGAAGGCTGTTTTTGTGTTTAAAGTGTGCAATTTAGTGTTTTCTGTTTTACTTGTGTTTCGATTTTGACTATTTAGCATGCTTGTGATTGTGTACAAACGAATCTGGAAAAATAAACCCCGACAATTTGTACGTTACTGAAGTGTGATTATCTAGAGTATTGCAAAGAAGAACACATCGCCCACCATTTTTCATTGTCGTTGCTATCACACGGCAGTTGATAAATATAAAGGGTGGTTAAATTTTAAGGGTCGATGTTGAATGTGAACCACACCTAAACGTCAAGTTTGTTTTCTGCATTTCATTTGATATTTCTCAATTTCAGACTAACTCAATTTGAAGCCTGGAAAGATACAATGGCCAGAATGGTGGCAAGAAATGGCAACAGTGGATGATCAATTTTCGAAGAAAATCATCTTCAGTGATGAGGCACATTTTCAGTGGATTCGTCAATAAGCGGAATTGCCGCATGATAACCCTACAGTGATTGTCGATAAAACAATGCACCCACAAACAGTGACTGTTTGGTGCGGTTTATGGGCTGGCGTTCCAGCCGTTTTTTTTTTCGGCATGAGGCCGGTCTGGAAGTTACAGTGAATGGTGTTCGCTATCGTGAGATGATAACGAACTTTTTATGGCCCGAATTGGAAGATATGTGGTTTCAACAGAACGGTGCCACTTGCCACACAGCTAATGAAACAATGGCTCTTTTGCGCGACAAATTCAATGGCCTTGTTATCTCACGTCGTGACGGTGTTAATTGGCCGCCAAGATCATGTGATTTGACACCGTTGGACTTCTTTCTTTGGGGTTATTTGTAAGAAAAGGTGTACGTCGATAAGCCAGCAACAATTCAAGAGCTAAACGATGAGATAATTCGGAACATTAACGGCATAGAACCTCAAGTATGCCTCAGCGTCATCGAAAATTTGGACCATCGGATGAAGGTGTGCCGCCGAGGTCGAGGCGGCCATTTGCCCGATATTTTGTTCCATACATAATTAACCTATACCAATATTATCGTAATAAAAAAGAAATGACAATAATTTCCTAAATAATTTGTGTTTTATTCAAACACAACAGCGGCCCTTAAAATTTAACCACCCTTTAGTTCGCCTTTTCTGGAGTCGGTTTTCTAGATTTTGTGTTGCTAAATAGTTGTCTTATTGTTTTATACGTAAAGCTGAATTTCTGTTTGGCAAATATTGTCGATTTTGAGATTCTTTCTTATTAAACCAGAACTTCTTATGTGAAAATTGACTTACTTATGTGTGCGACGATTTATATTTTCAAAAATGATTTTGACGATTAAAAAAAAAACGACGATTCATTGATAATAGTTGGCAGCCCTAATTACCAGTACGCAACAAAAACAGTTTTTATTTCAATAGCAAGCAACAAAGGAAATAAATAGCAAAGGAAATAAAGCTCAGATGCTGTTCTGACTCTTTCCAAGTCTCCATTTCAGACAACTGTAAGGAACATGTAGATACCACAGATCACATGAGCAGAAAAGTGTTGTGCTTATGTGATCCATGGACATTTTGATCCATTTAGTGCGAAAAGGCAAAACCATGACAACAGGTAGGCTATGAGCCAAAAATGCAATTGTTTATTTCTACAAAATCGTTTAGATACTCTTTGTTTTACTGAAATCTTTTGAAATTTCACATACAAAAACTAGGGACTACACGCAATGCCATTGGAAAAATTCAAGGAATTTTATCGGACCATTCGGACAAAAATTTCCAACTTAAATTGGAATTTTCTCCAATTGCATAATGTGGCGTTTGGATCAAAATTGATTGATAAGAGCGACGATTTATATCCAAGGATTATCAATGATGTTGACATTTCTACGTATATACATATGTATGTAACTAGACACGACTGCCGGTTCAATGGACCGGATTTACCCGAAGAGCAATTCTTCGGCCAAGGGCTGTCACCCCTGCACACAGTTGTCGCTACAACATCATCGGTTTACAATGTCAAGATATAGAAGATGAATTATATTAACAAATAATTCGTAATTATGTCGTAAATGCAAATGCTGTCACCTTGAATGAGAAGGCTTAAAGTGGCCTGTCCGTTAAACCAAGTCAAAGTTGAAAATTACTTCGTGTCTAGAGCTGGTGGTGAGTGAGCGTACACTCTTCTGGTATTTGGTGCGGAGTCAGTTCGTTTGTCTTAACTATTCTTGTTAGTTTGTTACTGTTTTTTATTCCTACCATTTGAAAACATACATATATAATATAGCAGCTGTTTTGTACCACAACATCGATTAATACCCCGATAATACCTGTGTAGGCAAGAGCCTAGCCAATAATTTAATCGTTACATAGGCAGTGGGATGACTTTCCTAGAGTTCTTCACAAGGTAAGTCCAAGTATGTCGTAGATAGCCTATTAAGCAAGTGAACATTTCATTACTCTTTCTAGCATCGCCATAGCTGACTCACTGGTGAAGATTTTGATTTCACCCAATCCCTAAGAAAAAATCCACAGGTGTGATTTCACACGATCACGGCAGTCAGTTAACAGGTCCAAAACGCGAAGTTATGTGCGCACCAAAATGTTTTATTCAATAAATGCCTTCCTTGTCGGGGCCTTCAATCAAATTCAAGCAATAACATGTCCTATATCATGAGCGACGATACGGGCCGTTGATTCTATCAGCCTTTAAACCATACCGAACAGTGCTTTTTGTAGGCGAAACTGTCGTTCGAGAATCTCTTCAGGTTACACATCAGCCGAAATACGGTAATTTAAAACCAAGATTATTGCCTATGACTCGCCAAGTTGTTGCCCATGCACAGCTTACTGATTTGGGAAAGTTTTCCTCGTTCCTTTATGGGATGTTGTGGGAATTTAGTAAGTACATATGTACTAATAATTTCCTCAACATTCTGTTAAAAAACGGACCGACCTACTTTTTGTTTACTGCTTACTGTCGGCTCCGAACGGCTTATTTAATTTATAAAGATGGTTTACATGTTTAAAATACAGTGCTCGTAGTCTTGGCACTTTCGAGATGGAAATCCTTGTCGCTGAAAAGTGGTAGATATCTTATTTGGATTTAAACTAGAGTTTACTTGTGTGATAGTCATTCACACTTGCCATAAGAGCACGTCTGTAATATTTGCTTTTTACAAAAGAATAGGTGTTTAAGGTGCAATAGGTGTCCCATTGGTTCATTGTGATTAAGAATTACACTTTTTACAGCTCTTAGCAAAAAGCCGACCTTTAGCCACGGCAGACCGTTTACAAAACTCGGCAGATATTTCAACCTAATTTTTCAGTACATTTTCGATTATTTCGGGCCGAATCTCTTCAATGGTAACTTCGATGTCATGTTTCAACGTTTCAATTGTCTGGATGTTTTGGGTAACATTTATCCCTAATGGATCCCCACAGAATATAATCCAAAGGGCTTTTAAAAACAGTGCGTATAATATCGATGGTTGCGTTGGCTGTGTTACGCACGTTCATGTCATATTCTTGAATATTTTGTAAAAAATAATTGTTTAGCATGGCGCGAAAACGCTCACCGTCGACGGTAACGGCGGCTCCTTGCCGCAAGTCCGAAATCCACACCAAACAGTGACTCGTTGTAGATGTATTAGATTTCAATTTTAATTTTTAAATGGCCCATCTCTAGATATAATCTTTCGCATGGAACCAATTGCGGATTTCGCACGAGTAAAGGAGGCGGATGCGCCATTAATACTTAGAGATGCAGGTATCTAATTGCAGACACTAACTGGTAACTCTAGATTACTTTACTTCATCTGAAGTGTTATTACCTAACACCAGGGCTTTTATTCCCTGGCAAGCGGTGTTGCATTAAGGATAACCATTTCAAAGTATCTCAGACTACACTTTTATCTTGGTGTACAGTTTTACATTATTATTCAATAAAATTTATAATAGGTTTAAAGAACAATTTTAAAAAGAAATTTTGAAATTTAAACCGTTTGCAAATATTTCTGAATACGACCTTTAGTGTTTTCCATGCCGAGTCAAAGCAGTACAATTTCTGGGACATTTTAATCTGCCGAATAAAATCCAAACTAATTAATAGTTGCATAAAGTCACTCCCGGACAAAGTTGTGTTGAAGAAACGTAGTAGCAGATGAACTGGCATCAGCAGGAATCCCTTGCCTTTCCTTTAACGGGCTGTAAGAAACATGTACAAATATACAGAGTGATTCATTCACGACTGGAAAAATGTCATTAGCGTAGTCCTTGGCTTATTTCTTGAAAGTAGGACCATCTCCGAAAATGCAAGGGCGAAATTGCAGAGGTTTGAAAATGTTCGGATCAGTGGTCGGAGGGTACTAGGGTAAAATTACTAAGGAATACGCTGTTGAAATTTGTCCAGTCGTGTACCTGTATACCAGTGTTACCTAGCATGGCCTAGGGTCGACAAACATAAGAATGTTTGGGCTATACGTCCTAAACTAGACAGGAACAGAACCAAAAACCGACAGGAAAATAAGAAGAGTGTGAGATCTCCTAGTTATTCTGACGGGTCTCTAAAATGTAAATGGAAACAAGGAATTTTAAAATACTACCCTTTGTAGGATGATGAGGAAGAGATAGTTGCAGTAGAGTCCCCGCTGTGTAGATGCCCATGGCAAAGACGGCGCAGCCATTTTTTATTATGCGTTTTTTATTTATTGTCATCATCTGACATCTCCCAAGTTTTCCTAAAAGACTTAGAAGATGTGTCTTATTGCAAAGTCGTAGATCTGTTGAACGGCTCCATGATAATATAATCACAAATGTAATACGAGTATACAAGGTGGCGCAAATAGAATGTAAAAATCTAAATTGCCTAACATTTAGTTAGAAGTGAAAGAAATTTCAAAAGTTTATTTGAATTATGTAAAATTTATTAAATCGGTCAAAGGAGCACCTGTCGAGTTGATGAACATTTGTGTTGACTTTTACTACAAGTGCCGCACCAAACCGTCACTTTACGAGGATGAATTGGCTCTTTTTGCAATTTATGTTGGTTCTCTGTGACTCAGAAAAACCTTTTTGTTTGTTAACTATTTAAATTTAATATGTTGCTAGATCGTCTGTGCCTGGAAACGGGAAGAACATTTTTTATGTTAGAAAAAAGAATTGCTTCTTGGAAATCGCACATTTCCGCATATTTTGATTTGTGTGGATTTTCTCGGATTGTGGCCCACGATTTTACAAAAAATGCTAATCTAAAAAAAGTGCTGATTCAAAAATTCTCGGAACACAGCACAAAAGGGCGAATAGTTATTCCTGCAGTTTATATTTTATTTCTGTTCTTTTGTTTCACAATCAATGGAAATTTGAAAATCAAAAGGATTTGTTACGATTTTTTGACAAAACAGAGCATTGCCTCCATTGGAACGTGTATGAATAGACTTTGACATTTAGTTGCGTTTTGCCGTGTAGCGTTGGTCTAAACAGTAAACGGACTTCAACGGAATAAATTGAAAAAAGCGATTCCACTTAGCAGTTTTGTTGATTTTTTGTCAACTTTCAAAACTATCTAGTTTTGACCAAAAAAAAATAATATAAGTATATTTTTAGTCGATAATTTTATCACTTATTAAATACAGCACAAACAATTTTATGGCAACTTGTGGACCAACTATACTCTCAAACTATCCATGCATACTATTATTTCAATACGTTCAGAAGCTTAAGACAATCGTATTAGGCCTTGACCGACTATATACAATCTTTTTGTATGTTCAAGAAAGTTTTCTGTGGAAAACTTTGTGGCGATGATAAGAAGTCCGGCTATTTGTCTTTTTACTCGTTCAAACAACAAAATTTATCTGAAATATATAGAGTACTGGGGCTCAAAGTCGCTCCCTAGAGAATTTAGGTCATTTAAGAATGCAAAAAAAAAAATCTAGTCGTTCTTTTGATCCATAAACTAAAAACTAAACATAGAAAAAACAAAAACAGTAACAAATACTACGACACAAAAACAATAAATCATTCATTTTCATTCAGCAACATTTTCTAATTACATTTCGCGCCTACAGACTCTTGTGAGAATTGTGACTGCGTTTCTTGTATAATATTTTCTCTTGATGGCTCTCTTTTTTAATCCCACACAGGGTTTAATCAATTTTATCACATTATATGTATTTTTTTAATTGATCCTTTTTAAGGGATTTCCTGACTGAAAAATAAACGTGGAGATTCGAAAGTAAAGTATGATTAAGTATAACATAATTTAAGATAACACTAGTCTACAAAATTACATTTTCAAAAACATTTGTTTAATAACACAGTACAACAGCCAATCTGGGGGGTGAGAAATTCCAAGTCAGGGTGATGGTACTACGTCAGTATATTAAGTAACTTCACTTAATTGTAAATAAAAGCAGAACGCGTTAATCCATTTCTATGATCTATGTCGCATTTTGTTTATAGGTTATGTGACTTTACGTGAAAGTTATAAGACTCTACACGTTTTTCCGTTTGGGATTTATATGTTTTAAAAAAAAAAAAATTTTTTTTTGGCAAAAATTTCTTCATAAATTTATTTCTAATTGCAAAAATGTTGATTTGGTAGAGAAACAGTATATTAATGGATTAAAGAAAATGTAATTATTAATTTTTCTCAATTTATTTCAGCAAAATCGAACTAGTCGTTCTCGAGTTATGTCAAACTACGTTTTTGACAACATTTTACAACTAAGCGAAAAAACATCAAGATAAGGAAAAAATGTAAAAGGTCATAAAAAAACTGGCACATACGAACGCAAAACCCTTTGAGGGTTTTTATACACTGACCTAGTACCATCACCCTGACTTGGAATTTCTCACCCCCCAGACAATAACCCCAAAAATGTTCCACAGTGTAATTGATAATAAAAAAAATTTCTGGCCAAAACCTCTTAATTTTGAGTTTTAGATTTCAAATTTGTACATAACGTCAGGGATACTTTAAGTAAGAATTGCATTTAGTGTAGTGATATTTTTAGGAATATATATAAGTGGCTCACAAGCAGCGATAAAAAAAATGCAAGATACAATTAATTAAAATAATTAAATGTATATATCAACAGGGTGGCGCAAAACGACCGTTGTGGTTTGAATGTTTAATAACTTTTTAAATTTTTTAGTTTTATTTCAGAATTTTGTGAAGCAAACGTGGGGAATTTGAAATGGAACACTACACAACAGATCAGCGACCAGCAATTGTTCAATTTTATTTTAAAAATCAAGTCAATTGTTTTGACGCAGCGTGCTTATCGTCGCGTTTTTAAATGTACGTACTGGACCTTCAGAACCAACAATAAACCGCTTGGTTGGAAATTTTCGACAACATGGTACAGTAAGGCACCTTCAATTTACCGGAAGACCACGTACGGTTACACACGGACGAAAATATCCAACGTGTTGTGGATATCAATAATTCCATGATGTTTCCAACATTCCTCGTAGTTATATGAAATGCAATATTGCTCCCATCATGAACCATCAAGTACCTGTTAATAGACTACTGTCAAATTTTAAGATAGTTCCGTCATTTAGTTTGTGTTCAAAACATACAACCTTGTGGATTTTGTTAAAAATGGAAAAAAGTGAATTTCAAGTTCTCATTAAACATTATTTTTTGCGGAAAAAACCGTCAATCAAACCAAGGAAAAGCTTGATAAATACTATGGGAACTTTGCACCATCAATTTCAATGGTAAAAAATGACATTTGTTGTGGTCGCACAAGTACAAATGAGTCTGAACGTTTTGATTGAGGTCATTTTACCCAAAAATGTCGAAAAAAAAACACGATATAGTGTTTTTTCGATCGAAATCGATAAAAGTGCGTGAGATTGTTGATGCCATACGCATTTCAGTGTGGTTTCGATTTTACAGTTGGGTTTCAGATGGGTTAAAGAAAGCTGTCTGCAAGATGCCTGCCTCGTTTGCTCTGAATTGATCATAAACGTATTCGTGTGACTACTCCAAAGGATTGTTTGGAGATGTTTAACCGCAATTCAAATGAGTTTTTGCGGCGTTTTGTAACTGTAGATGAAACATGGATCCATTACAATACTCCAGAGACTAAGCAGCAGTCTAAACAATGGGTTTCTACCGGTGAATCGGCTCCGAAGAAGGCCAAGGTGACTTTGTCGGCCAATAAGGTGAGGGCAATAGTTTTTGGAATGCGCGCGGGATAATCCATATCGGTTAGCTTAAAAAGGCAAAAACAATAAGCGGCGAATATTATGCCAACATATTGGACCAATTTAACATGGATTTAAAAAAAGATCCCATATGGCGAAGAAAAAAGTTATTTATCAAGATAATGCACGTGTGCAGTCTCAAAGGTAAAATTGCAAGAATTGGGGTACGAATTGGTACCTCATCCGCCATATTCTTCGGATGTAGCCCCCAGTGACCACTTCCTATTTCCAAACTTAAATGGCTCGGTGGAAAGAGTCATCTCCAACGATGAAATAATTGGTGAAACAAATGCCTATTTTAAGAACCTCGAAAAATACTATTTTTAGGAAGGGATACAAAAATTAGAGAAATGTTTGACTACGTGTATTATACACACACGTTGTTGTAAAAGAAATCTATTGATGGCTCTCGATGTGGAGTCTCTTTAGAGCTGGCAAGAGTGAGTTGTATTTTCGTTGGCAATTGTGTGTAGAAAACTTGAAAAGTAAGGTTTACAACAGTAGTTCTCATTCGTTTGTGGAGAGCCTGGCCTTATAGAGTTCGGTTTTACTTTCAACAATTGCAGCAAGGCTTTCTGAAGAGGGTTGTCACGGACCCGAAATCATGATAAAAGTAGTGTGCAGCCACGAAAATCAATGTCACTTTGCCATTTTGTTATAAACTTGTCTTCTATTTAAATATAGAAGCAAGAGGTCTTGAGCCGGTTTAATCCCTGTTCAATGTGTAAAAGCAACAGACCGAAATAAAACAAACGAGCTAAACATTTGTATTTATTGTTTTTGACATAATGGTTTACAAATGACTTTACAAACTAGGAATACAACTTCCTTTTCTACTTTGTAATTCAAATATTCTATTTAACAAACAATTTGCAACTATTTTGCGTAATATATTAAAATGGAAGGAAAAATTATAAAAAAAAACCTATTTAAAGCAATTTTAGTCTAAGACGATGTAAAATTATGCTGATATAATATCATTAATATAAGGGTAAAGCGATTGTTGGCATCTTATTTTAAATAATTGTTGTAATTTTATCAATTTTAACATCTACACGATCTACATTTGCAATAGTATGAACGCCTCGGGTGGAGTAGAGCCATGGTAACTTCAGTATCATCTTTAAAATCTTGTTTTGCGCAATTTGTAGTTTTTTAATGTGACAGTGCGCCATAGACGACCACACTGGTGCACAATAGATTATCATAGGTTGAAAAATTGCTTTAAAAATCAACATTTTATTAAATTTCTATTTATAAGAGGATACATTATTCTGGTTGTTTTATTGAGTTTATCTACCACATAAGGTACTTGATCCTTGAAGTTTAATCTAGGATCCAATAAAACACCTAAATATTTGACGTTTTTTTCCCACTCAATGTCATGATTCATAAAACAAAGTGGGGCTTGTGGGACATAACATGATTTTCTCTTCCTCGTGAAGTATATTGCTTGGTTTTTTCTGGGTTTGCCATGATGTTCCATTTTTTAAAATATTGGTGTAGTTCGATAAGTGCAGATTGGAGATTATTTGTAATATCAAACGAGTAGATGTTTGAGCTGAGTATTGACGTGTCGTCGGCGAAAATGCATGTACTGCACCCTATTGGTGTTGGTATGTCGGCCGTAAGGATATACTACGTGTATTAAGCTAGAAGGATATTATGTTTTTTTTTGCGAAAAAAACTGTTTTATTCGAAAAGTCACGGAATTATTGATATGTCCTCGTATATCAATTTTTGGGCTGCTTGAATTTATCCAACACCATCTGCAATGCACAAAGCGGACTACGTAGTCTGTAGACTAATGTTTTTTTTATAGCAAAACAAACATTGAAATCACGCATTTAGGAAGTGATGCTAAAATGAGTGGCGCAAAAGAGAGAAAAAGATTGCGTGGATTCGCCGACTACGTAAGTACGAACGTACTCTGTTGTTTCAATTGCAAATGGTGCATAACAAACACAACAAGTAAACAAGTTTTATAGGAATGCCAAAGTAAAAAAAAAGTAATTTCAGACCGATGGAATATTGGAACTAAATTATATGGTCATAACCACCTTAAAGTGTTTGTCTGCAAAAGGTCGATGGTAGAGATAATACGAGTACCACATAAAATAAAAACTCCCCTTTTATGGTTTACCAATGAAACCATAATTATTGTCTATATCGAATGTCCTTATAATATCCTAAGGACAAAGAGGATGCTACTCTTGTGTACCAAATTTTAAGTCATAACTCTATTTTCTATTAATGCTGCTAATCTAGTCTCTTTGTGACACTGTAAATATAAAATTTGATATATGTACATAAAGGGTGATCCAAATTTTAGTTATTTTTATAAATTAAAAAAAAGGAATCAAAAATTAATTTCTTTCGACATTTCTATTTATTAAATACAATTTCACCCATTTACCAAGACCTTGATCATGGAAAAAAAGGTCACGCCAACAATAATGTTTTCTGCAATAAAAGCATGTTCGACGCAACCATAATATTCTTTTTTGTTAATTTCATTTTGACAATAATATGATTGCGGCAATATTAATATTGTTGAAATGTCGATAGTATAGGGTGGGCGATTTAACATTTTACATTTGAATCGGCTGAAAAAAAGTACTGATAATTTTTTCAAATTTATTGGAAAGGTTAAAATTTGTCATTTTAAAATGGAACACCATCCAATGTGTTTCGCCCAATGGTCTGAAGAATGTTTGCAGGAGACGAGGAATTTTACCCCAACATTGTGTTTTCAGATGAATCTTATTTTATCTTGGTGGCTATGTCAATAAGCAAAATTGCCGCATATGGAGTTCAGAAAACCAACACGTGACTATTGAGAAGCCAATGCAACCACAATAAGACAATGTTTGGTGTGGATTTTGGGCTGGCGTCATCATTGGGCCCATTTTCTTCGAAAATGAGCAAGAAGCCGCAGTTACAGTCAACGGTTAGCTTAACCGCGCCACGCTCAACGAATTTTTGTTTCCAAAAGTTCAAAAGAATGACGAGGACGACATTTGGTTCCAACAAGACGGGCCCACATGTCACACAACCCTCGTAACCATCGATATATTACGCACTGTTTTTGAAAATCGAATAATCAGCCGAAACTATTATGTCAATTAGACGCCTAGCCCTTTGGACTATTTTTTTTGTGGGGTGCCATCAAGGATAAATGTTACCCAAAGCATCCCGAGACAACTGAAGCTTTGAAATGTGAAATCGAAGTTGCTATTAAAAAGATTCGACCCGAAACAATCGAAATGTACTAAAAATTGGGTTGATGGGATGAGGTAATGCCGAGTCAGTTGTGGTAATAATGTTCCATTATTTAATAAAAAAAAGTTTAACCTTTCAAATAAAACCAGAAATTTGAAAAAATTATCAGTACCTTTTTTCAGCTGATTTAAATTTAAAATTTTAGGTGGCCCACCTTGTACGTACCCAGTAGGGTAAGGGTATAAACAGTGAAAATCTTTAATCCAAAAAAAAAACAAAATATGAACAATTACATGCATATGTGGCGCGCAAAATAGAAAGGGACCTAAGGTTAAAAACCAGTTTTGTCCAGGAGAGCCATTTTAAAGATTAGTTCCCTTTCTATTTGCGCTTACAATCGTCGACTTCACTTTCATAAAACGCGCATATCTCTGGGAGGGAACACTTTTGGGGCATGGGATCGGTCTCAATTGATGCTCAGATGTTGTCCACTTCAAAAAAAAAGTGAAAAGTTGATGAAAAGTTTTGTTCAGGAGAGCCATTTTAAAGATTAAGCCCCTTTCTATTTGCGCTTAGAATCGTCGACTTCACTTTCATAAAACGCGCATATCTCTGAGAGGGAACACTTTTGGGGCATGGGATCGGTCTCATTCGTCCACATCAAAAAAAGAAAGAAAAAAAGGAAAATTGATTTTTTTTACCCTTTCTCTATGCGTTATCACATATACAGGATGGAAATGAATATGGCTACATTTAGAAACTCAGTGTTTGGAATTCATTTATCTTAATGAAGTAATGGAATTTATATGCCTCCCTGCTCTTTGATGCATATGCGGCATCTTAGCAAAAAGTTTTCCGTTACTGCTTGGAGAGTTGAGACAGGAATAGCCACAATTGTTCCTCGAATGGATTGCTTTAGTTCATTCAACTTTGTTGGTTTTGCTTTGTAGACTTCCTGTTTGCAATAAACCCACAAGAAAAAGTCAGGTGCGGTAAGGTCAGGCGACCTGGGGGCCAACGGAATGTGGAGTTTCTGGATATCGGCTTATTGGGAAATTTTCTTCGCAATTCTGTCATAACAGCCCGGGCTATGTAAGAATACCATACAGAGTTGAAAGCAATTCTCATTCGGCGTAATTCTGTAAAGTAAAACTCTCTCAACATGCTCCGCATGACCAGGCGTCCATTTGCATCAAAGTGCTTCTTCCACGAACAACTTTCATTGCATTTGGCCCGTCTTCGAAGACCCACACGGTCCATTGCTATTTTGTTTCGGGCACTTACGCAAAGATCCATGATTCGTCACCTGTGTCGATCTTATAAAAGTCTTTTGAAGCATCGCGATCGTATTTTTTCAAAATTTTATTGCAACAAGCCTTTTTTTTAAGCGATTGTTAAATTGTGCGGGATCCAACGAGAACAAACCTTTTTAACGGCCAGGTGTTCATGCAATATCGAATGTATGCTCGTGGAAGAAATGCCCAAGGATGCCTCTATCTCACGGTATGTCACAAGACGATATTGCATTATCAGTTCACGCACGAAATCAATGTTCTCGGAACAACGGCCGTTTTTGTACGACCAGCGTCTTTGAGCGAGCGTCGGCCACGATTGAATTCATTTAACCAGTTTTTCACAGTGCTCTTGGATGGTGCTTCATCGCCATACAAATATTTAAGTTCATCGATGTACTCTTGTGATAATCCACATCGAAAGATGTGACAAATGATCGCACGAAAATGTTCACGAGTGAATTCCATTTTTTTGCCAAATTAATTTTTTCAAGTCACTATAAACAACACAAATGATGGTCGTACGTGCTAAAAAAAACTCTCAAATTTTCCAGTGGAAATGTCAGATGGCGCCATAATATATATAGCAACCGTACCTTTCGCCATCTTGTAGAAACTTTTGGGTTGTCTTTTAAGGTAGCAGCTACAGCAGCGATTGCTTCCTCCGTCCGAACTGAATTGTTTCAATGATAAGGTCTTCTGTTGACAGTCGCATGCTCGGCAAAATTCTTAACAAGTCTCATTATGGTCCATCTGCTCAGAGGATTGCCGCAAAACGTGCGCCAATACTCTCTTTGAACCGAAACTACGGACTCCAGTGCGTGATAGCGGCGGACAATCCAAATTCTTATTTTAGTGTCCCAGCTAACTATTTTTGTTAAATCTAAAAATCAATCTTCAAAATAAAAAATTAACCAGATTCTTTAATAGAAAAAAGTTATTAAATTGTTTTTTGGTAGCGGCTTCAGCAGTCATTATGTATGTAAAAAAAAAAACGAAAAAATAAAAATAAGACTTTTCGTATTGAACAGGGATTAATCGGATCGAGACTTCTTGCATCCACATTATAATAGAGGACAACAAAAAGGCTGCACACTGATTTTTTTCGCGATTTCGGATCTGTGACGACCTTCACCAGAAAGCTTCGCAGCAATTGTTGAAAGGAAAACCCTTTAAGACCAAATTTTCACCAAAATATGAGAACTACTGTTGTAAATCTCACTTTTTAAAATTTCTTTACACAATTGCCCTCAAAAATACAGTTCACCTATAGCACCTCTACAGCGACTCCACATGTAGATGAGAGATCCGGAGCCGGTAAATTCCTATTCAATGTGTTAAAACAAAAGACCGAAATAAACAAACGAGCTAAACAAATTTTATTTTTCTTTAAAATCGCAAAAATGCAGTTTACTTTGGGCGAATTTCTAAATATAGCCGATAACTCGGTTTTGAATGTCAATCGTTGAGTCCTTGGCTACAATTGCCCTTTTTGCAAAAACCAAAAATATTTACTAGATCGAAAGTTATAGAATTTCGGCCGATAGAAATTAATTCTGAACCACTGTGCGTCATGGTGAGCACGACGATCATACAAGTAAATACGTTTTAATGGGGGTAAGAATTTTTTAAAAATTGTAAGCAGAAAGTTTCCACCTCGTTATTACCGAATACTGTACGAGCATGAGATTAATTTGTTTAGCCATCTAAAAGTTTCTCTATAAGATGCATTAGTCACCCGGACGTGGCATTTAATATTAGGTCCCAGCCAGCTTTCTGATTTGAGAGAAGTTCCCCGTTTGTTCATTAGTGGAATATTGAGAGAATTAAGTACTCGTAAGTACCATAAGCGATACAAAGCATTGACTTTGGAAACAAGTTTACCTTAAAGCGACCCAATTCAATTATTTTCACGAAGATATAATTAATAGTGACACTCTGTCAAGATTTTGAGCAAGAATGAGACGTTGTGCTTAAAATATTATATGTTTCAGAAAGAAACCACGAGATGAGCCACCCGTTACGAACACTGTTGACCTCACAAAGCGCCATCGCCAAACAACTCAACAAAACCGATTAGAATCGGAATCATGACACTCCAATCGAACCTATTACTCACTATCACAGTTCACTCCACGTACTCGTTATTGTGGCTGTCAAAGTGCTCGTCGCAGCATACACTAGACTTAAGCAACTTCCATCCACACGAAACGAACAAAATGTAAACAGCATTTCTTTTCGTGGTTAGCATGGCTCGGCTTGGGAGGCGGTGGCTTTGGGGTGCTTGGGAGGGGTCACAAAGGCGAACGCCGCGATAAGCTTGTCGTTCTCCCAGCAGCGACAATTCTCTGGAAATCCATAGCACTAGACGCGGACTATCAACGTGATTGAGGCGTGATCTAGTTCTTATTAACGAAAATAACAATGTTATCGATAGTCGAGTGTATTTTTAGCACGCGCCAACCACCACCCAGCCTCCTTCGAAATGTTATTCCTGAAATGACGGTATTGGATGGATGGATGGCTGGGTGGATGAATGATGATGATGGCTACGGCGGAGCACCGCTGAACGCGCTGGCGTAAACAACTTGTTGATGTCGTCGTCCGTCTCAGACAAGATGAACATACATACATGCATATGACCATGCTGGCGGCGATGGTGGTGTTTTCTTTTCCCATGGATCAAAGTCTAAGGGAATTGTTGTTTTCGCTGTCGATCTCTGTCGTTGCATAGCATTTCTGCTCCCATTAGCAGCCTGTGTGACTATGATTATCTAACTATCCAAGCCGTCTCTCTGTGTCCGCCCGTCCGTCCATCGATCTGTCTGCAACTGTTTTTACTATGGCTTATTTGGATTGTTTGGAATAGTGGATGTTACATTGTTGTTAATTATCGTTTTGTTGTTTTTGTTGATGTTGTCCATTGCTTGCAGTACTCTAAGGTTGTGGTTGTTCTGTGCGCAGGGAGTTTTGTTGTGGTAGTTACAATGGGTCAGGATGGAATGCATGAGAAGACTTAAGGAGATAGTTGAATTATGATTGACACTGGCGTCCACTAGACGCCATTTCTGCTAGGCACTTCTTAATGGAGAGAGGCAGTGGGAGGTTGTAAATATCAAAGTCTACTGCGTAAAAGAATGCCCCCATATATGCATATACTCGTATAACAGTGGTTTGGAATCTCATCGACTGCGTATAAAGCACAGACTGATATGACCATTTGACTATTGTGATTGTCCTGGAAGAGCAAGAGAAAGGTATAAATTAATAAATGGATATATGGCGCATTGATATAGCATACCTCATCATTTCTACACACTTGTCAATTAGGGTTTGGAGTTTTCCGACGTTTTTGATTCCTGGTAGTAGGGAATACAAAATTACGGTGGTTTCGATCGCTTATAAAGACCGTTTAGCCTTTTGACCATTGTTATTGTTCTGAAAGAAAAAGATCTACATATCGTTACATTGAGTTTTGCTTTACAAACTACATTTCGACAAAAGGTGGACTTGGCGCCTTTTCTTTCTCTATCTCTCTCTCTTAGCTGCCACAAATTGGTCAGATCTGGAAAGGCCACTCTCAATTGTCCTTAGTTGGGCCATTGTTAGTTTATTACGGATGAAACCGTGATTACTTCGGAGCTACTCTTGCCGAAATTGTGCAAATTTACAGTGTGGCTGATGAAAGTCACTACCAAAAAAAATTTTATAACTTTTTCTATTCAAAAATTCTGTTTTTATTTTGCAGATTGATTTTTAGATTTAACGAAAATGGATAGCAAGGAGACTGAAACAAAAATTTGAATTGTCCGGTAATCCTCCGAGCAGATTGACCATAATGAGACTTGTAAACAATTTTACCGAGCATGGGACAGTAAACAGAAGACCTTATCATCGGATAAGATCTTCTGAACCGGAGGAAACAACAATTTCGATTTTAACGGCAACATAAACAAACAAAATTGTCGAATATGGAGTGCTTTCAACCCACAGATACTCCATGAGACGGAATTGCATCCACTTCGTGTCAAAGTGTGGTTTGCGGTTTCATCACGCTGCACCGTCGGGCCATACTTTCTCAAATAAAACGGTCACACCGTTACGGTTGCTGGAAACCGTTACTTAAGCATGTTGAGAGAGTTTTTCTATTCAGAATTAAGCTGAATGAGAATTTCTTTCAACTCTGTGTGGTTTCAGCAAGATGGCGCAACTCCTCACATAGCCCGGCCTGGTATAACAGAATTGCGACGCAAATTTCCCAATAAGCTGATATCCAGAAACTCCACATTCCGTTGGCCCCCCAGGTCGCCTGACCTTACTGCGCCTGACTTTTTCTTGTGGGTTTATTGCAAACAGGAAGTCTACAAAGCAAAATCAACAAATTTGAATGAACTAAAGCAATCCATTCGAGAAACAGTTGCGGATATTACTGCCTCAACTCTTCAATCAGTAATGAACAACTTTTTGGTAAGATGCAGCAAACTAATTAAGCTATATTTAATGAAATTGAATTCCATACACTGAACCAAAAAGTTATTTGAGTTTCTTAATGTAGCAATATACATCAGTCACACTGTATTTTTTAAAATTCTAACTTCGACTGTTAGTTAAATGTTTTGAGAATAAACAGCATGTAAGTTTCGGGTGTTTTATAGCCTAGACAGACGACAGCGTTAATGTGGATTAGCAGACTTAATGCAACTCGTGCATTATCATCTCCCAAACTACGAGGGCGACCGCAAAACTAACTGGCCTGGCACATTTTCTGTTTTACTAGCAACTTTTTTTGTTTTTGTTTTTTAAAGCAATCTTTTATAAGCCATCTGTCAAAATTTCCGAAATATTTAATGATTATTTTCTTTGTTACAGGTGATTGAAGTAAACAAGTTTTATAATTTTTGAAAATGGGAAATAAAGAGTTTCGTGCGGTAATTAAACACTTTTATATGAAAGGTTATACGCCACAATTAATCAAAGATGAATTGGATTCTGTTCATGGTGATAATGCACCATCATACTCCACCGTGAAATCCAGGGTTCAACAATTTAAAATGGGTTCAAGTACGGAAGATGAACAACGCTCTGGAAGACCGAAAACTGCTACTACTATTGAAAACATTAGAAAAATATTTAATGAAGTGACTAAAGATAGACGAAAAAAAGCTCAGAGAACTTGCTGATATTGTTAAAATACACGAAAAACAAGTTTGGAGTATTTTACATGATGAACTCCACATGAAAAAGCTAACCGCGAAAAAGGTGCCGCGTTTGTTGAATTTGCCCCAAAAAATCGTCCGTTGGACCAATTCCGAGGAGCTTTTAGCGATTTATCAGCGTAATCCAATAGAGTTCTTGCGCCGATTCATAACTGTTGATGAAACATGGATCCATCACTACATCCCAGAATGCAAAGAACAAACAAAACAATGGATAGAAGCTGGTAAAAGTGGTCCCAAGAAGGCGAAAACTATTAAGTCAGCAGGAAAAGTAATGGCCACAGTATTTTGGAATGCAAGGATGGTATAATATTTATTGATTATCTTGAGAAAGGAAAAACTATAAAAAGTGAATATTATTGTGCATTATTGAATCGGTTGAGTGAAGAAATCAAGATAAAACGACCGCATTTAGAAGAAGAAAAAGTTCTTTTTCATCAAGATAATGCTCCTTCACACAGTGCATTTTTAACTCAACAAAAACTGGCCGAATTACGATTTGAAATTGCTCCGCATCCACCATATAGTCCAGATTTAGCTCCTTCTGATTATTTCTTGTTTCCAAATTTAAAAAAAATTCTCGGTGACAAAAAATTTTCGTCCAATAGCGAGGTTATTGCTGAAACTGAGGCATATTTTGAAGGTCTTGAAAAATCTTATTTTTCGGATGGAATTAAAAAACTTGAAAAACGTTTGATGAAGTGTATTGAGTTGGAAGGAGATTATGTTGAAAAATAAATAATAATAATTCCAAAAAAAACGGTTCTTTTTATGTTAGGCCAGTTACTTTTGCGGTCGCCCTCGTACATTTACTCTGACGTAAATGCACAAAAACGAACTGAATTTATGCTGCATTTAGGTCCCTACGGAAATGCAGTCAATTGCCCTGAATGTACCGAATAGAGGGTGGGTGAAAACAGAACCTGTCACAGAACTGGTTCGATATGGATATAATGGTGTCAAATGCTTGAAATTTTAAAGTCGTCAAATTCACGGTATAACTTTTAGACTTATATAAAACCGCACACAAAACATTTTAAATATCTGCGGATTTCAGCTATCTCTTAAACAAAATCCACTGAAAGTCGATTTAAATTTATATGAAAATGTTCATTCAGAACAAATTTTTCAAACAATCAGACTTATCGTTAAATTAAACTGATGTGGTGGGATGGATAGAATGGGTTCTGTGATGTATTCTTTTTTATGGATTCAATGGCACGTTCGGTAACTGTCCTTTTTGATCAGTCCCGCGATATATCACAAGGTATCTGAGAAGTGTTAATTGACTACCTCCAATGACAAAGCCATGTAAAAGTTACCGGTTCTTTTCATATAAGTATAGTTGGGTAGGTACTGGTACCCCATCTATGAGGGACCTGTCACGTCACTGGTTCTGTACCGGTCCAATTTCCCGTAAAGGTATTACAACCTGGCAACACTGTCACAATTTATCACAAACAACCGCTGTACTCACAATCAGCGGATGTTATTAAATCAAAAATTTAGAACAATTTCGCCAAAGGTACTGCGTCCCACTCCAACTAAACTACCAACAGTCCTATATTCCGCTGACGATCTAAAGGTGAACAATGCTATTGCCACTCTTTTCTCAAGTAGAATACAAAACCCCATATTGCTGACTAACCTCTCAATATTTTGAACCTTTTCGAACACTTTTTGGAAAGCCTTCCTGTTGAGCCGGAAGTTTTACCTAAATCTTTTATCATCCGTCTTTAGCACGTCACAAATCCAAAAAGTGCTGTTGCGGTTCATTAAGTGATTCTCTATATGAATTATATCCTCCACAAAAATATTATAACTACAAATTTCCATAATTGCCTTGCTCTTATCTCTGAGTGTCCTACTGCGATCCCAACTTGTAGCAACACGTTCAGATTTATTGTTGGTAGTGCAAGTACAATTTTTACATTGTTGGCCAACTTCAGCAAAAGTTATATCAGTTCCCTTTCAAATAAATTGTGATTTTTCGCCATCAGCATAGCTGCTAATCGTAATTTGTTCTTTTGCCAATTTTATATCGAAGTAAATAGCAAAAAATAGTTTAGTTCGTCTGTTTTCTAAATGCAATTCATTAAATGTAGATACTGTCGTTTAAAGTTTAAATTTGCATTAAAGTTTAAATTTGCACTGTCTACGCTTTTAAGGTGTTTCATTTTCCCAAAAAACGCACATGAATTGGCCATATCTGACAAGGGTATTATCAATTGTGCTAAGTTAAGTTTGCCAGTTTATCATGAATTTATGACGGTCGACTCTCGATAGTTTGACACTCGTTTATTTGAAACTCTTGATAATTGCAATTTTTTTGCTGATTAATTGAAAAAAAACCAATGGAGTTTGGTAGCCTTCATAATTCGAAGTTTTAGGAATCATGGTACAATAAACAAGGTATAGTCTCTTAAAAGAAAATGCCGAGAAAAAATTGTAAATCAGCTGGCTGCATACCACTACCTTCGTTATTGTTCCATGATTAGGAATAGTATTTTACTCGTTGAAATTCTACAGGGTGGCGCACGAAAAAAACGTAAAAAAATTTTGATGTGAAAGGTTAGTATTTATATTTAGATTTATTAAAATGAATGCTTGGGATATCAAGAAGATCCACTTCTTGATATCCCAGCGGTAACATGCTTTGCAGTCCTGCATTTCAGTCCAAAGAGAATTTAGGCGCGAGTTTGGCGAAACTCCCCCCGAATAGATAGACCATTACGAGGCTGGTAAACATGTTTGCCGAATCGGGAAGCATCGCACAAAGACCGTACCATCGAGATCCCTACGTTCGGGTTCAAGACGAAATCGCGGCTGTATCATTGTCCTTTCAGTCGGATAACATACATTCGTTACAACGAATAATTAAGATGACTTAAACTTGTTTGCGTACAAAGTCTAAATTACAAGCAAGTTAAACCCTCTAGATTTGCCTATTCGAATGGAATTTTTACAAAAAAAATTATCAAAATTGCCGAAGAAGACAAAATCTTGAAAAATTGCTTGTTTATCTGATAAGGCCGATTTTGATCTTATCATCTATACGGAGTGAATCTAATCCACAAATACTCTATGAGACGGAACTGGATTTCCTAAATGCGACACATCGAAGATAGCGAATCTTAGATTTATTTGAGATTATAGCTCGAACACACGGACCAAAGGGTGATTTAACTGTTTTGCAAATCTTTGAAGACAAATAGGTGAAATATTTTAATGTTTACTTTTTCCAGACAATATGAACTGCAGGATTTGTTTACAAAGTTCTGGAGCGAAACTCTATTAAATAGGGCGTTAACGATATGATGTAAACGCCCGAATTACATGACATGAACTGCGACAATATGCACCACATAGCGCATGAAGGAATGGCTCTCATGCGATCGAAGCGCCCAGGATGATTTTTTTCACAAAAGAAAGAGGCAGGCAGGATCTTGCGATTTAGCACCATTGGACTTTTTTTCAGGGGCTATGAGAAAAGTAACGTCTATGGTAGTAAGCCCGGGGCAATTACTGAATCGAAGACTGAATTTTTTTCTTTGGCAACATTTTTTAAACGTGTAACTAGAGAAGTTACCTAGTTAGTTTACAAAATATTAATCTGGGACAGGAATGCAACAGTTGATACATTTAAAGTATTTTGATACATTTTCGGTATCGAAAGTACCGTGATACAACCGCGTCTTATTTGAAACATTTTACAGATGTTTCTAGTTTTTGTGTTTTTACATCATTATGTGCTGATGTATGTAACACCTTGAAGGAATGGAGATTGCCTGCTAAGTATACCGATCAGTATAGCATTATCCGTTCGTCCATCGCTTATAGAACAGGACGCAAATATGAACCGATGTAGATGAAACTTGGTCAAGAGACTCTCGTTAATTTAAATCTGAAGAAACCAGAGAAAAATTTACCACGTTTAGATTAGCGGCAAGGACAAATTGGTCCTTAACGATCCACATTATTATATCACACAAAGATTTTTTTCCGAATTGTAGTCTTGCCGCGCTAGAAACTTCAAATTTGGCACGGATAACGTTACAAAACGTAACATGCTTTAACTGTGCATGTTACGTTAAGGGGAGCCAGTAAATAACTCTGGTAGAACTCGACAATATAGGTAAGAATATCCACACCTTCTGAATAATAAATAAAGGAATCTCATATTTGCTACCGTCCGTTTCTTTATACTCTGTTTTCTCTGTTAACAATGATATTTTGGCTACAGGTTCGTTTCCTGCGAAAGCATCATCTAAAGTTCAAAGACATCAAGACGATTATCTTTAAATGTGGTTTGATACTTGGAACATTAAATTCAATCATTACAAACCCAACAATGTAAATTTTATATTACGAAAAGAAGACTGCCCTCCACTCACTTTAAATAGTGTTACGACTTCAAAATCTAATCACGTAAAATATCTTGGACTACGAATAGATCAGCGCCTTAACTGGAGAGAACATATAAAGATGAAAAGAAAGAAATTTGAGATGAAAACCAAAAGAATGTATGTACTGGTTAATTGGCCCTAAATCACAATTAAGCTTAGAGGTCTTATGGGATTAAATTATGGGGAACATCCAACAATTCCAACTTGGAGATTTTACAGAGGTATCAGTCCAAGACTCTCCGACTAATTTTTAATGCACCATGGTTTGTGAATAACCGCTGTATTTACAACGATCTTGTACAAAATGAAAACGTAATTCACAACCCTGATCTGGGAACATTATACAAAATTGAGAGTAAGATGCAATAAAAGGGTTCATTGACGAATTCGTCATAATCAGACAAATAAAAACTATAAAGTGTAATAAAATAATCGGTGAAATAAAATAGATCAATTAATTGCTACTCTTTGTTTTGTTAAAATGTTTACAATTTTTTTAAGCTATCAGCTTGAGTTGATTCAGTTAGCCCTTCTAGCGCAGATGAACCTTATACGAATTTGCCGATGAGACCTCTTCTTGTTTAATTATTTTATTGTACACATAACAAAAAATATAGAGCAGGGTGTGTCATATTTAATGTTTTCTTGAAAAAATAAGTGTGGTAACTCTTACTTGTTTGTTGAGCGACTTGAGGCCAACTCGCATGCAAATCGAGCAACTTGCATACAAATGCTATCTAAAGTCTTAGTGATCAAGGCTTAGCAAAAACTACAACCTACTTCTCAGATCGTCAATAAAGTTCTCATCCGATTGTCATTTTCGCACCTTCAGAAATCCTTAGAATCGAATGCCACATTGCTTTTGGGAATTTGTAGTTGCTGCAGTTCTTAAGGACGAAGAATGAAAAGTGCCGCAAGCGTTAGGGAAAAATAGTTTCTAGTTGCCCGGGATCTCGTAGGCTTAAGTATTAATTTTTCAAATGTTATAACGTTTTAAACTCAATACTGTCATGTGTATACGTAAACGTGTTACACTTTTTTTTTGATCTCGCTGATGGGCCTCAACACGAGCAAATTACAAAATATTTCGTTAACAAGGTTGATGACCAGTCAATTTCATTACCCTGTACATGAGATGACAACGTACTGGTATTTCATTTATAGGTCTATAAACCTATTTTCCCACGTTTCCTTATCAATACAAAGAAACTTTGCTGTTGCTGAAAAGTTCCCTGCCAAATTACGTACCCAGTTGAGATAACTGAGACGAATCTCAACTGGGTACATTCATCTTTCATCCAACCATTCGTTGTACAGCGGGACGTAAATATCCCATCATATGTCCACCATCAACCAACCACACGCAGAGGATGGATGTCTGCATGGACCGTGTATTATCCGTGTCCAGTTGTGCGAATGTACTGGTGCAGCTTCGAGAAACTTTCCCCAGCGACAGTAGGAGTCAGTGAACGTGATTTTTGTTTGTCACTGTTTTTATTGCGGCAGTGCGAAAGTTAATGTCCCCTTAAATAGCAAATTGCTGGGCTTGTATATGGTTATTACACAGCGATAAGCCACTGTCATTCCGTTTAAGACATCAGTGCGAATTGTGTATAAAAATAGACTGCGTACTCGAAAGCACCATCATCCAGCATCGTGTCCCGGGACACCACCATCGCCCCGGCTTCTTTTATTTCCTTATTGAAGATTTTTTTATTTATTTATATAGCACGTAAGAACAACAATGTATTGTTGTTATGAGTTTGGGGTCGTACAGTTTCTTGTGAAGCGGGAAAATTTGCAAGGTCTTCTCATAAACGACCCAGAACCCCTTTTTTCAGATCCAAAACGCAAGCAGAAAAGTAATTCGCTGCCACTTTTTATGATGTCCATGAAAGTTTATTATTCCAATCAATTTCAATCTCTCTTTACAGTTCTGACGTTAATTGTATGGTCTGTAATTGTATTTATATTTGGTTGTGGCAATCGATATTTTAAGCTGATAACCATTTTATTCCTTTTATTCAATTTATGGAGACCTAGTATTACATCTGTTGATGCAAAGAAAAATACAAATATGCGAGTTCTTCCGTTGTAACAAACGACTTAATGCTATTTTTAACTAAAGTTATTTATACTTATATAGTAAAATACGCAAACGTTATATAACGTTGCTTGAGTATTGTTAAATTAATTTTAACAAAACAACACGGAGAGAGAAATCGGTTGAAATTCGGCTTATACAGGGTGGACGATTTAAAACTTTAAACGGCAGTAAAAAAAATACTGATAATTTTTTCAAATTTCAGGGTTTATTGGAGAAGTTTAACTTTTTCATTGATTAATAGAACACAATATCATTCATATGACTACCATACCTGGCACGGCAGAACCTCATTCGATCAACCCAATTTTTCAGTACATTTTCGATTGTTTCGGGTCAAATCTCTTCAATTTTTTTTTTATTTTATTAATTTTCAATTCATATTTTTTTTTCTATACTACAATAAACAATAGTTAACAAATATTTACATATTTACAACGACCCAACCGGGTACTCTAGTAAAGCCTTATATTATATTACAAGATTATCGTTCCTTACTTAGCTTATTTTTACTTTTTCTGGGAATTCATGAATTATTTTGTGTAATGAAAATTGTTTTAAGAAAAACATTACATGGATTATTGTTTAGGGTAAAACTATGTCAGGAAGTAAGTAAAAGAAAAAAGGTTAATTATGGCTAAGCCACCAAAATTTATTATTATTATTATGAAGACTAGATTGTCTGTCTTTTTGGGGGATTGATGTGTCAAATCTATAATTATCAATATCCGCCCTATTGCAGTCAATAGCTTTAATGTTGGCCCGTCTATACAAATGATAGAAAATTGGGACGCCTGATTCATTCTGCATAGCGCGTTTCGTATCTAGATATAAAATGACTCTGGTGGGACAAAGCCTGACAACATAGTATTTTTAATGTACTCTATGTCTGTATAGTACGGGACCATTATTAAATTGTAGTCTGTGCATTGTGTACATCGTAATATGTGCTTTCTTATTAAGTGTATTATAAAATTGTCTATTAGGGGTATTCTATTATGACTTTTTTTTTTTTTAAATTTACATGGCTGTACACGATGAGAAACATTAAAAAAATCATAACTGCGTTTTTAGTTTTTTATTTCATTCAAAAAAGTTCACGCACCAAACGATTTTAAAATTTACATGCGCATATACACTGTAATGCGCATGTAAATTTTAAAATCGTTTGGTGCGTGAACTTTTTTGAATGAAATAAAAAACTAAAAACGCAGTTATGATTTTTTTAATGTTTCTCATCGTGTACAGCCATGTAAATTTAAAAAAAAAAAAAAAAAATAATAGAATACCCCTAGTGTATATGCGCATGTAAATTTTAAAATCGTTTGGTGCGTGAACTTTTTTGAATGAAATAAAAAACTAAAAACGCAGTTAACATTTTTTTAATGTTTCTCATCGTGAATGGGCATGTAAAACATAGGTTAAAAAATAGAATACCCCTATTGTCTATCCTACTAATATTAGCGGTATTATATAGTTCTAGATTTGATACATATTTTTGGAAGTTACTCTCCTGGGATCTGTTCAATGACGTGCATATTCTTAGACATTTTCTCTCGAATATCCGAATTTTTTCCATATATGATGGTGATATATTGAACCAAATAGAGCAGCCGTATGTAATTATTGGTCTTATTAGAGATTGGTACATTATAATTTTGACTTTCTATGAACATAAAATAGAATAAATTTTTGTATGCAAAAAATGCCTTTCTTGCTTTATTTATAGTATTGACAACATGTTTGTCATAATACAAAAACTTGTCCAAATAAATACCAAGATATTTTACAGTGTCTTTATTTGCTATTTTGATATTGGATTGGTATGACGATATTCCGAATGATTTCCAGTTAGTTTTAACGTTATAATTGCATTTGTCTACCGTTGGACGAAATAGAATAGTTTCGCTTTTTTGAATATTAATTTTCATATGCCAGTTTTCGGCGAACTTTTCAACAATGTTAAAGGTAGATTGAAGGTTTTGATTTATGTTTACAATTTTGTTTCCCACAGAAAATAATCCAAAGGGCTCAAATCACAGCTCCGAGGTATTTCAGAAACGATGTAATACTGAACGATCTAAAGATGGAATAAAACGTTACTCCGAAAATTACCTAGATAGGCCTAAAACTCATCCAAATCTACTTGCGATTTGTATTCTACATGATAACAATGCAACGAGGCGTTGGAAGAGGCTACACGTTTTGGACCTGCATTTAAGAATATGAAGATTAAGCACCATCCTATAGTACTGTGAAAAACTGGTTTAATGAATTCAATCGTGGCCGATGCTCGCTTTAAGACGAAGGTCGTCCAAAAACGACCGTTGTGCCAGAGGACATAAATAACGTGTGTGAACTGATAATGCAAGACCGTCATGTGACATACCGTGATATAGAGGCATCATTGGGCATTTCTTTACCAGCAAACATTCGATATTCCATAAACACCATGCCGTAAAAAAGGTTTGTTCTCGTTGGATTTCGCACAATTTGACAATCGCTCAAAAAAGGCTCGTGTCGATTGGTGCAAAGAAATTACGCAAAAATACGATCGCGGTACTTTAAAAGACGTTTATAAGATCGTCATAGGTGACGAATCATGGATCTATGCGTATGAGCCCGAAACAAAACAGCAATCGTCAGTGTGGGTTTTCGGAGACGAGCCATATCCAATGAAAGTTGTTCGTGAAAGAAGCACTTCGAAGCAAATGGACGCCTGTTTCTTAGGCAAAACTGGTCATGTGGCGACTGTTCCGCTTGAGCAACGTAGGACGGTCAATTCTGAGTACACCACAATTTTGTTTGCCTGAAGTCGTCGGAGAAATTCGAAAAACGAACAAGAGAAGACGAACCATTGTGCACCATGACAATGCGAGCTCTCACACATCGGCTCAAACCAGCGCCTTTTTGACCGGCCAAAACGAATTGACTTGGCACCAAATGACTTCTTTTTATTCCAACACATCAAGACAAAACTGCGTGGTCAGCGATTTTCGTCGCCAGAAGATGCTGTTGAAGTGTTTAAAACCCATCGGAGTGGAAAAAGTGCTTCGACAATTGGTTTAAGCGCATGCAAAAGTGTATAAATCATGCTGGAGAATACTTTGAAAAGTAATGAAACCATTTTTGATGATAAATATTCGCATTTTCATTATGAGGCCAGAAATATATATAGCAGCCCTCGTAATAATCTATTCTGAACAAATTTGCTTATTATGACGATAGATTTCAAATAAATAAAGATTTCTATAAAACACATCTATTAACATGAAATGCAGGAAACCTGTACTTTCATCAGAATATGTGACGCGCAAAATAGAAAGGGACCTTAGGTTAAAAACCAGTTTTGTAAAATATGAATTTTTGGCAAAATATGCCTTTTTGGCAAAGTATGCACAATCCTATCAATGACAATTATTTTGAATTTACAACTCTTGGCCGAAAAATTCTCGCCTCGATTCAATGCAGTGCATAATATCGGCTATCGTGGGATTGTTTAGCGAACGTTGGCGACCCATGTTGATAATTTGCATTTCCATTTCTTCAAATTCAAAAACAATCACTCCAAGAAACAGTATGCCCACAATTATTTTCTTAAGCATAGCCTGCGTATAAGCAGCAAGATGGGCAATACACAAATATTTGGTAGTTGCAGCATTAACAAATCTTACTCAGACCTGATATTGTACTCAGAAAGTAAGTTTAATACCGACAGCTGTGAAGGTTCCAGCCATCAGTCAAAACTACGAAAGAAGACAACGTTTTTTTTTTTACTTCTTCAAAAGGAAGTGGAAAAGCATTTGGAAGAGATCATCGTGGGGGCTAAGGTGAATGACAATTCTACGAGTATATGCCTATTTCAATCTACTCTCATAGTGTATCGTTCTAAGGTGGTGGGGAAAGAATATCTTTCAGATTATGTTTTGAATGAGTTCAATTTCTGAGCTCATCCAAAAAAAAAAACTTGATCAAATTTGAAACCCTTTGTTGACAAATGGAGTTTTAAATTTAATTTTATTAAACACTTAACAAACCTATGGTGTGAGTAGTAGCCTAATCACTCGACGAAAAGAATGTAAACACCCCAAATCAATCAAGTTGACTATTAAACCTTCTGCCGCAGATTTTTTTTTTTCAAATTTTGTGTAATCAAACAAAACGGTTGGAAATAACTTTATTATAATATCGGTCACCAAGATAGTTAATGCGGTTGCCTGAGCATAAAGTCGTTTAAGGAAATAAAATAGTTTGGATAAGCCGGTGACTTCAACAACATTAATTCAGTTATACTGAAAGGGCAAGGCAGTTATTACATCTTAAAAGTTACTTCTTAAATTCCGTTGAAGTCAAATTCGATTGCTGCAATGAAACAATTTTTTGTTGTACGGATTTATTTTTACGATCTTCCTGAAATCTGGTCTCGAACTAATAGACTCTCTATGGTCTAAACAAGCAAACAACTGCATTACGACTACAAAGATGGGCGTATTTTTACGAGTGAATGTATATATGTATATACAACCTAGATGATTACAGCGATTAAATTTCATCATCATCATGAGTATTATAATTATCAGCAAAATAGAGACAAGGACGGACATCGCTCAATGTTTTGATATGACGAAATGCCTAAATATATTTTATTCCCCCATATAGTATACTGAGGTAAATATGTGACCTACATATCATTAAAGAGCGTGCTCCTCAGACATTCGTCTAGAGAAAGTAATTTTATATGTCATATGTCTACCGATGATCAGAATATAAAGGCTGAGTATATGTGAAAAACAAAAGTCTATAATAATTCGCCCAAAACAAGACCACAAAATATGTTCATGATAACCATGGAATTTAAAGACATCCCTTTGCTCTCTAACCACAGACTTTGGAATTGAATTGTAGGCGATATTTAAGACGGAATATGACATCAGACTTATTAATCTTAAACACGGCACAATAACAAAAGAACGTGAGTCTATTCCAAAAACATTTTAAGTACATCATTTAAACGTCTACGGCAAATTGTTATCTTTATACAAAATTATGCCATCAAAGCCAGTTTATGTAGGATATACAATTTCTACATAGTTCGAATGATGCAACAATATATCAAGGTCAAATTATATGGAGATACGGAAAGAGGTTGGACAGTTCTAGCAGATATAAAGTACAGCCGCAATAGCTTCAATATTCTTCCCAGTCCCTAGGTTAATTTAATCCGTCTATTAAAGTCTCTATGAAGTGAAAAGATATGGCAACCAACAAATCACACTTACCGACTTTTCTTTATATGCGCCATTTCACCGGTATCTGTTTGTTTCGGTGACCTCTTGACATGGAATTTCAGATGCAATATTGACTATACGCATTAACATTTCATTTCGTGTGACGTGGTGTTCAATTTTCAACTGTAAACAAATAAATAGTATTGTATGAGACTATTATTAAAAATTAGACATAAATTGAAAAAGAAATATTCAGAAATACTCACAGAAAACTGTTTTGCCGCTGCAACTGTCGTAATGTCATCTTACCTACTTAGTGAAATTTAAGCACCACCGGATTAACTTCTTGAGTGACAGAAACCCCAGCCGCGGGGAAGCTTTGTGTGGCGACTTCATGACAACGTAAGCCAAAATGGTCCAATTTCATCGGGGTTAGTTATAGCACGTTACGCACTATTCTTTATTTGAGCTAGATATAGAATGTGACTTGTAGAGCGGCAGGAGCTGTAATTGGAACTGGTCATTGTATGGCGGCTATAACAAAAGATTGTGGGCCGCCGTGGTGTGTTGCAAGTAAAGTGTGCACGACTATCATAAAAGAAATCCCGGGTTCCACTTCAAAAAAAGGTCAATTTGCAGGGGCTGGTTTTAAACCTCGTTAATAACGGCTATTACGGGATTTCCCATCTGTTCCTTCATGATATATTGGGGGAAATGTGTATGTGAGTATCTGAACAGATGTTCCAGTCGCTCATAGCCCAGGTTCCACTTCAAGAAAGAAGTTCAATTTCCAGCGGCTGGCTTTAAACCTCGTTAATGCCGGCGGCTTCTAGTTTTCCCATCTGTTCCATTATAGTATGTTAGAGGAAATATGTATGAAAAGATGGACCAGTCTCTCATAATGCACTTTGCTAAATAGGAGTAAGATCGACTTTGATATATGGCTCCTAGTGCGGCCTTTCATCGGGAAGAGCCGCTATGTTAAAACTTCGACGGTATGGTCCCATTTCCGCACGGTTGGTTATTAATCTCTCGTTATTCACATTACTAGACTTCGGCAAGATCGGCTGTAAAATGTGGCTTGTTGAGCGGCAGGACCTTAAATTCCGAGTGTCCTTCGCAAAGTGGCTATGAGAAAATATGAACCAATGTGCTTTAACTTCACCATGGATGGCTAATGGCTGAATGGAATTTCCAGAGAGGATGGTCCTGAAATCAAAAAGAAAGAATGTGGGCTATAAAAAATGCATGGTTCTATGTAGTGCAAATTTACTATGATAGATTATAAATCTATTTTATAATTCAATATAATTCACATACTAAATTGTTGAAATTTCGGAGAAAAAATGTGGCTTTTAAAGTGACATGACTTTGAACCGGGTGGGGCTATAAAAAACATGTCTCGGTATGGTCCAAACTAACTATGATTGGATATACTTATAAATCTATTCTTTAATTTACTATACTACATTTTAACAAGTTCGGAGAAAAAATCGGGTGGGGCTATAAAAAAACATGGTTCGATATGGTCCAAACTTACTATAATTGATTATTAATCCATTCTATAAATTAATATACTACGAGGGCTGCTATATATATTTCTGGCTTAATAATAAAAAAGCGAATATTTATCATCAAAAATGGTTTCATTATTTTTCAAAGTATTCTCCAGCATGATTTATACACTTTTGCATGCGCTCAAACCACTTGTGGAAGCATTTTTTCCACTCCAATTGAGACACATCCAAAACATGGTTTTTGAACGCTTTAACAGCATCTTCTGGCGACGAAAATCGTTGATCACGCATATTTTTCTTGATGTGCGGGAATTAAAAGAAGTGATTGGGTGCCAAGTCAGGGCTCTACGGCGGATGACCCACCAATTCGCTGGTTTGAGCCGATGTGTGAGAGCTCGCATTGTCATGGTGCACAATGATTTGTCTTCTCTTGTTCGTTTTTCGAATTTCTCTGAAGACTTCAGGCACACAAATTGTGGTGTACCACTCAGAATTGACCTTCTACGTTGCTCAAGCGGAACAGTCGCCACATGACCAGTTTTGCCGAAGAAAGAGGCGACCATTTGCTTCTTCCACGAACAACTTTCGTTGGATTTGGGTCGTCTTCGAAGACCCACACGGTCGATTGCTGTTTTGTTTCGGGCTCATAGGCATATATCCATTATTCGTCACCTGTGACGATCTTAAAAACGTCTTTTAAAGCACGGCGATTGTATTTTTTAAAAATTTCTTTGCATCAATCGACACAAGCCTTTTTTGACCTATTGTCAAATTATTCGGAATCCAACGAGAACAAACCTTTTTTTACGGCCAGGTACTCATGCAATATCGAATGTGTGCTGGTGAAAGAAATGCCCAAGGATGCCTTTATATCACAGTATGTCACATGACGATCTTGCATTAACAGTTCACGCACGGCATCAATGTTCTATGGCGCAACGGCCGTTTTTGGACGACCTTCGTCTTTCTTTGAGTGAGCGCCACGATTGAATTCATTAAACCAGTTTTTCACAGTACTATAGGATGGTGCTTCATCGCCATACAAAGATTAAAGTTCATCGAAGCAGGTCGAAAGTTGTGAAAAATTATCGCACGAGTTAATTCCATTTTTTTGCCAAAACGATTTTTTCAAGTCACTGTAAACAACAAAAATGATGGTCTTACGTCAAAACGTTCTAAGTAAGTTTATGCTAAAAAATGTAAAACTTTCCAATAGAAATGTCAGATGGCGCCAGGCAACACTTAGTGTTGCCTCGGCCAGAAACATATATAGCAACCCTCGAACCATATCCTTAGCGAAATGATGCTGCTTATTTCAATAAAAAAGATTTGGGCAAAACACACTTCGGATCTTGTTAAAAAATTGGTTTTAGAATATTAACGTGAATGAAGAACCATGTGCTGAAGAAATCTCTGATCTATATCCTTAGGAATATTTAAAAAAAGAATATTTAAGGAAAGTAAAGCAAAAAAATAGACCAATACGAGTTATAGGGGAAACACTCGATAAGAAAATAGTAAAAATCGGATGAAGTACTTGGCTTTTAGAGCTAAGGATTATGAAATCGGTAATAGCCGACATGGAATAGTTTCAAAATGGTTCGTCCTTGCCCCAATCCTGAATAATCTGCATTGTTTAAATAAAACAATAAATTAACGAAAGGACTGTGATCAATTAATGAAATCTAATAGTGATGCTGATTCGATCGATATAACATATGAGTACCAAAATGGGTTAGTTCTTCTTTCCTTTAAGTTGTAAAAGGCTTTACTAGAACTGAAACTGCCCATATTTCAAATAGGCTAAATGGGATCAACGAGTGTTTTTTTAATTCAAAAGTAAAAACCGAAATTGCTCTTTAGTCTTTAACGTCAGTACACGATAGGCTGGATTTCTTCACAAAGATTTCTAATTTAAATGCTAAAGCTTAAAATCGATTTGATTGAGTTTCATGAGGTATTAATATGATGTAATCCATGTTGCTATTTTAACAATGAGAGTACATATTAACATGCCTTATGGGTAGTATTCTTTACTTATTCCTAAAAAAAAGAGGTTGAACTTCGAGAAAATTTTAATTATTGTTGTTGTAGCGGCAACTGTGTGCCGGGGTGACAGCTTCTGGCCGAAGAATTGCTGCTTCGGGCCAATCCGGTCCATAGAACCGGCTGTCATGGGAAATTTAAATTGTATTTTTCACTGCCGGGATGCGGGGAAATTTAAAACCTGTTCCCGCTTTACCGAAAAATGAAAACGACCGGAAAAAACTCTAATTAGAATGCACTGGTGTTGAAGGGAAGAGGACTAGATAGCAAAACCGCAATAGTTAAGTTATTTTTAAACAAAAACAGCTAATTCTGTTCGTATCTCAAGGTATAGTCCAACAGTACTGGATTCTACAAAAAAAAAATAGAAAATAAATAAAAGTAATTTGTTGTAGCCTACATAGCCTAGATAAATATGGAGCATTGTCCCCTACAGTAAGCACTAAAACAGCTACAGCAAATTATTTCGAGCCATAAGCGCTAACCTATCGTAAGTGAAAAAATGAAAATTTTACAGGAGACGGTTTTTATTATTTATTTCAAACAACTTTATTAAAAATGCAAATGTTTTAATGCAAAAATTTAAGATTTCTACCTACTCATATAACTGTATCAAAAAACAAAAAAAAAAATCTGAACACATTTGCGATTGCTGCAGCAATTTGATGTGTGACTTACGATAAAATTGCTACACAATAAAATTTAAACAATCATTTACGATAAAATGCAAAAGCTTTTTTTTTGATGTTTTACTAACAATTTTGTCATTTTAAAAATACAAAACGATGAGGCTTGTCCTAACGATTATTTTTCAGCAATAAAATTTTTTTTCCAAAAATTTGACTTACGATAGGTTAGCGCTTATGGCTCGATTTTTCTAATTTTTTTCAGAATCGAGTACAGCAGTACTTTTCCTAAAGACATAAATCATTTTTAACATATGACTTAACTATTCCGGGTTTTACCAGCCAATCTGAGTTATCGTGGCTTAACCTCGAATAAAACCATTGCTTTTAATAGTCGTCATTGGTTGCCGATTGAAATTATTTCGGTCGTAAGATGGATTGATGTTTTTTTTTGTCAAATTGATAATTCAAAGATTTTTGGCGTGGTTAGCAATTGAGATTATTTTGGTCGAAAAATGGAATGATGTTTTTTTTCAAATTGATAACTCAAAGGTTTTTTTCAGTTGCCATACACGCATGTGTAGCCGTACCCATTATCGCCCTACTTGTTTATGTCGGTTGGGGTTAAGAACTTTTGTTTCTTTCAACATTTTGGTGTTTTGATGTGAACCAATCGGAAGTTCTTAATTAGAAAACACATCGTGTTTTTAAGATTTTACTTCTACACTTCAATACTTATAAAAGGTTATCCATCTAGAGGTATTTTTTTAGAACAAAAAATACTATAAAAATTCAAATCAAGTGTGGAATCTTTATTGGTAATTTGAAAGGACATTTTATGGCATTTATTTTTTGAATATAATTTCCTTCAAACGTTGGCCGCAACTACGCCTCAGGGTTTCCATTCTGATGGCCCAATTTTGGATGACTCGTTCGAGCATTTCGACCGGTATGGCTTTAATGACACGCGTAATGTTGGCTTCCAAAACCTGAATCGTAGCTGGTTTATCAGCATAGACTTTGGACTTTTCGTAACCCCAAAGACAAATGTCTAAAGGTGTGATATCACTCGATCTAGGCGGTCAACTCACCTGTCCATACCGTGAAATTAGCTGCTTTTCGAAATGACCTCTCAATAGATCCATTGTTTGAGCAGCTGTATGGCAAGTGGCACCGTCCTGTTGAAACCAAGTATCGGCAAGATTGCGGGCTTCAATTTCAGGCAGCATAAAGATCGATATCATAGCGCGATAGCGAACACCATTCACGGTTACGTTCCGGCCATCATCATTTTTGAAAAAATATGCACCGATGATTCCACCAACTAATAAATCGCACTAAATCTGGGTATAATGGCACCTCTGCAATGCGGCAAATTTGTTTATTGACTTGCCGTTTAGCCAGAAATGGGCCTCATCACTGAACAAAATATTGGTCTAAAACAGCGGATCGCCCGTTCTCACCGAACGCTCATTTCCATAATACAGTTGTCAACATTTGAAGGTAATTACTTTCAAAAAATAAATGCCATAAACTGTTCTTTCAAATTACCAATAAAGATTCCACACTTGATTTGAATTTTTATTATTTTTTTGTTCTGAAAAAATACCTCTAGATGGATCACCCAATATTAGAAAGAGCAATCGCTTTTAATGCTGTGCGGCTGTGATTATTGTATTGGAATTGAAAAAGAAAAACAAAAATAGTCTATAAATAAAGTTATTTGTTGTTTTCGTCATGGCCTAATGTTGATATGACATGTTGGGTTATTTTCAAAAACTGAGATTGTGTCCGTCCAAAGACCTACAAGTTTATCACAGCCCAAAACAAAGTGGCCATGTGTACCACAGATAGCTCGCTAGTGCGACCTACCTACCCACATATATGTGTGCATAGTATTTGGACTGATAAGGGTTCCATAATTTCCAAAAAAAAAATAATTGATAATATTTTTCTACACAAACTACTTGTTTGTACAAAATATAAAAACAAAAAACTATTTTGAGTATAAGCGTACTAATCTAACAATGCTCTGCTTGGCCCCCTTTTAATTATAGCATGTCAATTCCAAAATCGAACAGCAGGGTGAAGACCCCATAACGGCTCGTGGTCAGCTCCAACTGGCATTTTGTTTGTGTAACCTTGAAGTATCGACCAGAGATACCAAATATTTCGTTGGACATGTAACAAATGTCTTTGATACACTTAATGTAAATGATGAAACATTACAAATTTCACTTGAGAAAATAATTAATAAATTATTTTAAAAATATGAAAACAAACAATGGACCTTTTTCTACACAAAGCCTTGTACTAAGTTCATTTATGTGAAAATCACTAATCAAAATGGCTCATAAATGTGATTTTGCCAAAAAAAATTGAAAATGATAGGTAATTATTTCCCAGGGAAATTAAAAAAATTTGTATTAAGGTGTTTTAGGGCGGGTTAGATACAAAAAAAGCGACAAAGCGTACTACCTAACGCGATTTCAGGAACAATTCTAACCATATTTGCCAAAGGAACCATTTGCATAAAATCATTTTCGAGTTTGCCAATTTGTCGAACAAAGTCCGTCCTGCATATGTGAGAATTGGGGCGATTGAAATATACAAATTTTTATTAAAAATTTTCGACCCGAAATAATCGAAAATGTACTGAAAATTTGGTTGATCGAAACTGTAACTGTCGAGCCAGTTATGGTGGTCATATGAATGATGTCGTGTTCCATTACTAAATGGCACAGTTCAACCTTTCCAATACAACCAGAAATTTGAAAAAAATTATCAGTTCTTCTTTTTAAAGTCGATTCAAATTTAAAATGTCAAATCTCGCACCCAGTAGTTCGACTTCACCAAGCTTAACGACATACCAAGTTTAATTTCAACAAGATCGGGTTAAAAATATTGTTTGCGACATGGCCACAAATCGGGGCTCATGTACAGGGGCTATAGTTGTATAGGGGCTATAAAGTTATAAGTCGCTTACAACGTCTAAACTAAATTAGAAGAGGATTAGATTTATTAAATGACACCGCACGCAGAAGGACTTTAAATCGAAAGAGACATTTACTAGGGTTATACGAGTACATAATGGGAGATCTATAACCAAAACTGGTAAATTTTGACAATATTGGTCTATGTTTTCTATATGTGACGCGCAAAATAGAAAGGGACCTAAGGGTAAAAACCAGTTTAGTACAGGAGAGACATTTTAATGATTTAAATACGTGTATCTTTGGTGTACCATCACTTTCATAAAACGCGCATATCTCTGGGAGGGAGAACTTTTGGGGCATGGGATGCTCAGAAAATCAAAAAAAAAGTGGAATTGATTTTTCTACCCTTGCTCTATGCGCTGTCACATATACTTACATAGCCCTCATTTGCATGTCTCTTCTGATTTAAGGTCCTGCCGCTAATAAAAATATATTAAATTTGAACTTTGTTATACTTACGAAATCTATAACAAATCATGGTAAAAATTGTTAATATCGGTCAATGTTTTCTTGGGCGATATTGGATTAGGTTCTGTTATAGCACCTACAAAAATGTCTTTGTCTAAAATTATTTATCTCTGCTCTCATTCAAAGTTCTTTTCTGATTTAAGGTCCTGCCGCTCTAAAAGCCATATATTAAATTTTTCATTAAGCATAAATCATAATGAGAGATCCTGATACTATTGAACTTTCCATGTATTTATATCGCTTGTACAAAAGTCCTTCCCGATTTTACGCCCTGTCGCTTAGTAGCTACATATTAAATTCGATCTTGCTTAAATTTAATATAGCTCATTACGAGAGAACTGTCAATAACCCTAATAAAATTGGACCATATCGGCGATGCTTTCATATAGCTCTCACACAAAGGTCCTCCCAACTTAAAGTTCTTGCTCAAGATTTGTATGGTACGTTATGACCAACCAATAAAAAACCCTGGTGAAATTGGGCCATTGGAAGCTATAAATTTAATCCGATCTCCCTTAGTACATTGTGAGCAATCCAACAGAACCGCACGATGTTAATTGTAAATATAACAAAAAGCTGTCAGAAAGTTGTCTAAATATTCTTTATTACGATAAAAGGTTCTGTGACAATTATGTGTGAAGCAAAATTCTCACCACGACTTCGGTGGCATAGCCCCATCCGATGTTCTATATTTTCAATGACTCGTGAGACATAAATCGGTTTTACTACAATATCTTACTTTACGTTAATACCGACCTACTAAAATTGGACCGTGTTGTTAGTGTGAAAAGGAAACTCCTGTCAGATATTTTCTCTGCTAGGTACGATGTGAATAGATTTAAATGTTATATCTATCTACTTAATAGTCATTTATGTCCTTCATTCTCTCATTCTTGCATTCTCTGAGTGTCTTCAAAAGACAAATTAATTATACCAGTAAATTTTGTCTGAAAAACGGTGTCTCTAAACGCAGTATATTTTAGGCTTAAAGCTAGTTTAGTAACAACTCTCGCACGGGCACCAAATTTGCACCATCGATAGAACTTTTGAGCAGAAAATGTAAAATAAAAAAAATCGGCGGTCTCATATAGTTTTGGAGATATGGGCCTCGAGTGTTCAGACGTATAATTCAGATATTGAGCCATATCTGTGAAACTTTTTCTTTATTTAACTGAAAATACCTTTCAAACGGTATATACATTTTTTGAGTCCTTTAACCCATTGGGGCTGGAGCGTAATTTTGTATTTTTTCGACCCGAGTTTCTGTAAAAAATAGGTAAAAACCCGAAAAATTGCCAATTTTAAGGTACTTATTTCTTCCTATTAGTTTAAAGCCAACACTTGCATTTGAGACTTTGATTTGAAATTTAACCCTTTAAATGCCGAAGATATTGGCATTTTAGTTTCAGTGTCCAAATGTCGCAGATGTATTCAGTTGTAGGTCCGAAATGTAGGGTCCCGTAACTCGGAAAATTTAGATAACCGCCGACGTTTTTAAATTATTTATTTTCAATGCCCTACAGGGCCATATTTTTTGTTGACAATTGTTACAAAACTAGATTTTTTCCATATTTTATTATAGTACCCTCACCACCTTAGGATATTGCCCTGAACCACAAACCAATACAAATTATACCGTTCGACTTAGAAAGTTAAATAAATTAATTTAGACACCGTTTTTAGAAGAGCACGTCGCAAAAATGAACCAATTTTCACAAAACTTTGCACACTATTCGAGTGAGTCCCAGCTGCGAACAGTCGCTATAAATTTTGGGCGATATTGGGTCAGGTTCTGATATAGCAACCACAAAAATGTCTTTATCTAAAATTATTTATCTCTGTTACCAAGTCTCGTAAAATCCCTTTATATGATGAACAAATAAATTTACATTATGAAAATGTTAAAATGAATCTTTACATTATGTCTAAAGATGTCAAGTTGACGCCATACAGCCTGAACAACAAATGATTGCATTCTCTTCGCTTTTTATAGAATGAGTCGAGCGAAAGGGAAAAACAGAATTAATCAACAATCGATGGAAACGGTCAATTAATCAGAACGGGGCTAACAACTTGTAATCGTAAAAGAAAGAAACAACAATGTTGTATTCGATTGAAGATAGTAAAGGCTGTACAATCAAAATAAACATTATTATGTATATTAAGGCGGGTCGTTTTGCATTGAAGACAAATCCTAAAATGAAACCTCAAAAACAAACATTTTGCAATTGTTCAGATAAAGGCATTCCAGTATGTGATGGAAGTCGATCGATGTAGCTTTGCTTTTGAGTTGAGATTTCAAACGAATTTTGTTGACATTGACGCGAAAAATTTAAAAAACTTTGTACACATCAATATTGATTTATTGCATATTTATTTCAGTATTTATTCAATATTAAGTACCAAATTGAATTTGATAAAAATCACATACCGTAATAACTCAAAATTTACCATTTATCGACGTAAATTGGCATTCAAATCGCTATAATTTCTGCCTCTTGAATGTACTTCGCATGGTTTTTAAGTTATAACCAATCTTTTGTTTAAAGTTATAACCATTTTGTTGAACAAAAGCGATACATAAAAATATCACCAAACGCTTCTAAGTTAAAATTAGTGTGAAATTAAAGCTGCTCAGTAAATATGGAATGTAAAGGCGTTAATTTCGATGTATAAGTATATAAATATCATCAAATGCTTTTAAGTAAAAATTAGCCTAAAATTAAAACTGATTAGTAAATATTGAAAGTGCAGTAGTAGCAGTCTTCTTATTAGAATGTGAAAATGAAATTATGGAAGGCAGTGACTGATACCTTCTTTTCATTTCATGGTTTTCTAACTTCCCATAAGAAAGTTTACAAAATCATTACCACGGTCAAAATCAAGAAAAATATTACGAATACCTACCACTTTAGTTGAATGAGTAAAATAAATAAATTAAATCGAAACGAAATGTAAGTGAAACCCCTTGTTTTTATAAAACGAATTTGTCTGAAACGAAAGAAAATGGACGAAAGGAAAATAATTAGGATTTTTGTAAATCCCACGATTTCGTTCATCAAGACATTCAAAAGTGAACTACAAAAATTTTAAATTAAATTTTGAAAGTTCAATTCATTTTTCATTTCATTTCCTTATTGCCATGTAATTCGAAAGCCCATTCGCAGGGTCTTTAATAAACAGCACAAACAAAATTAGATCCCTGAGGGACCCCACTCCTAACAGACAAAACAGACGATGAGTCACGAACAAACTGCTTTCTACCACATACATGAGTTAGCATTAAACTACAGGCACTTTTCCCAAGTCCAAAAACTTTATGCAATTTGTTTATCAAAATTCCATAATCTACCCTATCGAAGGCTTTTTCAAAATCCAAAGACGAAACCATACATATTTTTTGATCATGAGTATTCTTCATGAGTATTCTTCAGTAAGGCCACTTAATAGAGCCAATTAATAGTACTCCTGTCGTTCCGGAAACCACATTGACAATCATTTAGCAGCGATTTACTCTTAATAAGGTCTAACAACTAACTGCCGCCTAGGAATATTTTCCACAACTTTTGACATTATAGGAAGCAAAGAAATAGGTCTTAAGTTATCAGGAGAATTCGATCTTTACTTCTTTTGATTTGGTGTCATTTTGACTACTCAAATCAAATCCTTAGGAAAGCAGGAGGTCATTATTAGTGTTCACTAAATGAAGAAGGTGATTTTATATAAACGGAAATACTGCTTTAAGAAACTTATTAGATATCTCATCACAACCAGAGGCGTAAGACTTGACTGACATAAAATCCTGTATTAAGTCATTGGAGCAGACGTTATAAAATGAAAACCCATTCCCAATAATTTGGTTAATAAAACTACTGTCATTAGTGTAAAAAAAAAATCGTTCGTTGTTGGAATAAAACGCTCAAGACGTTCCATTAAAAAAATATGGGCTAAGCTGGAACATAGCAAATAAGCTACTCAAAATGATAGTTCATAATAATTCGTTATACATTTAATATGCGACCGACTTATTTCGCTGTTCTTTGGATAAAAACGTTTTAGTACACTACGCAACTTGAAAACCAATTTTTTCGACCCGCCTTAATGTATATATATATTCGTGTATGTAAGCTTGAGCCGAAGCGTCTACATAACAAATGAACGGGAGAAGGATTGAAACGGCCTGTCGTAGTGTCTGTGCCTGAGCCTAAGATAGGCATCCGCGACAAGCAATCACACAGTCAGAAGAACTTAAAACAACGTTTGGGCGCATGGCAGTTTAGCGTGGGGTTCGATATGAAGTTTACGGGACAATTTAAAAATTTTAAAATCTATGGGGAGGACTCAGTGGGAGTCTCATGACTTTAAATTGAATTTAGATTAGATTCCACCCGCTGTGCTAGCTCTTTAGCAACTGGACTCAGTTAGAATTGTCGTCCGTGTAGTCTACGAACTGCACGCAGATAGAAAGTATCCCCAACCATACTTTCTATCTGCGTGACTCTGCGACAATATTCGAAGAGCATATATGGTTGTGGCACCACAAAATTTTGATATACACAACCATACTGTGATTTCACAACCATATACCCACAGTATGATGCTCTTCAAACATTTTCACCCCAATCATACAATTTATTTTTCGTGTGTTTACTTTCTCCTCTTCCTGAACATCGCAATAGAGAAGATGATTTATTGGCTGAAATTCGGATCCCCGGCCGAAATTTTCAGCGCCCAAGTAGTGAACTCACGGCGTTGTTCGTGGATATATTGCATAATATTAATAATCGGATGTAAACCAAAATCCAATAGCTAAAAGGACAGAGTTGACTTTCTGGCGGAAGTGAATTGAGCTGATTAGCGACGAATTGACATTTTTGGATCTTCTTCGATAATGACCGATACTCTTATATTTTTATCACTTTTAATGTGTATTTGTCAGGTTAGTGGCGTAAGGTACTCCCTCTGAAAATTTTCGACAGTTCCTGCATACTGAACCTAATGACAAAATTCACGTTGCGTATTTAGAACGAACTAGGCTGGAATTTCGTATTTTCAGCAGAGGGGGTTACACCTCGTAAATGGCGGCGACTTAACAAGTAAGAGATTTATCTCTAAGCCATGTAAAAACATTTCATAAAATGTAATAGCCTTTCGGAACCTGAATAAACCAGTAGGACAGCGAGTAAAAGAATTATATCGTGCACAGCTTACTGATTTGAGAGAAGTTTACCTTTGTTCCTTAAAAGGATATTGGGGGCCTTTATTAAGTTCTACTAGTTCGGTAGTCCAGAAACGATGCATGACGAAATGGCAAACATTTCGCAATACGTTGAAAACTGAATGGCATTAGTCAACTTGCTAGTATCTGGAAAGAAACAATTGAAAAAATTATGATTTTTCTGGTAGTTATTTATATAGTTTTTAATTTGATTTATGCTCAATAAATAAACAGATTATCGTCCAATAATATTGCTTTATAAAGCTATTAATTTCTTAATTAATAATATTAACTCAACTAAGGTATTGACGATAAACTTAACAACCAACTCTGGTGAAATTTGACCCTGTCGGCCAATGATAAAAAATAGCCTGCACACAAAATTTTCTTCCCAATTTAAGTTCCTGTCGCCTATGCTCAAATTTCGCAGTGGTTTTCTCTACGTGAGTGTTGGAGGTTCTACCCGATTTAAGGTTTTGGTACTACGTAAGCATTTTTTTCGATCTTGCTCAAATTTGGCAAAATGCATCATTTTGGGCGATCTATAGGGTGGCCATTTAAAATTTGAATCAGCTGTAAAAAAAAAGCGCTGACAATTTTTCAAATTTTTGTTTTTATTGGAAAGGTTGAACTTTGCCATTTAATAATGGAACACCATTCGATGAGTTTTCGCTTAGCCCAATGTGCTGAATATTATTTCTCAGGATGTGAAGAATTTTACCGAAAAATCGTGTTTTCAGAATAAGCTAATTTTCATTTCGTTGGCTATGTCAAAAAGCAAAATTGCCGCATATGGGGTAAAGAGAATGCATCGACAACGAGTCACTATTTGGTTTAGATTTTGGGCTGGCGGAATCATTAAGCCAGTTTTAATTTGAAAACGCTCAGTTTTATGTGTGGCCTAGCGCCATCTGAGATTTCCATTGGAAAGTTTGACATTTTTTAACGTACGACCATCATTTGTGTTTTTTACAGTGACTTGAAAAATCAATTTGGCAAATAAATGGAATTACCTCGTGAACATTTTCGTGCGATCATTTTTCAAAACTTTCGACGAGGATTATCACGACAAAAGTGCATCGATGAACTTAAATCCTTGTATGGCGATGAAGCACCATCCTATAGCACTGTGAAAAATTGGTTTACTGAATTCCACCGTGGCCGACGCTCGCTCAAAGACGAAGGTCGTCTAAAAACGGCCGTTGTGCCAGAGAACATTGATGCCGTGCGTGAACTGATAATGCAAGATCGTCATGTGACATACCGTGAGATAGAGGCATCCTTGCGCATTTCTTTCACCAGCATACATTCGATATTGCATGAACACCTGGCCGTTAAAAAGGTTTGTTCTCGTTAGATCGCGCACTATTTGACAATCGATCAAAAAAGGCTCCTGCCGATTGGTGCAAAGAAATTTTGAAAAAATACGATCGCGGTGCTTCAAAAGACGTTTATAATATCGTCACAGCACGAATCATGGATCTATGGGTATCGGCTCAAACCAGCGCCTTTTTGAACAGCCAAAACGTCCGCCGTACAGCCCTGACTTGGAGCCCAATGACTTCCTTTTATTCTCGCACATCAAGAAAAAAATGAGTGGTCAACGATTTTCGGCGCCAGAAGTTGCTGTTGAAGCGTTCAAAACCCATGTTTTGAAGGTGTCTCAATCGGAGTGGAAAAAGTACTTCGACAATTGGTTTAAGCGCATGCAAAAGTGTATAAATCATGCTGGAGAATACTTTGAAAAACAATAAAATCATTTTTGATGATAAATATTCGCATTTTCATTATTAGGCCAGAAATATATATATAAGTTTAGCAGCCCTCGTACTTGTAAACTCTTGTTAAAACCCTAAATCTTTTTCGCAATATCGACATCATCCCTAAATCCTCCACACACCATTTCAAGCATTTCTAGACGTATTAAGAACTTAACACAGTACAGGAGAAAGCAGATTCCAATTTAGTCTCGAGAAATGTCTTCCTTAATCTCTTTTCGGAGCTATGAATTCACCTCACAACTGGCTGAGGGATTTCCTGAGATCATAGAAAGAAAAAAAATATCTATAGGTGAGATTTTTTTTTCAGTATGTAGTGATACTGGACTTTCGCCAGACCTCCCGTCGCATACATGCATATGAAATTAAAAGAAAGAAAAACGAGCAAATGAGCGAATAGGTCTTAAGGTTTATAAACAACCCAGAAGTTGAAATTGATAATTTTGCTAATGAAACGATACGACGCTCATTTTTTGTTATTGTTGCGAGTGTTTCGACAACAATAACAAAGTGATCTAGCCCCAACGACCGGCCATGCGGGGCTATAAGACTTTGCCTCTAGCAGCTGGAATGCTCAGATGCCAGCTTAACTACTCAAACATTCGCGAACGGATCTTCTTTGAATCGACGGCTGTGAACGGAGGCGGAATCAAAATAAAAAATAAGCGAAAAAATTTGCGTTTAAACGTAAATTGCAAAAATTAAAATATATAAAATTTACAATCCAAAAAAAAGAAACAAAAAATCGAACCAATTATTTAAATATAAAACGCGGAAATTAAGCAGCTGAAACAAGTTAAAAAAAACTAAATATTTCGTTGAAAAATAAAAAAAAGCATAGATGATTTATTAGACATGGAAATCATGTAATTCCAAGCCACAACTTCTTGCGAGAGTGTCAAACCCACACAGCAAAAACTACAACAAACCAAATCGACTCGCAAACAAACTGGTTCGTTGGCATAGGCATTTTTTTTGGTTTAAACACATCAGGCTAAATTTAACTTAGGCGCCAACTGAAAATAACTTGGCCCACTCGAAACTCTTATGAAAAATTCCAAAGTGCCAGCAACTTTTCAGGCTTAATCAACGATCGACCAGCAGGCGGCGTCTGTCGCTCCTATTTGCATTGCTGTTGACTACAGCGACGGAGACGATTATCTGGCATCCGACCCACCGAAAGCGACCGACTTATCTATTTTTGAAAATTCAAAACAAATGTTTGTTGCACAGGCAAAGGCACTCGCACGCACGCTCTTCCACACTCAATTGCAGTCACTATCGGGAGCAGCAACAACATCGCGATCGTGGCAGCAACAAGTGTCGTAAACAAATGACGATAAAAACAAACAGAACCAACAGCAGCAGCAAACAAATCTAAAAATAGACAGACCCACAAAAATAAAACAGAAACGAAAAACAAGTCGAATGTGAAACCAAGCAACCACCACCACACAACAAAGGTGGCAAACATTGGAAAATCACTGTAAACAACAACAACACAGTACAAGGCGTTGTTGTCACACAAACAACAGCGGCCACCAGCGACCGACCATTGCCGCACGACGAAGGTTTCAACGTTCAAAACAAACGATCAGCTAGTCCAGAGCTATGCAGAGCTCGATGCGAAACAGTGGATTGCTCGCACTCAGCGCTCGGAAGAACAGTAAACCAGAAACGCCATCGAACACAGCAGTATCAGTAGTTCCAGCAGCAACAACAATCAACTACATGCCACAGTGCTGTCATCAGCAGCACGCGCACAAACATTCGTAATCCTCAGAGTTTTGGTTCTCAAAGCAAGACGTTTTCCGCGTTATTACGGAAAAACTTTAAAGAATTTTGTGATGTTTTATTTGTGATATATTTTCGAAATATTTGTGATTTATTCTACGCGCAAGATTTTCTCTATCGAAAAGATACAAAAATATTTAAAAAATAATAATAAAAAAAGGGTCTTCCAATAAACGTCCCGAAAATCTACACATCTCCATTATTAATTGTGACATCCTTTCTAACAAAGAGAAATAAAAACAAAAATTAAAGTTCCTTAAACAAAAGTGATTCCATTAATCGTTTACTTTGTCCTTAAATAAAGTAACATTTTTATTTATGTAAAAAAAAACTTAGCTTATTCGAGAATTGTTTAAGTTTTATTTATAAACTAAGTTAACAAAAGACAAGAGAGGTTGTTGCATTCAAGTCCCTGCATCTATATAATGAACAAAAGTCGCATCTTAACATTCAACAGGATTGTTCAGTACGAAAACCACAAAAGTAAGTATAATTCCTCAGTACCATACAATTAGAAATACTCGTAGAGTAAAAGAAATAAATAAATTAGTCCAATTTAAAGTTTTGCCAAATTCGGGCAACTCCACAGAATATTTATGGAGTCCAGATAACAACTGCAAGACATTAATCTGCACTACAAATTTAAAACTTGGCTTGTTTTATTTAAAAGCCATAAAATTCGGTTTTAATCGACTACACTAACTCGATAATTTCAAACCGTTATAGAAAAGAACCGAAGTTGTTTTACAGAAAATTTATTAAATAAGAACGTCATAAATATTTGTTTTGAAATTATAATTTAAAGAAAATACATTTTAAACAAAAACGCTTGGCGTAATCGCCAAGTCCCCTTAACGCTTTTTCTCCAAAAACTTGTTTTCGCCATTTTGTTTTTCAAAAACTTATTTTCGCCAAGTCCGCTCAACGCTTTTTCTCCAAAAACTTATTTTCAACAAATCAAAAATATTAAAAAAAAACTTCAACAAACAAATCTTTTTTTTAGTAATTAAAAGTTTTTTCCCGGCCTATTAATTTCCCGGAAAAGCGGGAATTTTTTTTTTAAATTTTCCGGGAAATAAAATTTTATTTAGCTTGAAGTTAAACCATTTTTAATTAAAAATGTAGAATACTATCTAAAAAGTAAGTACAGGTTGGACCATTAAAATTTTAAATTTGAATCGGCTGTAAAAAAAGACCTTTTCAAATTTCTGGTTTTAGTGGAAAGGTGGAAATTAAGCATTTGATAATGGAACACAATATCATTTATGTATATGACTATCATAACTGGCAGGGCAGTACCTCATCCAATCTAACGAATTTTTCAGTACATTTTCAATTGTTTCTGGTCGAATCTCTTCAAAGGAAACTGCGATTTCATGTTTCAACGCTTCAATTGTCTCAATGCTCAACATTTATCCTTAAAGACTCCCCACAAAAAAATTCCAAAGTGCTCAAATCACAGCTCCGAGGCAGCCAATTGACATCACAATTTCATTTTCGATTGTTTCTGGACGAATTTCTTCAAAGGAAACTTCGATTTCATGTTTCAACGCTTCAATTGTCTCAATGCTTAACATTTTTCCCTTAAAAAAATCCAAAGGGCTCAAATAACAGCTCCGAGGCATCCAATTGACATCACAATTTCATTAGATTATACGATTTCAAACAATAGTGCGTAAAATATCGTAAGTTGCGATAGCTGCTTGACATGTGGTCCCGTTTTGTTGAAACCAAATGTCGTCCATGTCATTCTCTTGAATTTTCGGTAACAGAAATCTTTGAGCATTGCGCGGTAACGCTCACCGTTGACAGTAACGACGGCTCCTTGCTCATTTTCGAAGAAAAATAGCCCAATGATGCAGCCAGCTCAAAATCCACACCAAACAATGACTCCTTGTGGATGCAATGGCTTCTCAATAGTCACGTGTGGGTTCTCTGAAAGCCATATGCGGCAATTTTGCTTATTGACATAGCCACCGCGATGAAAATGAGCTTCATCTGAAAACACAATTGGTCGGTAAAATTTTTCATCTCCTGCCAAACAATACTTAGCCCATTGAACAAAGCGAAAACGCATCGAATGCTCATGAGGCTTTAGTTCTTGAACAATTGAACTTTGTAAGCCTTCATACCGTGGTCTTTATGCAAATGTTATCTTTCTCAAAGAAGTGAAATTCACATATTTATTTTCACAACTTGAAAATTAAATTTCTCCAAAAATTGGTACGTATTGTTTTTTATAATTTTATTTAATTTTGATATCCATCGGATATCATCATCAGGAAGCATAAGAGTTACAATAATCAAATGTCACAGCAGTTTAACATTTCGTATTGCACTTTAAGTGTTGTGACGTTTGAAAATTGTTACTCTTTGCTTCCTGAAAATGATATCCAACGGATATCAAAATGTAATAAAATTATTAAAAACTACTCGTATACTGACCTCAAGCTTGTCTAAATAATTACTGATTTACATCAAAAAGGTCGAACAAACAGACAAACGAATATTTAATATATAAAAAAGGCTTATTCATTTGATTAAAATGCATGGCCTAGATTATTCTTGTTTAAAGGTACAAGGCTTAAAAACGTCAAATATTTTTGCTATGAACTTGGGTTACTTCTGAGATAGGCGTGTGCACACTTTCGATCACAACGTGGTAGCTCATATGGGACACTTTTAGATTAAATAACTTGGTAGACACAGATTAAAAAAATCGGTTCCATCTTGGGACAAGATAAAGAATGAAAACGATTCTGCTGCATTCGATTTAATGTATATACAAGTTTTAAAATTCTAATTGTTAAAATTCTGAAAGATTAAGAGCGTATCGAAGTTGTTTCTTAGCCCTGCACTAGGTCATAAATTCTAGCACAAAAGAATAATACAATTTTGGAACCCTAATATTAATAGCTTGAAATCAGGTCTCTGCGCTGCCTCATATTTTGTAAATTCATTCATTTATGTTTGTATAAACATGAATAGAACAATTCGAATCATATATAAGTATTGTGGCAAGTTCACTTGCACAACCATGCAGGTAGTGAGCCTACAATACATACGAGTATTTAAAATTTTACATTATCTCTGGTTCAGAATTATAGTTGCCACCCCTTTATCCAGTAGCCTGCCGTGATAGTTGCAGTGCACGACTACGATACTAAAGAACATAACTTCGAAGCCGCGTAAAACCATCTAACATTTACAGTAACAAGTTTACGATTCCGCAATGTCGATTACTCTACTATGATAATATATTTCCAAACCCATCTTAAAGCTCCTATAATGCCGCTCAGAGCCAGCATTAAACAGTATGTCCCGGTTAGTAAGTACATAAATTATATCGTGCACAGATCGCTTATTTGAACAAAGTTTTTCGTCTGTTACTTAGTCCCCATTCACACTAGGCAACATTACTTGCCGCAACTCCCAGTTTTGTAGGAGAAAGAGGTAAGGGGAATGAAAAGGGAAAAATTATCTTTCTAGGGAACTTTACTTGCGGCAAGTAAAGTTGCCGAGTCTGCATGTGAACATACTGGAGTGTCGAGGGAAATATACCTACATTTTTTTAATAGTATTTTTCAATTTAATACTTTTAAGAGAGGCCAATCTGAAAGAGGAAGATTAATATGCAGTACCTTGTCAAATTAAAATAGAAATTAGCCTTAGCTTGTTCAACACATAAGTAACTAAACAAAATTCTAATAACATTTTGTAACTTGAAATTAAACTACTCGTAATCGTTATGTTCTTTTATACTCATAAGCAATTACCACGCGTGAACTATTTCCGAAAATGTCGAGTTGATAAGATTTCTATTTTTAACATATTTGATTTTAAATATACATTTGCATATATTGTTGTTTATAAATAAATTATGTAAACTACATTTCATTGATAATTAATTATACAGAAATTTTACATAAAAACATTCGCTAGCACACATAAAATGTCTCGTAAAATCAAAACAACAAAACCTCGGACGCTGATAATAAATGTGGACCGTGATTAAACCAACGCAAAGCACAGTACGAAAAAAGAAATAGTAGTAATATATTTTAAAGCGATTAGAATAAAAAAACTCTAGAATGAATTTGATGTCGAAAACGAGGAAAAGTATTGCTTTTCATTCTGTACATTTTTTAGTTTCGAAACGGTCTAAATAGTCTATTTTAGCATTCCGCATGCTTTTCAAGCTGCCCTTATGTGAAAGGCGTAAAACTCCTTTTGCAACTGATATACATTTGTACTACAAAAAATTACTATCGCTGCTATGTAAAGGGTGGAAGATTTAACATTTTAAATTTGAATCGGCTGTAAAAAAGTACTGATAATTTTTTCAAATTTCTGGTTTTATTGGAAAGTTTGATCTTTGTCATTTAATAATGGACCACAATATCATTCAAATGACTTCCACAACTGGCTCGGCAGTACCTTTTCCGAACAACTCAATTTTTCAGTACATTTTCGATTGCTTCGGGTCGAATCTCTTCAATAGCAACTTCGATTTTATGTTTCAATGCTTCAATTGTCTCTGGATGCGTTGCAAAACATTTATCCTTACAGGCTTCCTACAGAAAATAATTCAAAGGGCTCAAATCACAGCCCCGAGACGGTCAATTGACATCACAATTTCAGCTAATTATTCGATTTTCAAACCTAGTACTTAAAATATCGACGGCTGTGTGACATGTGCCACTGTTTGGTTGAAACCAAGTGGCGTCCATGTCATTCTCTTGAATTTTTGGAGACAAAAATTCGTTGAACATGGCTTGGTAACGCTCACCGTTGACGGTAACGGCGGCTCCTTGCTCATTTTCGAACAAAAATGGCTCAATGATGCCGCCAGCCAAAATCCACACCAAACAGTGACTCGTTGTGTATGCACTGGCTTCTCCATAGCCACGTGTCTGTTCTCTAAAGCCAAAATGCGGCAGTTTTGCTTATTGAGATAGCTGAGATGAAAATGTGCTTCATCTGAAAATACGATTTTTCGGTAAAAAAAAAACGCTTCGAATGGTGTTTCATTATTAAATGAAAAAGTTCAAAACTTTCAATAAAACTAGAAATTTGAAAAAGGTTATCAATTATTTTTACAGCAGATTCAAATTTTAAATTGACCACCCTATAATATATATAATATAAAATAATATATAATACTTAGTAGGGACATAAATACTGACTGTTACAACATTGAAAACACCCATTTCAACAGTAGAACTGAACATACCCCGTTAAAGTCATATGGGTTTTGAAAGCTAACCTCAATAGCGTTAGTCTGTAATGGAATTTTAAAATTGTTCTAACTTTCATCATGGAGTGGTCAGATAATGGGAATCGTATCGCTGTAATAGCGCTTTTCAAGTGTGAAATGAAAAAAGCGTTATTTTCAAAACGCTCCGGCCGCATATTAGTCTACCGATGCATAAAACTGTTTGAGGAGACTGGAGATGTAAAAGACCGCCACCGTTCGGGCCGCCCACGCTCTGTTCGAACACCGCATGTCATCAAGCCGTTAAATCAAGAATTCACAGAAATCCGCTCCGAAAACAGATCAGCATGGCCCGAGAGATGAATATCACGCAAAAGTCCATGATTCGAATCATTAAAAAAGACTTGGGACTTGGGGCTTTCAAACGACGTACCGGACATTTATTGACTGCAGCTTTAAAAAAATAGGATTGAAAAATGCAAACGTCTTTTGGTGAAGCACGCTGATAACTTGCACAGAAAAATTTTGTTCACCGTGAAAAAAATGTTTACCGTTCAGGAAAAATTTAACAAGCAAAATAATAGAGTGTATGCGCGGTCATCTAAGGAAGCATCTGAACTGATCCCAAGGGTGGAAAAGGGTCATCATCCAGCTTCAGTCATGGTTTGGTGGGGTGTCTCTTACGATGGGGTCACTGACCTGCATTCCTGCGAACAAGTAGTCAAAACATCGATCAAAGTAAACCAAGAACCCGTTCCGGAAGCTGTTGTGAAGCCTCTTAACAATTCCCTGTTCCAAAACCAGCCATGGACTTTCCAGCAGGATTTTGAGCCGGCCCATTAGGCTAAAACGTCCCAGGGGTGGCTTTGAAACAATTTACCAGCGTTCATTTCCTCTGAAGAACGACCCTCAGGCAGTCCAGATTTGAACCCATTGGATTACAAATTGTGGACGGCTTTAGAGGACAAGGTTTCTCACAAAAGATACCCCAACATTGGATTTCTTAAGACTGCTTTGGTTCGAGCTGTGGCCAATTTTCCAATGGACGAAAATATTTGCTCCAAAAACATTCAGTACTTTTTATTTTACAGCATAAAACGTGTGTAACAGTATTTATGTCCCTACTAAGTATATAAAATAATAAAAAAAACTATCCGTGGAATTTACATAGTAAATACTTTTACTTACTGCGTACACTTGACTTCTGTTTAAGCACGTTTGCTTCTTTAGGATAAGGATCAACTTTTTCTGCGCAATTCTATGTGTGGATATTTGTTTCCAGACCGGTTCTTGTTGCAGCGGCAACTGTATGTCGCGCTGACAGCCCTTGGCTGCAGAATTTCCTTTCGGGTCAATCCGGCTATAGAACCGGCTGTGGTGGGATTCCAGATTGGTAGCTGGCTTACGAGTAAGTGCTTTTGAGATAACTACGCAGATGTGTTCACAGGGTCCCCTGTGTGTGAGTTTCTGATGATCGTCATAAACAATCAATGTAGCATTTTTATTATTAGCCCCATTTTTCCAGATCTAGCGTATAGATTTATCGTTTCTTCTGAATTCGCATGGGTATTTCTTTATTGTTTTTTTCATATTCCTTTTCCAGGCAAGTTTTGAACTCAGAACAATGTCCAGGTATTTTAAATGATAAATGCTCGTGAATCCAATAAGTTTTGTTTTGGTAGAGTTAAATCCAAAGCCGTTGTTCATTGTCTATTTCTATAAAAATTTTAGATATTTCACTAATTGCGGGTAAAAATATGCTTCTCACCAGTAGAACGCCCTGGGCCGCCGTGGTGTGATGGTTAGCTTGCTCTACTTTGGAACGGGGATACACAGGTCTGCATCCTGGTAGGAACATCTAGCATTTCACAGCAAAGTGTATTGGTATTTCGGCGTCTTCACGAGTAAAAGATTAATCTTTAAGCCATGTAAAAACCTCTCCATAAAATTAATAAGCCATTCGAAGCCGACATAAAGTCGATGGCATTTACGAGGTGGGAAACCTGCAGGTGAACATCTTTTTAAAGGGATACGACAGGTTGCGATATTGAAGATAGTGGCTAAAATTATTGAGAAGTATGTGTTAATGCTATAAAGCGGTTGGTATTTAAAATGGGCTTGATCGGTTAAGAGTTTACAATAACTCTGCGAGGTCTGTGTTTAAAATTCCCACCAGTCTAGAGCATAAAATGTGAGCACTGTACGACAAAGGGGCCGTATGCGTTGTCAACTACCAAGCCAGTCTTGCGAACTCTTTACACAAGCCTGCTAAGGATTAGCGGAGTGTCAAATTCGAGGTCTGTGCTTAAAATTCACATTCGAAGGGGGCCGTGAGTGTTGTCAACTTCTTTCTAAGCCTGTCTAGCGAACACTAGACAGCATTTGCGGAGTGTGCGTCATTTCAACTAGAACTTTTTAATTGTCGCACTGTTTGAGCTACACAACATTGACGTTAAAAAAAGCATAATATCCCATTGTTGGTCAAGACTTTAGCGATTTATTTCCTACCACGAAGAAATGATACTGACTCTCTGCAAAGATTTCTAATCAGAATTTAGTTTCCAATTTTAAGAATTGTAATTAGAAGCAGAAACAAATTGTCCTGCTTTTAAAACTTAGGTTATTAATTATATCCGAAACATGTGAAAACCCCCTAAACAATAATTGGAGAAAAATAACATATTTCGTTGTTGTTGTCTCTAAACTATTTCAGATGGTGTTCCCAAAAGAAATATCCAGCCACATTTTTCTAACCACCACAATAAGTTCAACGTTGAACTTGTCAGCTATAGCTGGCTTTATTGTCGTAGCCCTTCTTATTGTTGTCGTCGATAATCCTAGACCGTTACAGGCTCATCCACTGACACCGGGCCCCGGTAGCCCTAACTTTGAATTGAGACGATATTGCAATGAGTCTTTGGCGGATTTAATGATCCTTATTTGCGGTGATGACTTTAACTCCTTGTATCATAGAAACCGTAAGTTTCCCCACCCTAAATCCTGAGCCCGCTTTAGGCTAACATCTGACAAAGTTTCTCTATTATACTGTTTTTTTCTTCTTCGTTTCTCCAGCACGTTTGTCTGCAGATGATGGCATCTATAAAACGATTTCGTCTCAGGCTGATCATGACTGTTGTAGACGTGGCTGCACTTTTTCCGAATTGAAATTGTTTTGCTAAAGTGCTTGATAGTGACTTGGAGGTGGCAGGACTTTTATGGTCATAAGTTATACCACCCAGGGTTAATGAAGACCAAAAAAGGAAATTTTTGGCTTTCCGAAAACAATTCTTAAACATGCATTTAACATTTTTGTCTAACTAAGTTATGACTACACACTTGATGTGATAAGTAAGATCTTCATTTTAGAGTTAAGTTCGATTTTTAAGTTTGTGGTAATTTAATAAATTTATATATACATATGTATATTTTATTCTAGTCCTTATTGAATTAGTGTACTTTGTTAGGGAAAATGGCAAATAGTTTATTCTAACATCAAATAAACGGACCTTCGTAAAAACACAAGTAAGCCAGGCTCACAAACGGGTAGAAATATATTTTTCAGCGGCTGGTTTTTTTACTTTCTGTAAATACCGGCTTTCTTACGAGTAAAGGGATAATCTCTTTATCTAGCCGCAATCGGTTTTTAACACATAAGGTGCCGATTATTGAGTACAATAATTAAATCATGCCCAGCTCATTGAGAGAATTTGCCGGTTTGTTCATGAACAGGATGTTTGGGGAAAGTATACAACTTAAAGATTCTGATCAAATTTCTTAGTGAACGTTATGCCCGAGCATTAACCAACTCTGGTGATATTCTTACTTAAAGGTTTCGTATAGCTTCCTTAAAAAGTGTCCATCCCGCTTAGAGGTCCTGGCGGTCTAGAAGGCACAAAATAAATCTTATCCAAATTACTCAATATTAAACATGGGCTAGACGAGAGACCAAAAATTACTCAATCCCTAAATACGCCCATAAGGGACAAACGAAACTTTTCCAAAATCAGCGAGATGTGCAACATATAATTCTTATTCGCCTACTGATTAATGCCAGCTCTGAACAGCTTTACATGTCTTACAGATTTATCTTTCACTCCTTAACCCACAGCATACAAAATTTGAAAGTGCTTACCCGGTTTATGTTTGGTTTTGATGTTCGTTCAGCCTCACTCAATAGCAGCCAAAGAGGAACACTGGTAAAATTGAACCAAATTGGTACCTATTATCCTGTAGTACACATTAAAATATCCCTCCCGATTTAGGGCCTCTACACGAGACACATTTTCCTTAGAGCCTTAAAAAAACATTTTAAATATTATAAAACAGTTTTTATCGTACATCTTCGTTATAGTTTCATACATACCGAACCAAAATTTGAGTAGATTTTGTGATTTTATGTAATTCTGGGCTAAAATGTTGTTTTTGTCCCTTGTCCGAAGAATTATTCTTCGGCTCAATCCGTTCCATAGAACCGGCTGTCGTGAGAAGTGTCGTAAAAAGTTATGCCGTCGTCTTCAGAATGGACGATGCCGCTAAGGGAACCTCAAGACCTAAAGAAATGAAACGTGACTACGTAAAAATAGGAACCGTAATAAAAAAAACACTTACGTAAATCATATGAATTTGTAAAAGAATTGCAAGCATGCAAAATGGATGTATGTAGGTCAAATGGAATGTTAAAATGCGAGGAGCCTCCCATTTTCTGAAATAAAAGAAAATTAAAAACTTTTTGAAAAGCTTTTTCCCCTTTTTGAAGAATTTTGCCTTAATTCCGGTAACAGTACTGGACTTAAAAGCCTTACGCTATTGATGTAAGGCTTTTAAGTCCAGATTCCAGGATGACCGAGGACGGCCATAATGAAGGAATTTTCAATTACAAAACCATTTTCAAGGCTCCGAGGGCTTCCTGGACCGTAATTTGTTTACAGCTTTTTAGTCGTGAAAAGGAATCTTCTCAAATTGTACATCTTATCTTGCACATCTTTAAAATTCGTGTAGATTTTGTCATTTTATGTTTACAAGAAATAAATTTGTTTATTTTAAAGTTTCCAAATTTGCCATGCTCTAAAATCGTACCGAAATGTCAAAACAAAACAATTGGTAAGCACATGGTTAGAGTTCTAAAAGCCGATATCGATTAGTGGACTAATCGACTTTTTGTTGCAAAAACTTAAAAAGTCGTGATCGATATTTCCTCCGATTTTTATTTATGAACAAATATATTTAATCTGCACAACACTATAGAACAGCCGATTCGTCTATACGTCCGTCCGTCTGCTGTCTATCTAAAGCTTTTTATCCAATTACAGGTCTCCTAATCAATAGCTGATTCGATTTAATGTCTGTCTGATCGACTGTCCGACCGTCTGCTGCAGACTTAAGCTTGTAGAGGTTTGCTATATATATTTCTGGCCTAGGCAACACTAAGTGTTGCCTGGCGCCATCTTACATTGGAAAGTTTGACATATTTTAGCATAAACGTACTTAGAACGTTTGTGTTGTTTACAGTGACATGAAAAAATCAATTCTGCAAAAAAATGTAATTAAATCGTGAACATTTTCGTGCGATAATTTTTCACAACTTTCGACGTGGATTATCACGACAAGTGTGCATCGATGAACTTAAATCTTTGTATGGCGATGAAGCACAATTCTATAGCACTATGAAAAACTGTTTTAATTATTTTAATCGTGGCCGACGCTCGCTCAAAGACTAAGTCGTGAAGGTCGTCCAAAAACGGCCGTTGTGCCAGAGAACATTGATGCCGTGCGTGAACTGATAATGCAAGATCGTCATGTGACATACCGTGAGATAGAGGCATCCTTGGGCATTCCTATCACCAGCATACATTCGATATTGCATGAACACCTAGCCTTAAAAAAGGTTTGTTCTCGTTGGATCCCGCACAATTTGACAATCGTTAAAAACAAGGCTCGTGTCGATTGGTGCGAAGAAATTTTGAAAAAATACGATCGCGGTGCTTCAAAACACGTTTATAAGATCGTCACAGCACGAATCATGGATCTATGGGTATCGGCTCAAACCAGCGCCTTTTTGAACAGCCAAAACGTCCGCCGTACAGCCCTGACTTGGAGCCCAACGACTTCTTTTTATTCCCGCACATCAAGAAAAAAAAGCGTGGTCAACGATTTTCATCGCCAGAAGATGCTGTTGAAGCGTTCAAAACCATGTTTTGGAGGTGCCTCAATCGGAGTTGTTGTTCATGAAATTTGGCAGAGGCGGGGTTTTTTGAACCAATGAGTGCGCTTTAGAATTGGAAGGAAATCGGTTTAGATATATGTATATAGCTTCCACACATATGTACGTTCAAACGATTTCATGTCTTTAGCTCTAGAAGTCACATGTACTCGTAACATCGAAATGAAATTTGGCACAGTTCATAATGATCGATTCGTTACCATTTTAGATAAAAATGGGAAATATTGGTCCACGTTTCGATCTAGCACCTGTACAAGGGGGCCTCCCTATATACATACATCCGCTCTATAACCCCCCTTTTTTGGCGTGGACGGACATATGGGATGGGAATTTTCGCAGAAAGTAAAAAATAAACTTATTTTTTGAAATTTGGTTTTTGTTCGGAGACGGAATATTCGGCCCATATAAACATGACCATAAGCGTAAATTTATGCAAAAATGCGCAAAAAAAAACTGAAATTTTCCCAAAAATCCACCAGTGACATTTTTTTTTTAAATCTAAGTATATTTAAAATCCGTCCAAAGTGTCCAAAGACCCTTATAATTATTGCAAAGTTTTCATTTTATTTGTTATACTCGTATATCTTGTCAAATAACGGCAGAAGGTTTGATAGCTTACTACAGTTAATTAGGAGCTGCTGGTTACGAATCTTTGCCAGATTCTTTCTAGTTAAAAGATATTTCAATAAAGCGTTCTTTACGGTTTTTGATTAAAAGGACCCTTTTCTACTTTATTTATGAACCGATTTTAAAAACTTAAACGCGGTGGTTAAAGGAAAAGTTGGCCTTTTCAACGATATGCAGCGCTTATATCGGATAAGAATTGTTGAAGACATAGGCAAAATTCTACAGAAATTTTGAAATTTCGTTACAAAAAATTACTCTGAGCTGCCTAAAGTTAACAGTGGTGTATTTTAATAATTATTCCGTTATTAGCGTATTAAAATCCGCGTTCAACAAGCTATTACACTTTAGAATCAGATAAAATTTGACTCATTCAAGATTTTGTACGAAATTGGAACTAAATCTGTTCACAAATAAAGCATTTAGGGGTCCTTTTCTTCAAAAAAAAAACGAAAATAACGGTTAATGTGAATATTTTCTAAACTAAAGCGAATCTGGCAATTTAGAGGTCAGATTCGTGATCAGCAGCCCCAAATCAACTATACTTTTCTATCAATCCTTTTGCCGCAGATTTGTTTTCAAATTTTGTTGCTTAGTGTAATTATTATAAGTACATGGATATGTTCAGTGAGAGCCAGATTCTATTTTGGAGCTTCAGTGTATTTTCATTGGCTTTAAGTGTCCGTTCCTTTTTTCGGATCTTTTTGTAGAAAACGTCAAAGTTAAGATGTAACGGGTGATCCATCTAGAGGTATTTTTCAGAATCAAGTGTGAAATCTTTATTGGTAATTTGAAAGGACATTTAATTGCATTAATTTTTTGAATATAATTTCCTTCAAATGTTGGCCGCTACTACGTCTCAGGGGTCCATTCTGAGGGTCCAATTTTGAATGACTCCTTCAGTCGATCATTTCGACCGGTATGGCTTTAATGACACGCGTAATGTTGGCTTCCAAAACCTGAATCGTAGCTAGTTTGTCAGCATAGACTTGGACTTTTCGTAATCCCAAAGAAAAATGTCTAATGGTGTGATATCACTCGATCTAGGCGTCCAACTCACATGTCCAAAACGTTAAATTAGCTGCTTTTGAAATGACCTCTCAATAGATCCATTGTTTGAGCAGCTGTATGGCAAGCGGCACCGTTCTGTTGAAACCAAGTGTCGTCAAGATTACGGGCTTCAATTTCAGGTAGCATAAAGATCGATATCATGGCGCGATAGCGAACTCCATTCACGGTTACGTTCCGGCCATCATCATTTTTGAAAAAATATGCGCCGATGATTCCACCAGCTTATAAACCGCACTGGGTTTCTCTGGGTATAATGGAACCTCTTGAACCTCTTCTTGTTGTGTTTCAGCCCAAATGCCTCAATTTTGTGTATTGGCTTTGCCGTTGAGCCAGAAATAGGCCTCATCACTGAACAAAATTTTGGTCGAAAACAGCGGATCTTCCCGTTTCTCACCGAACGCTCATTTCCATAATACAGTTGACAAAAGTATATGATATAGTAATTATATTCAAAAAATGAATGCCATAAAATGTCCTTTCAAATTACCAATAAAGCTTCCACACTTGATTTGAATTTTTATATTTTTTTGTTCTGAAAAAATACCTCTAGATGGATCACCTTATATAAGGAAATCAACCGGTTAAAGCTATTAGACTACAAATTTTGTTGAAAACTTAAACAATGTTATGCATTCATGGTGTGTCGATTTAGCAATCGATATTGTGTCATTGCTTTTGCGATAGCTTTTGGCGTGAGGAAGTTCCACTACGACATATTAAAAAAATCATTTTCAAGGCCCCAAAATTTCCATTTTTTTACTTTTTCTCAAAATTTATTTTGATATAGTAATTATATTCAAAAAATGAATGCCATAAAATGTCCTTTCAAATTACCAATAAAGATTCCACACTTGATTTGAATTTTTATATTTTTTTTTGTTCTGAAAAAATACCTCTCGATGGATCACCCTATATAAGGAAATCAACCGGTTAAAGCTATTAGACTACAAATTTTGTTGAAAACTTAAACAATGTTATGCATTCATGGTGTGTCGATTTAGCAATCGATATTGTGTCATTGATTTTGCGATAGCTTTTGGTGGAGGAAGTTCCACTAGGACATATCAAAAAAATAATTTTCAAGGCCCCAAATTTCCATTTTTTTTACTTTTTCTCAAAATTTATGTTGAAGGTAAAAAAGAAAATAGGCAACTTTATTCAGTTGTATGAAGTCAAAATAACACATCGGTCGATTTGCCAACTAAGACGATTTTTTTTGGATGTTGAAAACGAAAAATACCCCAGTGTCATAGTGTGGGGAGAATAAAACCTAACATTAGTTGAAATTAGAAATTGTTTTCCTTTTACTTTGAAAAAAACCCAACTTTATTCAGTTGTATGAAGTCAAAATAACACATCGGTCGATTTGCCAACTAAGACGATTTTTTTTGGATGTTGAAAACGAAAAATACCCCAGTGTCATAGTGTGGGGAGAATAAAACCTAACATTAGTTGAAATTAGAAATTGTTTTCCTTTTACTTTGAAAAAAACCCATCACATAAATAATGATCATTGTTTTTGTTTAATATGTAACAAGTATATATTTTTTTATGCTCTTCCAGATGACGTTTTCCCAATTCATAATCTTATCGCGCGTGTTAAGCTCAGCAACAACCACACTTTTAGTCATAGGCTTTATTGTGATAATATCCATGCCCCCACCTGCTCACACACAACCGCTGACACCGCAGTCTCGGAATGTACCACACCAGCGCTACTGCAGTTCATCGTTATTTGAAGCCATACGGGCAATATGTAACGGACGTTACAATTCATTGTCGAATGTCTATCGTAAGTATTTGAAATCAAATTGAAACGACCCATTATTCTAACTCTAGTTGTTTTCTTTCGATTTCAGCTGAAAGCTTTGGCAACCAGAACCGGGCAAGCCTTTTAAGGCGTTTGGTACCAGATGACGATAGCATATATAGACCGTCATTTGGTGGGCCAGTTCACGAGTGCTGTCGTCGTCCCTGTGGCTATTCAGAACTTCAGTCCTATTGTGCGGAATAAATGCCAACCGCATTAGTATAAGCCGATAATTCACTATCCTTTAGCATAAGCTGTTTCCTCAATATCAATCAATTGTATTACAAGTTCATCGCCGCCTTCATCGAAATATTTTATCACCCACACATATGCTCACAGTTCATTTAGGCTGTTTAGTTTTAAGCTCTACGTATTTAACTTGTTTGTAAAATGTTTTTTTTCTTCTTGTTAATCTACTAAAATTTAAGGTTGTCTTGTCCTAACTATTTCTGTTTCTCATTTTTGTGTGTACTTTAATTCTTGTTCTGTTTTTTTCAATTAGTAAAATGTTGTTAGCAAATTTTTATTTTAAAAAAGACAGTTTTATAAAAAACGAATCGAATAAAAATTTCAATGAACACATTTTTTAACTCTTTCGAACTTTTTTTGTGTTTCGAATTCGGGTAACTGAATTAATGTGAAAATTAATTCCAATTCTATTATTTACGAGGGCTGCTTTCTGGCCTAATAATGAAAATGCGAATATTTACCATCAAAAATGGTTTTATTGTTTTCCAAAGTATTCTCCAGCATGGTTTATACACTTTTGCATGCTCTCAAACCAAATTGTCGAAGCACTTTTTCCACTCCGATTGACACCTCCAAAACATGGTTTTTGAACGCTTCAACAGCAACTTCTGGCGACGAAAATCGTTGACCACGCACTGATGTGCGGGAATAAAAGGAAATCATTGGGTGCGAAGTCGGGACTGTACGGCGGATTACCCATCAATTCGACGTTTTGGCCGGTCAAAACGGCGCTGATTTAAGCCGATGTGCGAGAGCACGCATTGTCAATGCTTCGTCATCTCTTGTTCGTTTTTCGAATTTCTCCGAAGACTTTAGGCAAACAAATTGTGGTGTACCGCTCAGAATTGACCGTCCTACGTTGCTCAAGTGCAACAGTCGCCACATGACCAGTTTTGCCGAAGAACCAGGCGACCATTTGCTTCGAAGTGCTTCTTCCGCGAACAACTTTTGTTGGAATTGGCTCGTCTTCAAAGACCCACACGGTCGATTGCTGTTTTGTTTTGGTCTCATACGCATAGGTGCATGATTCGTCCCCTGTGACGATCTTATGAACATTTTTTGAAGCACCGCGATCGTATTTTTTCAAAATTTCTTTGCACAATCGACACAAGCCTTTTTTACGCCAGGTGTTCATGCAATATCGAATGTATGCTGGTGGAAGAAATTCCTTATGCGATCTTGCATTATCAGTTCACGCACGGCATCAATGTTCTCTGGCACAACGGCCGTTTTTGAACGACCTTCGTCTTTGAGCGAGCGTTGGCCACAATTGAATTCATAAAACCAGTTTTTCACATTGCTATAGGGTGGTGCTTCATCGCCATACAAAGATTTAGGTTTATCGATGTTGTCGTCGAAAGTTGTGAAAAATGATCGCACGAAAATGTGCACGAGTTAATTCCATTTTTTTAAGTCACTGTAAACAACACAAATGATGGTCGTACGTCAAAACGTTCTGAGTATGTTTATGCTTAAAAAGGTCAAACATTCAAATGGAAATGTCAGATGGCGCCAGGCAACACTTAGTTATATATTAGAAAGTGATCTCGGTGCTGGTGTAGGCAATTCTCAAACTGTAGCGATAATCGAGATTATAATTTTAAACAGATTTTAAAAATGGTTATTTCGGTTGTTCCAAAGGATTAAATTTCCATCAAATTTCGCCAGTCAATTTCTATACAATTTGTAATAGATGTTATGACGAAAAATGATACATTTTATTTCAATTGCAAGTGCGAATGAGGCATTATGCTATATTAACTAGATTTCGTGTCGAAATGTGTTACATTACATGTATTAGTATGGAAATTTTTAGCCGATAGCCCATAAAAATCAAATTCGGAGGGATTTTTTGGTATATGCAAATGCTTTAAAATAAAATTGGCAGAAGCCCATATTTGAGGAGATACGGGCCAAAGCTTCAATGTATAATCTGGCATGACTTCATTGTGTCTCATTCGATCAGGACGAAATCGGTGTCGTTGGCAAGCTCAAGTGGAGTAGTTCTTTTTCCCCTTTTTTGGATTGAATTTTTCGAGATAATGACTGATTTTTTTTTTTTTTTTTTTTTTTTTTTGATATTGCGCGTTGAAGATTGCTCTACGCACAGTTCGAAGACTATACACAAAGGGTAATTCTCATTAATAAAAATGAGTCTCCCGTATAAGTCATTTGATTTGTGGCCGAAGTAATCGTTGCCAAAGACTGCTGAAGAAAAACCTTGGCGGGTTTAGAAACAGCTGTACAGTCTGCCTGGCAACCGTAGCAAATACATTTCACCAATTTCTTCTTTTTAAGTTGATTCTGAAAAAGAAACAACATAAAGGTCTCGAACCAGAATAAAAAACTGCTCAAGTCATAATAATGACTGATTATATGAAAAAATGGCGATTTAACTGTATGTATATTGTATTAATGTGTTTAAGCTATGCCTTCAAGCATGACTTTAAGATATCGTACACCATATTAACCCTTAAGACACTAGAGATATTTGCGCCAATATTTTTTTTACACATATTTTATGAGTTTATGGGATTTAACACGAAAAAGTAAAAGAATATGCGACGTTCCCCAGAATGGTGCGGAAATTGCCGGATAAATAACAAATAAGAGCGCTAGGGTCCAAGGACCCTTTCTAAAAAAAATTCATCTTATTTGGCCTTCGGCTATATAATAAAATTATAAAAAAAATGACTATTTACGTTTGAAAAGAATTTTGACTCAAATTTTCAGTTTGACCTCTGAAAACACCATGAAGGGTCATAGATAGGTCAAAAAGTTGTGTAAGAGAAAAATATTTGTCTGTATATTTGCAACACAAATGCTTACGGTATATTTTGCGAAAGTCGTCTGGCTTACGAGTTATAGCTCATCAAAGCTTTCAACTAGTTTTACTGCATTTATAGGGCCAAAAGTCGTGACGAACTGGTCGGTTTCCATCCGATTTAAAACATTTTTGCATGGATATTATTTTTAATGCCCAATATACTAGAAAATGAGCGTGGAGCGGAAAAATAGCAATTTTTGTTTTATGGACGCTCTAATGTATACTCGTTTTATTAATTGTGAAAATTCTGAGACGGTCCCTCTCCTTTATTAACTAGAACCCTGAAATTTTGCACAATGATGCGTATTTAGTGAAGATGACTCAAAGATAATCAAATCATGATTTTATTTAAAAACAAATTACTATATTTTAAAGATCTACACAAAATTCGGTCTCGGACGCAAGGACCATAGGGTCCCAAAAAATGCAGCTATAGTATAAATATGCGATCAATTAAAAATGTGGGCAAATGGATGTAACTAAGATTGAGACTCAGATTCATGGTCCAGGCCATGGGACCCAAAATAGGCCGTTAACTTCAAAGGGTCCATAAACATGATACATAATTTTTATGTTTGTAATCCAGTAAAAACTTGAATTATTTATTGTATTTTGTAAATAAATTATTTATTAATCGACTAAGTTGTCATTTTCTTGTTTTTTTTTGCGTTATGTTTTATAGTAAAACTACACTCGGTAAGCAGAGTGGCGCAGTGGAAGCGTGCTGGGCCCATAACCCAGAGGTCCGAGGATCGAAACCTTGCTCTGCTAGAGAAAACGAGTGTCTTAGTGTACAGAAGAACACTTTTCGTCTTTTGTTTTAAACAATCTGTGAGTCCTTGCTCAGAAAAGGCAGGCTCTTCTGCTATTTCTTATAAAAATATCAAGACTGCTGTGACGATAGAAGCAATCTGAAAAAACAGTGTTTGGGCCATCATCTCTTGGTAGAACTTACAGAATTTAGAAAACTCGTACAAATCAGGTTTTTAACAACCTTTTTCGGTCTTTAAAACGTACAAAGCGCATAAAATGTTGATAACTATATTTTATGTTATTTAAATCCCGAATGTAATGTTTGAATTATACAAATTGTAACAGATTTCGGCACGGAATCCACTGATTATAAATTTTGTTCGTATTACAAGGTTTTATAGTAAAATTTTAGAAAAAGTAAATTTACATGAAAAAACTGTCCTGCGACAGTTCTAGCAGAGCAAGGTTTCGATCCTCGGACCTCTGGGTTATGGGCCCAGCACGCTTCCACTGCGCCACTCTGCTTGATAGCGGTAAATTCACTACATAAAGTGACACATAGCGCGTGTGGAACAGAGAGTGAAAAATATGACCATAACAACTTAGACTGGTATTAAAAATACTGAATTAATGAGTCACGTACATGCAAACTTGATACCCATCACACATGTTCAGCTAAAGGTGTCAACTCAAAATTTCCAAATTAAACTTTTTTGCAAGAAATGTTTACAATTATCACACCACTCTTTAATCAAGCATAAAAAATATACCCCTCTTTGTTTTGGAGTATTACAATTGTCCAATTTTACAAACGAAAACTAGTAGTATCTAGTATAGGGTGATCCATCAAGAGGTATTTTTTCAGAACAAAAAAAATGTACAAATTCAAATCAAGTGTGGAATCTTTATTGGTAATTTGAAAGGACATTTTATGGCATTTATTTTTGGAAACTAATTACCTTCAAATGTTGGCAACTATATTATGGAAATGAGCGTTCTGTGAAAAACGGGAAGATCCGCTGTTTTCGACCAAAATTTTGTTCAGTGATGAGTACCAATTCTGGCTCAACGGCAATCGCAATAAACAAAATTGCCGCATTTGGGCTGAGGAGTAACAAGAAGAGGTTCAAGAGGTGCCATGATACCCAGAGAAAACCAGGGTTTGGTTCGGTTTATAAGCTAGTGGAATCATCGGTTTATATTTTTTCAAAAATGATGATAGCCGGAGCGTAGCCGTGAATGGTGATCGCTATCGCGCTATGATTTCGCAATTTTTCCTACCTGAAATTAAAGCCCCTAATATTGACGACATTTGGTTTCAGCAGAATGGTGTCACTTGCCATACAGCTGCTCAAACAATGGATCTATGGAGAGTCCATTTGAAGTTTTGGGCCGGTAAGTTGGCCGCCTAGATCGTGTGATATCCTATCTTTAGACTTTTGTCTTTGGGGCCACGTAATGTCTAAAGTCTATGCTGACAAACTAGCTGCAATTCAAGTTTTGGAAGCCTACATGTCATTAATGCCCTACCAGTCGAAATGCTCGAAAGAGTCATTCAAAACTGGAGCCTCACAAACGACACCCTGAGGCGTAGTTGCGGCCAACATTTGAAGGAAATTATATTCAAAAATAAATAGCACAAAATGTACTTTCGAATGAACAATATAGATGCCATACTTGATTTGACTTTTTGTATTTTTTTTAATTTTGATAAAAACACCTCTAGATTGATCATCCGATATTTGTACATCGGTTGGCATTGAACCGGTTTGGACCAAATTGAGCAAAAGGTTGAAGTTCCCATTTAAGGGATGAAACAAAAACTCATGATCCTTTTTTTGAACATTTTTGATATACACACTTATATAACTTAAATAATAAAATTTAAAAATTTAAAAATTGCTGAGCTTGAAAGTCGTAGGCAAAGACACATTAATGGGCGTGATGATCGAGCCCTTGAGTCAAAAACCTTCCCCTTATATTCGGGGATATAAAAGTACCCACAAACAATAAAAATTTGCCACAAGTGTACCTATATTTGAGATTGTGATCAATTCAGACCAGGCCCGGTCCGTAAATGCCCGAAAGTTTGGTCGATTTCACTAAATACATAAGGGACCAAAAGAAATAAATTTCGTTAAGAATTCGGATTTAACGATTTGGCTAAATTGAAGGCCCTGACTTATGGGCCCTGGAAAATACACGTTAATGGGCGTGATGCTCGAGCCCTTGGGTCAAAACCCATCCCCTAATATTCGGGGACATATAGGTACCCACAAACAATAAAATTTTGCCACAAGTGTACATATATTTGAGATTTAAATAAATTCAGACCTGGCCCATCCGTAAATGACCGAAAGTCGGCTCAATTTCACTAAAGACATAAGGCACACAAAAATGTCAAGAATCCAGATTTAACGATTTGACTAAATTGAAGGCCCTGACTTATGGGTCTATGGTCCCTAATTAGGTCCTGTCAAACATAAAACCCAACAACTATATTCCCCAATAGTGCCAATGTGACGATAGAACGATATCCATGGTAGGTAGTATAAAAGCTTCGACTTGTACTAGCTACTTGTTTTATCAGTTTGAAAAGGCTATATCTGATATCTTTATAAAAACCAAAGTCGATTTATGCTTTAAAGTTTGATTTTCAAGCAATTTTAGTTGCAACGTTTTTATTTACTCTAGATGACATCATATAATGAACTGGTAAATCGACCTACAGTGGAGATGGGCTTTGGATTATATCATTCCTACAGAAAAACGGTGATAATTTTTTCATTTACGATAACATAAGAATGTACAGTATGCATATGTTTTCGGACATTTTAACTACATTATCATTTGACACAACAAAAGAATGGTCCTAATTATCTTTGACACAAATAGCAGAGCAAGGTTTCGATCCTCGGACCTCTGGGTTATGGGCCCAGCACGCTTCCACTGCGCCACTCTGCTTCATGTTAAACGTTTAAAAACTGATAAAACTCACTCACTCCTTCCCCCACATATCACATGTAATTATTTTTGAAAAAACATGCGTATTTGTTAAGTACTACAACCCTCGCAGCTCAGCAGGTTCTAAAAATATTATCCCCACAAAATGTACCTATTTTTAGAATAACATAAAAAAGTATTGAAATTGGCCCATGGGGGGATCGAACCCGCGGCCTTCGCGTTATTAGCACGACGCTCTAACCAACTGAGCTAATGGGCCATATGCTATCCTGGGGTCAAAAGTGGTACTTGAACACTGAACAAAAACAAGTGAAGAAAATAAAATATATTGATCGATGCTATTAAACTTGGTAGTTTTTAAAAAATAGCAGCATAACAAGATTTTACGCACGCATATATCATTCGAAAGAATATAGAGTAAGTTTATTTGAATCTATTTAATTGTTAGTGTTTTCTATTTTTTTTTGCTTTAAGACAAACAAAAATGTAGCACGCACTAGATCATCACAGTGCGGAACCCTGTTAGCAGAGCAAGGTTTCGATCCTCGGACCTCTGGGTTATGGGCCCAGCACGCTTCCACTGCGCCACTCTGCTTGTTTCTGACCGGTGGCAAATAAGAGTCATAAGTTTGGGCGGTGTTTACACTGCGGTTCGTTTGCGTAAGGCAACACATTTTAGAATGCAAATACTTATTTAACCAATAGAAGATGGAAATAAACAATTTGGATGAACTGTAAGTGAGTTTTAGAATCTAGAACCGTATTAACAAAAAACATCACAAAAATAATAAAGTTTATTGCGACATAAAAACTTAAAAATCTTTAGAAGATCTTCCACCATTCGTATCTCTAAGCCTGTGTCTTTTTAGGAACAGTGATAACATAAAATTGGAACATATTGAATCGAATCCATAAACTAAAAGATAGAAATGTTACAATTATTACGATATATTTTTCTTCAAGTATAAGTAAAACACATTTATCATCTAACGTACAGAACCCATAATTAAATCCACGAGTGAAGCGCCTGTTTTTAAATCCTTTCTTATTAGGGGGCATTTCATGTCAAGTGACCCTCTTTTTTTTTGCAAAATCAAAATTTTTTATTAGCGTAACTTCACTCAGAACATTTTGTCATTTGAGGGCGAATTATTTTTTTGTAGTGTTGAAAAATTCATCTCAGTCAAAAAATGGAATTATCCCGTGAACATTTTTGTGCGATAATTTTTTACGATTTTCAGCGTAGGTTATCGAGACAAAAGTGTTTAAATCAACTTGTTTCGACCTTTGGCGATGAAGCACCATCAAAAACCACTGTTAATCGCTGGTAAAGAGTTCAGTCTCGGACGCCCTTCGCTCCAGGATGAATTTTGTGAAGGACGTCCAACTTCGGCCACTTTGCCAGAAACCATCGATGCTGTGCGTGAACTGATTAAGCAAGGCCGACATGTGACATACCGTGAGACTGAGACATCTTTGGGCATTAGTATGACAAGCATCAATAACATATTGCATGTTCATTTGGCCGTCAAAAACTTTTCGTTCTCGTTGGATCCCACATATTTTGACGAATGCTCAAAAAAAGGCTCGTATAGATTGGTAGCTCAAAGGCAGTGTATAACATTGTCCACAGGTGACGAATCATGGATCTATGCATATGAACCCGAAACAAAACAGAAATCGGGTTTTCAAGACGTGCCACATTCAACAAAAGTTGTTCGTAGAAGAAGTACATCGAAGCAAATGATTGCGTTTTTCGATATAACCGGCCAAGTTGCCACAGTGCCTTTAGTGGAAGATAGGACGGTCAATTCTGAGTGGTATGCAACCATCCGTTTGCCAACAGTGTTCGAAAAAAAGAGGAAAGATAATAAGAGAAGACGAATTATTTTGCATCACGACAATGCGAGCTCTTACACATCAGATGAAATGATGGGCCATCAACCGCACAGCCCTGATTTGGCACCCAATGACTTCTTTTTATTCCCTAGCATCAAGAAAAAAATGTGTGAACGTTTGTCATCGCCCGAAGCAGCTGTTGAAGCGTTCAAAAATCATGTTTTGGAAAAAGTGCTTCGAAAATTGGTTTGTGCGCATGCAAAAGTGTGTTGATCCTTAAGGAGAATATTTTGAAAAGCAATAAAGCCGGTTCCAATGATAGCATAGTAATATTTTTATCAAAAAATGTACCCCGCCTACTGATTTTCTCAGTGATACCATTAGCAGAGCAAGGTTTCGATCCTCGGACCTCTGGGTTATGGGCCCAGCACGCTTCCACTGCGCCACTCTGCTTGTTCGTGACCGGTGCCAAATAAGAGTCATGAATTTGCGCGGTGTTTACACTGCGGTTCGTTTGCGTAAGGAAACAATGTTTGAATGCAAATATTAATTTAACCGGTAGAAGATGAAAATACAAAATCAGCATGCACTGTAGAACCTGAACTTGAGTGTGATTGTGAGTTTCAGGATCTAGAACCCTATTAACAAAAAAAAAACAACCCTAAAATAACATAGTTTTTCGCAACATAAAAACTGAAAATTTTTTAAAACAAATTCCACCACCCGCTTATTTGAGCCTGAGCATTTTAAAGAATGATGAAAGCATTGAATGGGAACATTTTCACATTGAACAGGGATTAACCGGCTCAAGACCTCTTGCTTCTATATTAAAATAGAAGACAAGTTTTTAACAAAATAGCAAAGTGACATTGATTTTCGTGGCTGCACACTGCTTTTATCATGATTTCGGGTCCGTGACAACCCTCTTCAGAAAGCTTTGCTGCAATTGTTGAAAGTTAAACCGAACTCTATAAGGCCAGGCTCTACCCAAACGAATGAGAACTACTGTTGTAAACCTTACTTTTCAAGTTTTCTTCACACAATTGCCCACGAAAATACAACTCACTCTTTTCAATTGAATGCACAAAATGAAGCATACAAAGGTGAAGAAAAATATGACAATCTTTGTCTTCAAGTACAATTTAGATTTTTGAATAAAATGCATTTATCATTCCACGTACAGAACCCAGAATTAAACCCACGAGATGCGCTTGTTTAAAAATCTTTATAATCAATTAAATCTTAAATCAATTAAATGTTGGTGGTAGATTTGTTAATTAAATTTTTTGTTAGATATAGTAGAGGATTATTTTTGATTATCAAAAATGTTATTTCCTCGCTCACTGATTTCCACAATGACACCACTATTAGCAGAGCAAGGTTTCGATCCTCGGACCTCTGGGTTATGGGCCCAGCACGCTTCCACTGCGCCACTCTGCTTGTTTCTGACCGGTGGCAAATAGGATTAAAGAATTTGCGCGATGTTTACACTGCGGTTCGTTTGTGTAAGGCAACTAATGTTTAAATGCAAATATTTATTTAACCGATAGAAAAAGGAAATACAAAATGGAAATGAACTGTCGAACCTGAAGAGTGTGAAAGTGATTTTCAGAATCTAGATTAACAAAAAAAATATGATAGAAAAATTTTTTGAAATGTTTTTGTACAAAAACTGAATGGCTTAAACCATTGGCATAAACCGTTTGATTTGTAAATTGTCGAAAAAAAATATTTAAGAAATACTAAAAGCGAGTAAAAACCGAGCTCGGTTAAACACACTCAACGTTATTCTTAAATAACTTTCTCCCAAAAATTATAAGTATTTAAAACATACGGTGTTTAACGCAAATTATCTATAGTTTTTTTGTGAACAATATCATTTTAATATTCTTCAACAATAAACAACAATAAGCCGATAAGTTATATCGTAAGCGAGACCTCCCCCGTCCCTCATCAGAACACGACACGTCCATAGTACAGTATTATTTTCAATCATCGAAAATGTTACCAAAAAAGCTCACTGATTTTCACATTGACGCCACTATTTTAGCAGAGCAAGGTTTCGATCCTCGGACCTCTGGGTTATGGGCCCAGCACGCTTCCACTGCGCCACTCTGCTTTTTTTAAGCTGTTGGCAAATGGTATACAAATATTTTCGAAAAGTAGTAATGTAAGTACACTGACAATCATTTAATTATGGAAAGCTAGTTTGGACTAAAATGTAACTAGAGCCGGTGTTGGAAGAGTAAACAAAATTTTGCAGCAGTCTTTAACGTACAAAGTATGAGAATTCATTAAATACCTCACCTTGAGAAAAACTATTAAACAATTTAATATTTCTTTTCAAAGCATTTAAAGGGTTGTCCCATTATAATGCACGATTCATTAAGCTTTTAATGGTGTTATGATCATCAACTATAGAAAAAAAACTGTCCTTTTCTCGAATTAATATGAGTAAACAATGGATATTAAAATTTTTGTTGATTTTATGCAAAATATCCATTTGGCCCATGAGGGGATCGAACCCGCGACCTTCGCGTTATTAGCACGACGCTCTAACCAACTGAGCTAATGGGCCTCATACAGGGTCCTAAGTGATTATATAGTGCTACTGAAGGCCATACGTATCATCTTTCATAAATGCTAGCAAAACATCACGCTTAATTAACTAAAAAAAACTGTCGTAATCGGCAGAGCCTATTTCTCTTAGTTTACGGGTGTACCCAAATAAAAAAAAATTGGTCCGAACTACAAAAATTCGGTTGGATTAACAGACTTTCTGTTGCAATAATCAATATTCCATAGTATTGATAATAACATGGTTCGATATCAAATGTTGGTTGCAACAAACGTATCAAGGCTTTTACAGCCAATAACGTAGTAATACCAACCGAATTCAGTTTAATTATTGGCTGGAACAACTGGCGGTTATGGCAACCAACCAATTGTGAAGTACATGTTACTTTGGTACCAATAATTGGTGGTGACAACAGATTAGTTCTTTGAAGTAACCAAATCTTGTTTAATTCGCTGTTGTAACATAAAATTGTTAATTCCAACATCAACACATAAAGGGTGTTTTTTATTGAGGTATAGAACTTCGAATTGAAATAAAAAAACAAGAAAATCGTTTTAATGTCCATCAATTTGGCTTTATTGGAAGGATAATTTTATGCCATTAATGTTTAAATATGATTTCGGGCATGTGGCCGCCGCGGCTGGCTCGAATAAAGCCAATTCTACAGGTCCAATTTTCAACCACTTTTTCGAGCATATGGGGCCGTATGTTGGCAATAACGCCACGAATATTGGCTTCCAAGCCCCTAACGTTTCTGGTTTGTTGGCGTAGACGAGCGACTTCACATATCCCCAAAGAAAATAATCCAATGGTGTCAAATCACACGATCTTGGTGGCCAATTGACAGGTCCATTCCGCGAAATTATGCGCTCATCGAATGTTTCCTTCAATAATTCGATTGTGACGTGCGCTGTGTGGCATGTAGCGCCGTCTTGTTGGAACCACAACTCATCCACATTCATGCCATCCAATTCGAGAACAAAATAGTCGGTTATCATGGCTCTATACCGGTCTCCATTAACGGTAACTGACTCTCCATCATTATTTCGGAAGAAGTATGGCCCAATGACTCCACCAGCCCATAGAGCACACCAAACAGTCAGTTTTTGTGGATGTAATGGCGTCTCAAGGTTCTCATGTGGATTCTCTTCACTCCAAATGCGGCAATTTTGCTTGTTGACGTAGCCATTCAACCAAAAATGAGCCTCATCACTGAACAAAATTTTGTGATGAAAATCAGCATCGAGATGAATCTCATTTTCGGCCCATTTTGCAAGCGTTGTTCTTTTGTCAACCTGTTCATGATGAAATGGCAAACCAAACTAAATATTAATCACTTGACAGCTGACAAAATGGCCGCCAGTTAAAAAAGTGATGCCAACTTAAAGTTCTATACCCCAATAAAAAACACCCTTTATAAACCCTGTAATATTTTATCGGTTCTAACCACAACAAAATCTTAGTTTACGACGAAAACATATTTCGAAATACGCAAAAAAAAATGTAAAAACGAAAAAAATGGTCAGACAGTTTAAGTTTCTTGGGCTAGAAGGTTAATGCTTCCAAACGATACTGCTATATAAATAAACGAACAATAAATAAAAACATATTTTTCAGAGTATAGAAACAGTCCTAACTGTAATTAAGTGACATTACTATGACTTGGGGAAAGTTTCGCCGTAGATAGGTGGAGTTAGATGGTGAAAGTTTCGCCGTAGATAGGTGGAGTTAGTGACGACCCATTTTTCCGAGTTACGGCCACCCAAAGCTTGACAATAAATATTGTTATCTATCTTAATTAATTCTTTTCCGATTGCGGCATCTCTGTAATTCTTATCAAAACATCTTTCTGATCAGTTGACACATTGCAAGGCGATAAAATATCATTAAAAAGTACTTATAACCAACATTCTATAACAACAACCAAAACGTATACAAATTCAGTTTCAATAATTATCTTTTATGATTACCGATACTTGTTCCCTGTACTGAACATTGCTGTTTACCCAATCAACATTCGGTTGTAACGATGGAATACAGGGATATACGTGCAAACACCAACATTCGGTTGGCAAAAAATCGGTTGTGGCTACAAATCTTTTCCCTGCGTGTAGATGAATGCAACATAAATGGCCAATGCTACCAAGGAATTTAAAACATATCATATTTTTTTACATTTTCCTCGTATGTTCCCAAGACAAAAAAACGGGCTGCATAATAAAATTGAATGTGGCAACACCGTCTCTTCAGATAAAATACAATTCCAAGTCTGGCAACGAAGATAAACGTCAACGTCAAAGAAGAAAACAAGTTAGTTCCTTGCGAAGTCTTCAACGCCAAAAATTTGACCTTTTTTGTAATAAATAGTTTTCTATTCAATAAAGCATATTTTATATAGTTGTTAAGTGTAATCAACCTATTTTAATTACACAGCCAACTATATACTTGATACTGGTCATGAAAACTAACAATTATGCAGGAAGAAAAACTATTATTACAGTCGCATGCTTTCAAAAGGAATTATAAACTGATTGACATATGGTTCACTCAACCATTGTTCGGCAAAGATAACACATTTTTCATTACAAGAAAATGCGGCTTACGATATTTCCCTTCCAGAACAAAAATAATACAAGAGCAAACCAATAATTCCGTGACTTTTTCAACTTCCTTTGTAGTTATATGAAATGCAACACTGCTTCCAATAAGTACCAGCTTAATACACTATTGTTAAATTTTGAGAGTTCCGTCAACAGCTGCTTAAAACATACATACTTGTGGATTATGTTTAAAATGGAAAAAAGTGAATTTCGGGTGCTCATTAAACATTATTTTTTGCGGGAAAAAACTCGTCAATCAAACGAAGGAAACGATTGATAAACACTATGGGGACTCTGTACCACCAAATTCAGCGGTAAAAAAGTGGTTTACTGACTTTCGTTATGGTCGCACAAGTACAAATCACGCTGAACGTTCTGGACGGCCATCTGAGGTCAATACACCTGAAAATGTCTAAAAAATCCACGATATGATGTTGGCCGATCGAAGAGTTAAAGTGCCTGAGATTGTTGATGCCATACGCATTTCATATGACAGTGTGGTTTCGATTTCACTTGTTAAGGTAGGTTTAAGAAAGCTGTCTGCAAGATGGATGCCGCGTTTCCTCTCAATTGACCATAACCGTGATCATGTGACAACTTCAAAGGATAGTTTTGAGTTGTTAAACCGCAATTCGAATGAGTTTTTGTGTCTTTTTGTAACTGTGTGTGAATCATAGATTCATAACAACACTCCGGAGAGTAAGCATCAGTCTAAATAATAGGTTTCTCCGGGTGAACCGGCTCCGAAAAAGGCCAAGGTGACTTTGTTGGCCAATAAGGTGATGACAACAGCTTTTTTTTAAGATGTACGCGGCATAATCCACATCGATTACCTTCAAAAGGAAAAAGCAATAAACAGCGAATATTATGCCAACTTTTTGAACTAATTTAACGAGGATTTCAAAAAGAAACGACCCCATATGACCAAAAAAAGAGTTCTTTTAAATCAAGGCAATCATAGGCAAAATTGCATGAATTGGGTTACAAGATGGTACCTCATCCGCCATATTCTCCGGATTAAGCCCCCATTGAATATTTCGTATTTCCAAAACTAAAGAAATAGCACGGAGGAAAGAGATTCAGATCCAACGATGAAATTATTGATCAAACAAATGCCTATGGACCTCGAAAAATCCAACTTTTTTGGAGGGATAAAAAAAATTGGAGAAACGCTGGACTAAGTGTATTGAGCTAAAAGGAGATTACGATAAAAATTTTTGTTCAAACAGTCAGGGAATTATTGATATGCCCTAGTACAATTGCGATGGAATTTTCATAAGTAGAATTAATTTACAACTAATCTTTTCCCCTGCCTTAATAGGACTTATGTTTTTAAAATAAAAAAATGGCAGAAACACCTAAACCGCGGTAAAAAAACACGTTTACATGAAAATTTGCAATTTTTACACTTCACAGTACTATAAAATAACCCCGCACCCTATATAAATTTATTTCGAAAGGTACCAATATTTTTTCATTTTAATCCATACAAAACAAATAAAACTCTAAATTGATTTTATTTCAAACGTTTTCTTTAGCTGCTAACAACAAAAAAGACATGTTGCCGTAACAACGCTAGCAGAGCAAGGTTTCGATCCTCGGACCTCTGGGTTATGGGCCCAGCACGCTTCCACTGCGCCACTCTGCTTCTTAGAGACCACAATGTTAAAAGAAATTCTTTAGTATGTCAAACAAAAAACTGCTTAAAACTCGCTGCAAAAAAAATTAAATAAAAACCCAACTTTGGCATTAAATCTAAATTTTCGATCCGCTGTGAATACTTATCTATTCTAATGCAGAACATAATCAATTAATAAAAACCCAATCCGCTGTGAACACTTTTATGCGTCACTGTATATATGATTTTTTATCAAAAAAGTAACAACACTAGCAGAGCAAGGTTTCGATCCTCGGACCTCTGGGTTATGGGCCCAGCACGCTTCCACTGCGCCACTCTGCTTCTTAGAGACCACAATGTTAAAAGAAATTCTTTAGTATGTCAAACAAAAAACTGCTTAAAACTCGCTGCAAAAAAAATTAAATAAAAACCCAACTTTGGCATTAAATCTAAATTTTCGATCCGCTGTGAATACTTATCTATTCTAATGCAGAACATAATCAATTAATAAAAACCCAATCCGCTGTGAACACTTTTATGCGTCACTGTATATATGATTTTTTATCAAAAAAGTAACAACACTAGCAGAGCAAGGTTTCGATCCTCGGACCTCTGGGTTATGGGCCCAGCACGCTTCCACTGCGCCACTCTGCTTCTTACCCACGTAGTGTTAAAACGTTATTTAAGTATGCGCATGCAAATGCCCAGTTAAGTGATGTCACAAACACACACGCTCACATGCTTTTCTTTATACAAACATTTAATTAAAACAAAAAGAACAAATAACTAATTTGACTACTAAAAAGATCTGTTTTGTTACTTTGGATGGAATATTCGGATATAATTCTCAACCATATCTATAAAGTAAAGACAAATATTGAACATTTCCTTAGACAAAATGATTATGTATTTATTTGTCTTATCTAAAACACGTTTACACACAGCCTGTCTTGTCGTAATTTTGAAATTTATTTGATTAAAATAAAAAGAAAATCTCTGGCCCATGGGGGGATCGAACCCGCGGCCTTCGCGTTATTAGCACGACGCTCTAACCAACTGAGCTAATGGGCCATGGAAACGCTGGCTAACAATACTGACATAAACGTTAATGGTTGTATGTCTTACTGTTATACTTTGTATAACAGTTTATGTGAATCACGAAATGTGTACATGTAAAAATGAAAACTACCGAGTCCGATAGTGTTGCCAGATCACTAGCACTGTAAAAATTCACTTCAGGTGTGATATTGGGGTTAGGGGAGTATGGAATTGATAGTGGTGCTTTTGTTCAAGCCTCGAAAATAAGACTGGTTAGCAAAACCCAATAGTTAAGTCACTTATGAACAAAAAGTGTCAATTCTGTTTGTTGTGGCTCCGCTGTATTCCTAGATGTTCAAAAAGCTATTGACAAAGTTTGGCATAATGGGCTGCTGTTTAATCTTAAAAATATACTCCCATTGTATATATTTTTAAATCGTATTTTGATAAACGAAGCTTCTACATAAAATTAAATAGTTATTATTCTAAAATATCTGAAATAAATGCCGGGATTCCACTGGGTAGCGTCCTCGGTCTAAACCCACCCTTCAGAAGAAAATAGTACTGCAGCAGTACTCCGCGAGTACTCACCAAGCGATGCCGACTACTCGCTCTTCCTTTACCCGTTAATGGTTTCAAGTAATCGCTTTTAACATTGGGCTGTCATACGAAAAAGAGTACTCGCTTTTTTATCGCTTTTGGAGTGCTGCAGGGATTGCGATGTCGTCACGATGATAGGGTGTTTGCTTAGAAAACGGCGGCAAAGTATTTTTTTTTTAATTTTTTTAATTTATTTTTATAAAGTCACGGGCACGAGAATATTCACAACCAAACAATTTTACAACAAAACATATAATTGTTGGCACCTGTGAACAGGGTTACCAGCATGAGTATATGTGACAGCGCATAGAGAAAGGGACCTAAGGGTAAAAAATTCAATTTTCATTTTTTTTCTTTTTTTGATGTGGGCAACATCTGAGCATCGAATGAGACCGATCCCATGCCCCAAAAGTGTTCCCTACCAGAGATATGCGCGTTTTATGAAAGTGAGGTCGACGATTCTAAGCGCAAATAGAAAGGGACCTAATCTTTAAAATGGTTCTCCTGAACAAAACTTTTCATCAACTTTTCACTTTTTTTTTTGATGTAGAGAACATCTGAGCATCGAATGAGACCGATCCCATGCCCCAAATGTGTTCCCTCCCAGAGATATACGCGTTTTATGAAAGTGAAGTCGACGATTCTAAGCGCAAATAAAAAGGGGCCTTTAAAATGGCTCTCCTGAACAAAACTGGTTTTTAACCTTAGGTCCCTTTCTATTTTCCGCGTCACATATATTGATAGTGTTGCCTGCGTAACAAAACTAGTGCAGCATTTGCGAGAAGTCTAGTAGTACTCGCCGCCCGTCTATAAATCGTACCCGTTGCGACTACTCCCTTTTACTGCAGTCCAGCAGCACTCGCCAGGCGGTCAATACCTCTACCTTCGTCTGAAGGGCATTTATACATTTGACATCCATGAGAACCCGGATAGACTGTTGCAACTTACGCGGATTTTACGGCATTTTTTGCTTCAAATACATAAGTGCCATATTGAAGCATCCAATTTAATTCAAAGGCAATTAGATAGATTGAGCTCTTGGTTAATCAAATGGAATATTCAAGTTAACAGTGAAAAGTCATATCAAGTAATCTTCTCATTAAGAAAAGGTGATTGCCCTGTAAATACCTTATGGGATCTGTAATAACTACTTAGTGGGCTATCTCGCGATGTACTTGGATTAAAGGCTTACGTGGAAGAAGCACATTGAGGCAAAAAGAATCTAGCTAAATAACAAGTTCAAAAAATGTAGTGGTTAATGAGACGGCGGTATCAATTAAGCACCAAAAATAAAATTGTGTTGTACAAAACAATATTGAAGCATATTTGGTTATATGGGATACAACTCTTCGGCACGGCTAGCTTATCAAACATCAAGGTACTCCAGAGATTGAAATCTAAAGTCCTAAGAACAATCGTTGATGCTCCGTGGTTTGTATCTAACAATACACTACATCAAGATTTGCTAGTCCCATCAATATTTGCTTAGCCATCAATATTTTTTTTATTTAAGTTGCTTTATACTTAGTAGGGACATAAATACTGTTACCACATTAAACACGCCCAGTTCAAACGTAAAACTGAACATACCCCGTTAATGACATATGGGGTTTGAAAGCTAACCGCAATAGCGTTAGTCTGTAACGGGTTTTTAAAATTGTTTCAACTTTCATCATGGAGTGGTCCGATAATGAAAACCGTATCGCTGTAATAGCGCTTTTCAAGTGTGAAATGAAAAGAACGATATTTTCAAAACGCTCCGGCCACTATGGATTAGCCGCATGTTCGTTTACCGATGCATAAAACTGTTTGAGGAGACTGGAGACCACCACCGGTCGGGCCGCCCACGCTCTGTTCGAACACCGCATGTCATCAAAGCCGTTAAATCAAGAATTCACAGAAATCCGCTCCGAAAACAGAAATTCATGGCCCGTGTGATTAAAATAACCCAAAAGTTCATGATTGGAATCATTAAAAAATACTTGGTTCTTGGGGCTTTCAAACGACATAACGGACATTTATTGACTGCAGCTTTAAAAAAATAGGATTGAAAAATGCAAACGTCTTTTGGTGAAGCACGCTGATAACTTGCACAGAAAAATTTGTTCACCGATGAAAAAATGTTTACCGTTCAGGAAAAATTTAACAAGCAAAATGATAGAGTGGTCATCTAAGGAAGCATCTGAACTGATCCCAAGGGTGGAAAAGGGTCATCACCCAGCTTCACTCATGGTTTGGTGGGGTGTCTTCTACGATGGGGTCTGCGAACAAGGAGTCAAAACATCGGCCAAAGTTTACCTAGAATCCGTTTTGGAAGGAGTACTAAATTAATTATTTGTAGCATCTTAAACCGTTTGATAGAATTTATAGAAATTCTGTCAAACTAACGGGTGTTCCATTTCGAAGTTTAAAGAAAAAACACAGAAACTTCAAATTAAATGGGAAATGTTTGTTATCATTTGAAAGAACATTCGTTGGCATTTTTTTTTGAAGATTATGTCTATCAAATGTTGGCCGCGGCTACGTCTCGCACGCAGAAAAACAATAGTATGATTCACAACAATAGTATGATTCAAATACAACCATACTATGATCCTCACAACAATAGTATGATTCAAATACAACCCTACTATGATCCTCACAACAATAGTATGATTCACACATAACCATACTATGATCCCCACAACCATAGTATGATTCACAATCAACCATACTATGATCGCCACAACCATAGTATGATCCTCACAACCATAGTATGTTTCATATACAACCATAGTATGGTCCTCACAACCATAGTATGATTCACACGCAACCATGTTATGATCCCAACAACCATAGTATGATCACACAAAATTAAACTATGATATCCAATATTATTTAATATAATTTGCTTGAGTTGTCGACAATAGATTTGATCCCCAATATTATTTATTAAAATTGGTTTTAGTTGTCAACAATAGATTTGAATTATTTAAAAATACATTAAATTCAAAATATTAGGAGTGATTTATTTCACAGTAGAAAAAATAAGTTTAAATAAACGTAAGCGTTTTTATTAAAATTATTTCAGATAAACAAAGCTAAAGCTGCTTGTTTAAAAATTTTTAATTTCGATAAAAAAAGGACTATTATTGCATTAGATCCGTACCAATAACATTTGTTCTAAAAAGCATATTTAAATGAAAATTACAATCATAAAGTGTGATTGCCGTAATCATATCATTGTTAACATAAAACGCAAAAAACAATACTTTTGTCGCACTAACCATATTTATATTGTTGCTTTAACCATATTTTCATTTTTAAATTTGGCAATAATACTATTGTTACATTTTAACAATATTAATATTGCAGCAATTGTACTATTGTCAAAAATAAACTCAGTTAACAAAGCTATGGTTGCGACGAACATGCTTTTGTTGTGGAGAACATATTATTATTGCGTGACTATGTAGTATCCATGTTTTTTTCTCTGCGTGCAGATGGTCCATTCGTTGAGTCAAATTTTCGATGACAATCGACCGGCCCAAAACGTGAAATTATCTGCTCACCGAAGTGTTTTCTCTATAAATCCATTGATTGATGCGATGTGTGGGAAGTGGCGCGCCGTCTTGTTGAAACCAAATGTCGCCGAGATCACAAGCCTCAATTTCAGGCATCATATAGTCGGTCATCATGGCACAATAACGGTCGCCATTGACGGTTACGTTCTCACCGGCATTATTGTTGAAGAAATATGGACCGATGATTCCACCGGCCCACAAATCACACCAAACCTTTGTTTTTTCTGGATGAAGTGGCAGATCTTGAACCTCTTCTGGTTGCTCTTCGTCCCAAATGCGGCAATTTTGCTTCTTTACATACCCATTGAGCCAGAAATGGGCCTCATCGCTGAACAAAATTTGGCTCGAAAACGCACGAAATACATCACAACGTGAACGTGAATTTTCGCAGTAAAGTTGAACGACTTGTAAACGTTGTTCAGGGTTAAGTCTTTCCATGATGAAATGCCAAACAATACTAAACAATAATAACATGACAGCAAGACACGACTCACACGTGAACTGTCAAAAAAAAGCTATTGAAAAAAGTATCTCTACTTGAAAAAAGTATCTACCCTATATGTGACGCACAAAATAGAAAGGGACCTAAGGGTAAAAGCCAGTTTTGTTCAGGAGAGCCATTTTAAAGATTTAAATACGTCTATCTTTGGTGTACCATCACTTTTATAAAACGCGCATATCTCTGGGAGGAAACACTTTTGGGACATGGGATCGGTCTCATTCGGTGCTCAGATGTTGTCCACATCAAAAAAAGAAATAAAATGAAAATTGATTTTTTTACCCTTAGGTCCCTTTCTCTATGCGCTGTCACATATAATGTTTGGGTGTGGTAACAAAATGGCGTGAGGTTGCTTTTATGGCCATCAAATAGACCCAGTTTATGTAGTAAAAGATATTCTTACAAGAATAGGCTATAAGCAATTCCTAAATGTTGTTATGTTTCCGTTTGCTGAAGACATGCCCCTGATCTGGAGGCTCTAACAAAACAATGATCCAAAACACACCATCCAAAGTTGTTACCGTCGAGTGACTACTATCAAATAAATTTAATGTTTTGAAATGACATGCTCCGTCCCCAGATTTAACCTCCATAAAAAATATGTGGGAAATGGTAGATGTAAAAATTCGGATCCAAAATTACTCCATAAGCTAGATTCCATAGATGCGACAAAACATTTGTAAGGATATTATCGATATTTTTTTTAATTCTATGCCTCGGTGATGCAGTGCTAAAAACTAATGGATAGACAACAAAATAATAAAATCCAAAATTAGGGAACTTGAATGTAGTAAAGTTTCCACTGTTTTACAGATGACATAAACATTAGCGTTTTATTACTTTTTAAACAGTATTGAATTTTTGTTAATATTGAAGTTATATAAGCAACCTATAAACTTTATAAAGTACTTTGCAATTTTTAGTTTCCATTGAATTGTCACGCACTGTATAACCAATGCTATTGTTCAGAGAAAGTGAGTTTATTTTGAGAACGAAACCTGCACTAAAAGACTTATTTATCACTAATGCGCCATATACGCACAAAACAAAATTAAAAAAAAAAAAAATAATGCTGGCCCATGGGGGGATCGAACCCGCGGCCTTCGCGTTATTAGCACGACGCTCTAACCAACTGAGCTAATGGGCCACATGCACTCATTTTGTTCAGTGGAGCATTTGTCATGCAATGTTGCCAGATTAGAATGAAACTAGAATTCAAATTGGTTGTTGCCAAAAGCATGGGGATCTACAGCAAGAAAGCGTGTGTTCTTTTCAAGCGACGAATTTAAAAATAACTGTGGTTAAAATGTATGCAAATAGTTTCGCTTTGAACTAACTTGTTTTTGTTATGGGCTTTTTTATATCAAAACCATCACCACACTTTGCGCATTTGTTGGTAACATTTAAGAGCAATTCTAAAATTTATACCGATTCAGACTCGGAATAACTTTTTAAATCGATTATTTAATGGTAAAAAATTAGGCTTCTCTAACTGGCTTATCCGCTTTGAATAAAGTTTTACATAGTCATAAGTAAAATGTCCAAAGAAAGAATCTTCAATTTTTACTATGTACTGCTTAATTTATTAAACCTCGGTTTAGTACTTTGAAAATAAAGTTAAAGTTTGACATTTTTTTGTTTATTTGCTAAAAAATTTACTTTTATTTTAAAAAAATAAATGTGCATATGCAGTTCTCATATTCTAGACTATACTTTATTAAAAGATACAGATTGTATAAATACACTGGTCCAAAAACGCATAAGTCACTCGGAGGCGGCATAAAACAAGAGGTCAAAAGGCAAAGCTATAGCTTGCACAGCTTACTGATTCGAGAGATTTCCCTATTTGAGAATTTGATTTAAATGTTAAGGGGATTAAGTGAAAAAATTGAATGACATTTACTTCACGGTACGTGACACCGGCCACTTTTACATAAGGGAGTTTCTTTTTACAACATCATCTGTTTTAAATATCATTATGCTTGTTGGATTATATTTTGTTATTGGATTATAGTATATTGGATCACAAAAAATATTATCTACTTCGCGGGTAAGACGACGAAAGTAAGGGGTAGGCGATTAAAGATTTTAAAGTTGAATAGGCTATACAAAAAGTACTGATAATATTTTCAAATTTCTGGTTTTATTGGAAAGGCTGAACTTTGTAATTTGATAATGGCAAAACACCAGATGCCTTTTCGCTTCGTCCAATAGGCTGAAGAGTGTTTGGCAGGAGATACCGAGGAATCATTTTTTTCAGATGAAGCTCATTTTCATCTCGGTAGCTATGTCAATAAGCAAAATTGCCCATATGGGGTTCAGAAAACCCACACGTGACTATTGAGAAGCCACTGCATCCACAACGAGTCACTGTTTGGTGTTGATCATTTTTTCGAAAATGAGCATGGAGCCGCCGTTACTGCCAACGGTGAGTCAAGAGAATAACATGGACGACATTTTGTTCGAAATAGACTGGTCACATGTCACACAACAGCTAACGCAAACATCGATATTTTACACACTGTTTTTGAAAATCGAATAATCAGCCGAAATTGTGATGTCAATTGGCCAACTCGGAGCTGTGATTTTAGCCCTTTGGATTATTTTCTGTTGGGAGCCATTAATGATAAATTTTACGCAAAGCATCTATAGACAATCAAAGCATTAAAACATGAAATCAAAGTGGAATTTACCTAAAAATAGGGTTGATCAGATAAGGTACTGCGGAGCCAGTTGTTGTAGTCATATGAAGGATATTGTGTTCCATTATTAAATGACAAAGTTCAACCTTTCCAAATAAACCAGAAATTTGAAAAAATTATCAGCTTTCTTTTTTACAGCCGATTTAATAAAAATGTTAAATCGCCTACCCTGTACATTGACAGGCCAATGTAATTATACGAACACATTATTTTCAGTTGATATTATTTATTTTTGATTGACCGTTTGAAAGGCAGTCCAATAAAAGTATAAATTGAAGATGTCATCATAAAAGCCAATCCGATTCTTAAATTTGGTCTGGTGTTGCTTGCATTTCTTTATTCAAAATCAATTTCTCTTTTAGTTATTTAATAAATTATTAAGCCAATCAAACACTTTCCCTTCACCGAAAAGGAAAACTTCAAAGATAAACAAACACACAAAATGCACAGTTGCTCAATTTGAATCTTTGAACTTCGAAATCAAAGAAAATGATCACGATTGTTTCTGTTGCTGTGCTACCTGCTGTTGGTGTTGTTTTTGCTTTATCAACTTTTCATTGTTATGACGTCTCTTTACAATTATATGACCTCCAACACCTGTGTCACTTTTATCATGTTCGGAAGATAAGGTGGCTTCACTCAACTCAACATTGGCATGCAAGCCCGCATCGTTGGCATTCAGCTGAGCTTCTTGTGCCGACTGTGTGGCTTTCTCGGCAGCATCCTTTGTTTCCTCATAGTCCAAACGTGCTGTATAGACGTGTGATTCAACCTGCTCCAGCTTCGTCTTTGCCTGAGCCACCATATCGATTTGGGAGGCCAATTCAGCAGCTGCCTCAGAGGCGGACTTTTGAGCTAACTCCGAGGAAGACTGCGCATTATTCAATGCAGCTGTTAAGACGGAAACATGATTTAGCGCTTGCTGTGCCGAGTACTGAGCTGCTTTGGCGGACCGTTTCGCTTGTTGTAATTGTTGCAGCTCATTTTGCATAACCTTGTGTGCTTCTGCACTTTGCTCCTCCAGGCGTTGTAATAGCACTTCCTTTCCCTTGAGTACCGCTACAGCTGTTCCAGCAGCTTGGGTAGCCGCCTGGGCCAGGGTACTCTTTGCAATGTAAGCAGCTTGTTTGCCGGCCGCGTTTTGTGATGCCACAGCCGAATTGGCCTGGTCTGCCGAACCTTTTGCTATGCTGCGCAGGCCGTTGTCAACAAGGAATGAACCACTAGACAAGTGCGAATGTTGCTGTCCGTAATGGTCATGTTCATAACGCGCGTTTTGTTGTCCGTAGTGCTCCTGTTCATAGCGGGCGGAAGGTGTCTGTTGTTGCTGATGGTTATGATGCGAGCTGGCATAGTCTTCATAGTGTATCGTTTCGTACTGATAAGGTTCAATTGGTGCTGATGGCGGAGCTTGTGGCTGTGGGTGTTGTGGTGGTATGCCATATGAACCCTTTCGTTTAACTTTACGTGCCGATGTAAACGAAGCTGTAAGATAAGAGATATTTTTTATGTATGGGATCTTGTTGGTATTTCACTGTATACTTACTGATCAGCAGAATAAATATTACGTTATGCGCGTAGATCATTTTGTGGAGTTGTAACTATTGACTGCAATATAAGTAACATGGCCAAATTAATTTAAAAAAAATATACTTTTATGGATTAGTATTTTTAGTTTTAATGATACATTTACAGGACCTGGTTTTATGTATTTCTATTTTCTTTTTCATTTTAAGCGTATTTTATAAATGGTTTCCTTGTGATTCAAACAATGAATAAAATATATTCTGTGGCTTTCCCACCTTCGGAAACTTAAAGTGCACGATGTACATAAATACTGATCGTACTGGCCGTAAGCAAAGATTCATTAGTTTAATGCACGTAAAATTGGAACACAGCGAATTTGCCAGTTCATTGCAAAATTCCAGGCGTCCCATCTAGTGGCTTCTTTATGAATCACGTTATTTCGAAATCTTGACAAAAAATCAGTCAGTATGATATCTTCGCTGGACGAAATAGATCGATTTAAGCTTCAACATAGTTGGGTAATAATGCAAACTAATATCACTGTTGCCAACTCGTCAGAACAGTAAATGGCTAAATTTGGGTTTCAAAAATGCCTAAGTTTTCTAACTAATAACAGATAGGATTTTGGATTAAAAAAGGGCATTTTAGAGTATCGATAAAAAAAACATGACTCTGATGGAATAAATATAAGTATCCGCATTAGATTGTCCTAAAAAACCGGAGTCTGCAAAACACTCGCCATTCGGGTTTCTGTGTAAAAACCGACTGTCGGATTTTTTGTTTTAGTAATAAACCGGCATTTAACAACATTCCGGTTTAGCCTTTTGTCTAAGTATGGAAAATGATATTATTAGCCCCTCTCTTTACACTAATAATGCATTGAAATCAATAGTGACCTCCTATAAAGGGTTTGTTTTTTAATCTAAAAATAATCTTACAAAAAATATTGTTATTAGATATCGTTATGTATATGTACTTATAGAATCCATTTTTTGAACCCCTAGATCGATCATTTATTTAGAGATGATCTCAAAAAATGGCCCTATGTGGCTGATTGCCCATGATAATATACTATAACAAATTTGATCGAAATCAAATTAAATTAAGGGTAAAAACCAGTTTTGTTCAGGAGAGCCATTTTAAAGATTTAACAACGTGTATCTTTGGTGTACCATCACTTTCATACAGCGCGCATATCTCTGGGAGGGAACACTTTTGGGCATGGGATCGGTCTCATTCGATGCTCAGATGTTGTCCACATCAAAAAAAAGTGATAATTGATTTTTTACCCTTAGGTCCCTTTCTCTATGCGCTGTCACATATGGATAATCTAGAACGGTTGTATGTTAAGTTGGTATAGACCTTTGTACAGGTGCCATTTCAAAACGTGAACCGAAACATCCACTGCTTTCTGAGCTGGTAACAGATCGATCGTAATGAACTGTGCCATATAACACCAAGATTAAATATAATATGTGGCTTCTAGAACAAGACATTAAATTTGTTAAACACATGTAAGATAGCTATAATTTTCAATAGAGTCTATCCTTTGACCACAAAACTAAATTCTGCAAAATGTCATCAAGAGTGAATAAGTAATGTCTTCTAGAGCTCAAAACATAAAATTGAACTTATGTGTGGTAGATACACCTACCCCTCAACAGATTTTTTAATTGCAATTCCATGGTCCAGAAAAACTTATTTCTGCCAAATTTCATGACGAGAATCGAACGAGAATTGTAGTTTAAAAACAAGCTTAATATGAACGGACGGACAGACAGACAGACATTTTTAAATCGAATCTGTGATTCTGTGTCGATCGGTACACTTAAAGGTCTAGCTTGTACAGTCTAGCTTGATCCTGAATCGATCGGTAAACGCAGCATAGTTTTTTAGAAATTCTTTCCATTCACAAAAATAATGTACTTGATCCTTTATTTTACATAAAGAAATCTTATCGAAACCGCTTTTGAGTGTCATTAGTTTTTCACGTGAACAAACTCAGTACTAGGCTTTAAAGCGAATTTTAGAAAACTGTTTTTTTTTTATATAAAAAAAAATAAAATTTCTTATACAGTTTTTTTATGAAAGTTGTTATTCTTGTAAATTATAAGTTGTTAATAATATATGCCCTAGTTTTTTGTCCATACCTACTGTTGTAATTTCTATTTTAGACTATATTGAAAATTTTATAAAAAAAAAAGAAAACTGGGAGGAGAATACTCACAAAGTACATGTGCAATATGCCATGGAATGTGAACAGGACATCAAATTACCATACTTAGACAAGATAGTTCATCGACAATGAAATTTTCTAAAACTAGACTGGTACCAAAAAGAGGCCGCATCAGGAAGATCAATCAACTTTTATTCCAAACATCCCCGACAAATTTAAATTAACACGGCTACAAACTTCATCGATCGAGTTATTAAAATTAGCGACATACTTTTTCACAATGCGAACGAAGGGAAGATAAGGGACATTCTGAGAAAGAAAGACTTCCCCAAAAAACAATTGACGAACTAATCAATCACGTAAAATGCAAACCACTACAGGACATCATAGATAAGACTTCGAAGATATACAAATTTACCACATATGTGCCAGGTTTTTCCGAATGATTCAATTACTCCGATTTATATGACAAAGAAATGTATCAATTATCATTAAAGACCAGCTGTACGATTTGTACGGCAAGACCACATCGAAGATAGAAAAAGGTCACAAATCCTACGTAGTTGTGACAAGTCTAACGTACGCCAGAAGGTATACTTTGGCACTACAAAGACAAAATTAAAGACAGGACTGTCTGCACATAAGTCAGACCAAAAAGAGATTGACAAGCCTTTAGGGCTTTAGCGGCCCACTGTACACTGTCGATGTGGACATGTTGTGTCGTAAAAAAGTCAGAAAATGTTGTCCTTCTTAAGCTAGCTGACACGACTTAACTGATCCAAATTTTCGAGGAATAGTTGTTGAAAGAATAATAATTATAAAAGGAGGTACAAGCTGGAAATGTGGCATATAATTAATGTTCCTACTGACGAGTGATTGAATTATAAAACTGACACAGACCAAATAGCACAGATTAACAGAAATATTGTTTCCAAACAGGCACATAAAAATAAGGTTTCAGTCGCGAATAATCTTCAAGCGTTAGGTTCACTTTTTGATAGTCAAATTTAATTATTATTAATATATGTTGTGTACTTATACGAGTATAGTTGTGTTTTAATATTGTTTTGTATTCCAGTTTTTATTTCCTGAGGATGATCGTCGAAGGCGATCGAAATATTAAAAAATAAATATAACAAACAAAACAAATTAAAAAACACCATCTTTTTATTTTGTGCATGACCTCAAGCCAGACAATTCAGAAAAATATAAATAAATTACAAAAAATATTTAAGGGAATGCCACAAGAATTTGCTCAACTGCTTTTATTAAATTTGTAATTAGTCTTTGTTTTTTATAACTCTTAATGGCGAGTTTATCGCCAATCAACAACTTATTTCTTTTAACCAAATGAATGGTACTCCTATTGTGTTCCATTATTAAATAACAAAGTTCAACCTTTCCAATAAAACCAGAAATTTAAAAAAAATATCAGTATTTTCTTACAGCCGATTCAAATTTTAAATATTAGATCAGTTTTTATAGACCAACGATACATACAAAAAAAAATATTTTACAAGGACAAATTAGCCGACTTCTTTCCACAAAAATCGCGTTTATTAAAATTACCAAAAACCCTTCCAGAGATACTGGGGAAAGCGATTAGCTAACGAAAAGACTTTGAATTCGGGTTATAAGAAGCAACGCAAGTTACTTTTTTTTCGTGACTCTTTGGAATAACTGCTGGCATTGGCGTATTTTTTTAATATTTCTTTATGAACATTTTACGCAATATTTTTCGAACGTTATATTTTAAAGTGCCTTTGGTTTTAAAAATAACATTTAAACTGTGTCGTAAAAAAATCAGAAAATGTTGTCCTTCTTAAGCTAGCTGACACGACTTAACTAATGCAAATTTTCGAGGATTAGTTGCTGAAAGAATTATTTATTTCCTTGACTATTCTCCTTCCTCAAGCTCTAAAGTTTCTGCCAACTGGCGTTTTTTGTATGAGCACTCAAACTATCAGCTTTTGTTTTTCTATTTTTCTAGTTAAATCAACATTATTCACTTTTAATACACACACCTTAACAAAACCTTATATTCAATAAGTGCGAAACAAAATCTTATTCCGTTCCGATTACTTTTTCAAAGCCGTCCTTTCTGTTCGAAATTCAATAACGATTTGAAAATAATTTTAAATGTTGCTTATGTGCTAACATACACCGCATTTGGGAAAACGACTACTGGCTGCGAAATTGTTCAAGAAAATTCAATGTCAGTGAACATGTTTTCCCCTTTTCCCTCAGCAGCAACAGCTTTGATGTTTTTTTATTTGTCCACTCTTGTGGTGGCAACGAAAAAAAAAATTGCAAAACGCTTTTACTTTTCATGTGAGTTTTCACGATTTTCACGTAACACTAATAATTGTCTACCGGAAAAACCACTTTCTTTGATACATGGACCAACAACAATACAATCATGATCATCACCATTGACCGGATGCAAGAGGCTCAAATAAATGATGACAACCAACGGCCACGACCACAAGTAATCGCTGCATCGCATTACATATTTCACATTCCCCCCCACCATACAAACTGGTCTCCAGAAACGATACACTTTACAATGGTCTACTCGTACAGCTAACGACTTTTGAAAATGTACGACAACCGCCCATCGATTGGGAGGGGAATTGCTGTTTAAAGGTTAAGGCTTGGGATTTGTGTCTTTTCCCAGCTTCAATTTATTAGTTTCTGGCGTCATGCGAAAAGTTCAAATGTACATAAAGTTTTCCTGTCTGTATCTACAAGTATTAATTAAAGCAAAAAAATATTTGTTTTCCTTTCATATACTACGTATCTGGTTGTACACCTAGAAATATTGATCGGATACTCTTAAATTTACCTGCTCAATACGATAAACGTCGACTTTGAATGGGTTATTCGTATTAAATATTTATACTTATTTATAATATACGAGGATAAATGTTTGATAGTTTTTATTATTTAAAAATAATTATTATTTCCAATTAAATAAGGAAGAAACACATTGAACCGATTTTCCCATGCTGCTTCAAATTATACACCCATGCTACAGGAAAGGGGGTATAAATCATACGGTACGGCTAACAAGTGTAACGCATCGAAAGTGGCAGAACATGTGTAGGTTTGCCCAAATCCTGACTTAAGTCGTTTAAAACAAGTTCGTCTCTACATTAGGTTCGGACGATAACGTTTAGAAGGAGGTTCCAATCATATGAAAAATAATTTTGGTATTCCTACAACAGTTTCTTTACACAATATCAAAGTAGTTTAAACAAGTAAAAAACGATACGTCGAATCTTATATACCCTCTGCACTGGAATCTCTATAGAAATGAAAAAAAAACTTTCACCCCTATCATGAATATAAGGAGAATTCTTGTTATTTCGCAATTTTCATTTCCCTCGAAGGGAAATTTGGTATCGGGAATTTCTGGCGGAATTTTTTCCCTTTCGAAATTCGAAGTGAACGTATACTCAATCAGCTGGTGAAAACAGCTGATTTATTTATGAAACTACCATTTAAAAGTGATTGTGAGGAAGTGACTTAGAGAAGAAGAAGGTATCAAAAATCTACTTGCTGTTTCCTTTAAAGTTTCAATCAAACATGTTTAGAGTGGGAATTTTTCTTTTAATGGAGGAGGAAGAAAATAATCAGCAACGGACTATTCGGAAAAGTTTTACCAATTATAAGTACACTTACCTGAAAAAAATTCATTGCTCATAAACATTTTTTCTTTTAGATTTCTGCAACATTACAGGATAAACAAAATCGGCAGACTCCAAAAAAGTCGTTCGCAATTCCCCCGATTATAAAACTAACTGCTTGTCTACGGTTCTTTGCTGAGTGAGGATACCAAAAAGGAGATAGAAGAGATTCTGAAGTTGGAATGGCACAATCAACATTCAGTGAGGTACTGACCGAAGTTCTATGTATATTTGAGTCGAAAATTTGCTGAAAGTGGATAACGTATCCATCGGATGAAGAAGGACAAAAAAATTATAGAAGAATTTTAATTAAAATATACATTAAAGTATCATGTATACAACACATACCTTTCTCTATTCAAACTCGTTCTTCATTGGCGGACCAGCGCTATTTAGCTCATCTGTAATCGACTTCCAAAACGCTGCAACGGTTTTCTTGGACATCTTCACAAGCCCGCAAGCAATGGATATGTTTTCTTGCATTCTGTTCAAAATAATTTCACTTTGTTTTTTTGTGACTGATCGTGACCTAAAAAATAGTTTTCTTATAAACAAATTTGTTATTTATTGTAAAACTATAAACACTTACGTTGTGCGTCTGTTCTGTTCGCTGATAAAATACAAGTGAACAAAATTGAGTGAAATGCGAAAAATTTTCCACATTTTTCGGCTGAAATGTATTCGCGATAGGGGGTTTATAATTATGACCCCTGTCTCTATAATGGTCGTTCATTGGGACCTACAGATCAATGATATCGTTTGTATTTTCAGTAAAATTGTAAAAATAAATCTATATTAATATTCGATGTCACATTTTCTGAAATTAAAATAGCACCTTTATAGTCATATTTAAATTAGGTCGCTAGTTTAAAAAAGACCGTTTTGAAACTTACGCCAAAAACTACGCTTAAAGCTAAATTCATATTTGGATTCGTTGTTAAATTCGCCCTAATTGAAATAGCAATCATAAACCCATATTAAATTTGATCCCTATTTTTAAAAAAGACCTTTTTTGGAGACCCAAGGGTCTATAAGTCCGACCACATCTCAGAGGTTGGGAGCAAAAATATTTGGAAAATAACTTCTAATTAACAAACTGCCGGCCAAATGCTCGCCATGGTTTCGGTGGCATACCTATATCCGATATTCCATACTTTCAATGACTCTGAGACATAATGGAGGTTCAATGTCTCCGATATTCCATATTTTCAATGACTCTGAGACATAATGGACGTTCAATGTCGTTAATGTGCCGAATTATCACATCATTTATCTCTTGAACTGTTTTTGGCTTATTGACGTACATTTTTTTATGTATAAATCTGCAAAGAAAGAAGTCCAACAGTGTCAAATCCCATGATCGTGGCGGCAAATTAACATCGCCACGACGTGAGATAACACAGCCTATGAATTTCTCGTGGAAAAGAGCCATTGTTTTGTTGGCTGTGTGGCATCATCCAGTTGAAACCACATATAGTCCAGGTCCATATCCTCAATTACTGGCTACAAGAAGTCAGTTATCATCTCGCGATAGCTAGCATTATTTACGATAACTGCTTGGCTGACCTCATTTTCGAAGAAGTACGGCCCGATGACAGAACGAACTGGGCGAGAATGCACAGGTGTTTCCACATGTCCTACAGACCCGGTTTGCGGAAATTTGAGCAACAATTGTGGACACATTTGGTCTACTTCGTAGGGAAATACTGTTACAACATTGAACAGACCCATTTTCAATAGTAGAACTGAACATATCCCGTTAATGTCATATGGGTTTTGAAAAAGCTAACCTCAATAGCGGTAGGCTGCAACGGGATTTTAAAATTGTTTCAACTTTCATCATAGATTGGTCAGATAATGAGAACCGTATCGCTGTAATATCGCTTTTCACGTGTGAAATGAAAGCGGTATTTTCAAAAGCGATTAGCCGCATGTTCGTCTACCGATGCATAAAACTGTTTGAGGAGACTGAGACACCGCCACCGGTCGGGCCGCCCACGCTCTGTTCGAACACCGCATGTCCTCAAAGCCGTTAAATCAAGAATTCACAGAAATCCGCTCCGAAAACAGAAAATCATGACCCGTTTCATCTCACGGGCCATGATTTTCTGTTTTCGGAGCGGATTTCTGTGAATTCTTGATTTAACGGCTTTGAGGACATTCGGCTCACGCAAAAGCCATGAGCCGAATTAAAAAAGACTTGGTACTTGGGGCTTTCAAACGACGTACCGGACATTTATTGACTGCAGCTTTAAAAAAAAGGATTGAAAAATGGAAACGCCTTTTGGTAAAGCACGCTGATAACTTGATAACTTTACCGTTCAGGAAAAAATTTAACAAGCAAAAGGATAGAGTGTATGCGCGGTCATCTAAGGAAGCATCTGAACTGATCCCAAGGGTGGAAAAGGGTCATCACCCAGCTTCAGTCTTGGTTTGGTGGGGTGTCTCTTACGATAAGGTCACTGACCTGCATTTCTGCGAACAAGGAGTCAAAACATCGGCCAAAGTTTACCAAGTTTCCAGCAGGATTCTGCGCCGGCCCATAAGGCTAAAACGTCCAAGGCCTGGCTTGGAAACAATTTGCCAGCGTTCATTTCCTCTGAAGAATGGCGCTCAGGCAGTCTAGATTTGAACCCATTGGATTACAAATTGTGGACGGTTTTAGAGGAAAATGTTTGTCACAAAAGATACCCCAACATTGGATCTCTTAAGAATGCTTTAGTTCGATCTGTGGCCAATTTTCCAATGGACGAGGTTCGTGCAGCTATTGACGATTGGCCAGTGCGACTTAAGGCGTGTGTAAAGGCAAAAGGCGGACATTTCGAATAAGTAGATTCTTTTTGGATACAATATACTTATACATCAATAAATTTTAAAAAAATATTTGGTCCAAAAACATTCAGTACTTTTTATTTTACAGCATAAAACGTGTGTAACAGTATTTATGTTCCTACTAAGTATTATGCTGACCAAAAGAATTGCAAAGTGCACGAAATTCATTTTGATTTGAACGCCAATTTTCGTAAAAGGCTTCAACAATCTTAGCGCGTTTGTCAAACACTGAAACAAAGAAATGTCAAATTAAGTTGGGCAAAAAAATGACTGTGATGGTGTGACTTACAATTAACATAGTGCGTTATGGTTGGACCGCGGCTTATAAAGAGCTCTAGCCAAATTAGGTGTTGTGAAGCACCGCCTCAAAGCTGAAAACTTCAGGTGTGCTAAAACTTTGAACTGGTGAACCAGTTTTAACACGTTTGAATGACATCTGACTTTGTGTAAAGCGCTCGAAAGTACCTTGACTTTGGATGTGTGAAATTCCAAGGATTTATTTATTTCCAAACTATGTTTTTTTTCAGCCACTGTACAAAGTCTTATTTAAATCCATATTTGAAGTCGTTGTACAATAAACTTTTTTTTACATTTTGTAAGAAAACGACCCACAGTTTTCAGCTCGACCCACTGTAAAAATCTTACATAGATATATCAACTCTATCATCAAAACATCATAAAACTCTCAATATTTTAGAGTATTTCAAAGACAAATGGACTAAAACCAAACGTTTTAAACTTCATTGATTCGATCTTCATTTAACGCTATTATTTTTCAATTGGTTGATATGAGTGTTTATAGATTTTGAAAGACAATAAAAAAGGCTCTTTCAAGTAAGGGTCAACCGGAAACCATTAACTGGGATCTGCCTAGGACTATGATTGAATATTTTTTGCGTCTAAAAGTTGAAAAAATTCTAACATATGGTTCCAGCAAGATGGAGGAATTGCAACTTCTCCAGCAACAGCCACAATGGAACTTCTTCGTATCGTTTTTGATGAACCCTTCAGTCTTTGTTATGTACTTAGTGCCCTTCCCTCTAACAAAAAAATCATACAGCGCATAGAGAAAGGGACCTAAGGGTAAAAAAAATCAATTTTCACTTTTTTTTTGATGAGGACAACATCTGAGCTTCGAATAAGACCGATCCCATGCCCCAAAAGTGTTCCCTCCCAGATATACGCGCGTTTTATGAAAGTGATGGTACACCAAAGATACACGTATTTAAATCTTTAAAATGGCTCTCCTGAACTAAACTGGTTTTTACCCTTAGGTCCCTTTCTATTTTGCGCGTCACATTTGTATTTTTGCAACATGCTAGTGTACAAAAAATTTTCCACAATGTCAGTGACATCGAAACGTAATGAAGACTTCGAAGACATCAAAATAAATTCAGGGAAAATCGCAGGATTTTTTTTTTATTTTTTTTTTAAAAAATATTATTTTCAATGAAACATCTAGGCTTTTATTCGAGAAAAACAACGTCGATGCTCTCATAAAAAATAAAGTAAACTAATCGATTTTTTAAATCCTTAAGCGCACATTTTCTGGTGGTTCTAGTTCTATTCAAAAAAAAACCTGTTGCAACTTGGGATAGAACATACAGAACGTTTTCTATTATTTAAAAATTTCGATTTAATTAATCATTTTCCAATATTTCTATTACAACTTGTACCCGCTTTAGATGCAAGATGTTGTGCCCAATTCTGGTGGCTGTCATACAATTATGAAACATGTTTTGAAAGCTGTAAATTTACTCAATCTTTCCACTTCCTTAAAGAAAATTGAAAATCTGTTCCAGTAGCTTTTTTAACTTTAGTGCCGTGTTTTAACTTTAGTACACATTAATAACATTTTTGATAAGGAATATTACCGGTAGATAGTCTCGTTGACAGACAATAGGTAGCCTTACAACGCAGCTTTCAGTTTCTCCCACACTAATTAAATATTTCCTTACGGTTGTATTCTCAGCAGTAAAATCTCAGAAAGTTTTAAAAATAATGCTCATAGTGGGCAAAATGTAAAAAAAAACAAGATCACACAAGCATCGTAGAAAACTAAACGTAAAATGAGGTACCACTTTACTTAGCATACTAATTGGATAGGAGGGTATACGAGTACCAAGTAGGCCATCACTAAGATACATTTAAATAGGCCACCATATTCAGGCGTCCCAGCAAATCTACTTAACGCCTTCCATTGAACTGGCTAGAAGTTCAATAAATACTACGTGTTCCCTTCGTAAAGCATGCATAGAGAGATGCAAAGGACATGGTTGATTTCCCGCCTAAAGACGGTCAGTCAATAGCCTTCTGAACGATAGTCATGTATATTTCTCTAAAAAAAAAGGCTTCTTGTGGACTTGAAGAAGTTTTTTATGAAAATTTGTTAGTGAACTTATGCTGCGTGTTGCAAACTGGAGCTTCCATTGGAAACTTTGACATTTTTGTTTAGCAAAACTTCACTCAGAACGTTTTGTCATTTGAGAGCGAATTGTTTGGTTTACAGTGTGTTGAATAATTCATCTCAGTCAAAAAATGGAATTACCCCGTGAACATTTTCGTGCGATGATTTTTTTTGATTTTCGGCGTGGGTTATTGAGACAAGAGTGTTTAAATCAACTTGTTTCGACTTTTGGCGATGAAGCACCATCAAAAACCACTGTTAATCGCTGGTACCAAGAGTTCAGTCTCGGAGCAGGTGCCTCAATCCGAGTGGAAAAAATGCTTGGAAAATTGGTTTGTGTGCATGCTAAAGTTTATTGATTCTTAAGGAGAATATTTTAAAAAAGAATAAAACCATTTCAATTGATAAATTATTGTTTTTATTGCCGGACCCGAAATATAAATAGCAACCCTCGTACAAACGACACTTAAAAAGGGCACTGCAATATAGCAATCACATCACTGCCCCCATAAACTTTGCAGTATTAGCCACACCCAACGCTGGTACCTTCCATCCAAAAGACCCTTTACAATATTTGATAAATTCTTCAAAAATTGTTATGTTGCAATAATTTGTCGATAGTCTTGTGTTTGCTGCCTGTCTTCTGAATTACGTACTTTGCCCATGTCTTAGTAAAAATGAGTTGTTACGAATTTTGGAGAACTAGTCACGTAAATGATTGCATCTACGTTATTTTCTAATGGAATCTTTAATCTTGGACCGAATATTATATAGCTTCCATTAAGGATTGCGTTTTTATTGCGATGTTAATTGGCCGCCAAGCCTCAGCGTCATCGAAAATTTGGACCATCGGATGGAGGTGTGCCGTCGAGGTCGCGGCGGCCATTTTGCCGTTATTTTGTTCCATACATAATTGAACCATACCAATATTATCATAATAAAAAGAAATGGCAATAATTTCCTCAATAATTTGTGCTTTATTCAAAATCAAAATCGGCTCTTAAAATTTAACCACCCTTTATAAGCTTCAATGCCTGCAAAGCACTCTAAAACACACTTCAGGTCTTGTAAAAAATTGATTTAGGTTAGCAACGTAAATGGAATACCATCTTCAGCAGAATCCCTGATATAAATCCCATAGTGTGCGATCGCACGGACCATAATATAATGTCACACATGAAGTTTTGTAATATTTGTTATGCAATATTTTATATAATAATTATTAATTATAATATATAAAAGTATACGTTAGGAAATTTTATTTGACAAATAAATTAAATGAAATATTGCCTGTAACTCTATATAAAGCACAGTTAATAAATCTCCTTTATTTTAATATTATTTGTCACAAGTGTATCTCTCTTATTCTCAGGATATTTCAATGGAAAGGAAAGGGACAAAATGATTGTTCTAAAATATTCCACGAAATGAAGATAAAAGTACCTCTCTGCGGAAGTATCAATGAGGATTTTAAAGGAATATCTGGTCATGTGTTATAAGTTCTTGGTTGTTGTTGTTATATCGGCACACATAGTGCCAGGGTGACAGACCTTGGCCGAAGAACTACTGCTTCGGCTCAAACCGGTGCATAGAGCCGGCTGTCGTGGGATTGGTAATTTAATTTGACGAAAGGTCTTATGCTACCTTTTTAAAAAAAAATGCAAATGTATGTGACGTGACGCTTTGTGATGTCTTATTGTAATTGTCGCTGACATCTATACATCCAGAGGCGTGTGTCAATAAAAAAAAATGTTCATTAGTTATACTGGCCATATGTATCATAAAGAATTACTAAAACTATAGAAATTTTAAACAGGGATCTTCTGAGCTAATCAGTCACTTACCCTTTCTATTAGTTGGCATACAAGAGCCTGTTATAGAGTTATGACCTATACTTGCATAGGTCCACGTTCATTTTTTCATCCAACAAATTTTGTTAGACAATATCCAAACGTCCTTTTTATATTATTCCGTCCTTCGTTTTTTAAAGGGGATTGTAGATATACAGAAATCAAAATCATTCATAAGCTACTTGTTGTCAATGTACCACAAGAGCTCTATTTTTTAGATTTCTTTTTAAGGTTACGGTCCTCCACACGATCCACATTAAAAGAGCTTTTCTGAAAAAATTTAAAAAAAATTGTAAAATTTTTGAATTTCTTATTCCCGATACAACTGTAAAATAATTTTAAAATTACTGGGTTTGTGTTTTAAATTACCGAATAATACATTTCTTTTAAACTTATCCAGTTTAGCTTCTGAACCTGTTTGAAGTTGTCAAAAACGCTGCTCCCAAGAAAGGTGATTCGTTACTTTAGTCAACAATTGATTTTCCGATATAAATGTAAAAATGATGTTGAAGCGGCACACACAGTGCCGGGGTGACAGCCTTTGGCCGAAGAATTTCTGCTCCGGGTCAATCCGGTACATAGAACCACTTTTTTGTGGTATTTTGTATAAAAGTCGGTACATGGGATTGACCTAGACTTCTGGAACTTGGTATGAAACTGTTTTTGGACAAGGCATATTTAGGATTGAATATGGGCCAAATCGGTAAATGTTTTAATATGAACCCACATACCATACCCCACAACTTTCCGAGTTCAAATACCAGGGTTCCAGAAACTGGATTTATAGTCTGATCTTGACGGAATTTGACACGAAATAGTTTCACGGCACAGAAATTAACTGTTTATAATTTAGACCATATCGGTCAATGATTTTATACAGCCCTCGTACAAAGGTCCCTCTCGTTTTTAGGTTCTGACTGATCTGGACAAAATTTAGTACAAATACATACAAAGTATGGAATTGCAATTAACTGTTAGGAATCTGGAACATATAAAAATATTGATTTAGAAATTAAGAAGGCCTCTGTGAAGAAAAACACATAGGCCTTTTTACAATAATTTTAAACTGATGTTTTTCAGGTGTATATACCAGATGCGAGGGGCAAGTAACAATGGTGCCAGCTGCAGCTGAAGACTCTAATGCCTCGAACCAGCACATTCAGATATAAGAACCCAACAGGTGTACGTACCAGACAGCCGGTTCTTTGCACCGGACCGACCCGAAGGGAAATTGTTCGGCCAAGGGCTGTCACCCCAGCACTATATGTCGCTACAACAACAATAATTTTATAATAAGTTCTAAATGCACATAGGCCTTTCTCTAAATCCGAACCAATAAAAATACACTCTGCGACAAATGGTAAGGGTCAGTGATCGGTTTGGAATGAAACCACCGGGGAAAGTTATATTGGTAAAAAAAAGTCATACGTGTTCCAGCGTTTCGCTGGGTCTCATCTAGGAATCGAGATATATCGATTTGAAGTTAGTAAGTATCGTATAGGGGAATTTGTCACGTTTTAGGCTCTTTTGTTTGACATAACTTGAGAACCACTCGTCCGATTTAGCTGAAATAAATTTTAAAAAACCAAGAATTACAATTCCCTTAATCTGTTCATATATTATTTTCCTTTACAAGTAGTAGTAAAAAAAAATAAAAAAAAAAAACATTTTTCTTCATGCGCTAATTTTTAACTTGGAAACTATTACTTGTAAAGGAAAATAATATATGAACAGATTAAGGGAATTGTAATTCTTGGTTTTTTAAAATTTATTTCAGCTCAATCGGACGAGTGGTTCTCGAGTTATGTCAAACAAAAGAGCCTAAAACGTGACAAATTCCCCTATACGATACTTACTAACTTCAAATCGATATATCTCGATTCCTAGATGAGACCCAACGAAACGCTGGGACACGTATGACCTTTTTTTGACCGATATAACTTTCCCCGGTGGTTTCATCCCAAACCGATTGTGGCTGTCGCACAGTGATATCGATAAAAAAACGATTTGGTGGGTACATGTACGATCGATAGGACTACTAAAAGCGACAATAAAAAAATCAAAAATTTACACATTGACCTTCTGCTGGGAACGACGATAATATTTAGAACAAAATTATAAGTGTGTTCGTTTACTTTCCCGGTAAAAATTTGCAAGTTTCTACTTTTGTGAGAGTAAGGCCAATTTTACACTCTTTATTAAAATTTGCAAGCAAAGTAAACGAACATCTTCCAGTCAAAATTTGCAATGAAACAGCTGATTTTGTTTACGGTTTGCATTAAATTTCATTTTATTTTGCATTTAAAAGTGTTAAGCAAAAGAAAACTTTTTTCCTTTCTAATTTCAGTGATTAACATATAAATTAAATAAAATAATATTTCAATTGTTACGTACCTATTCTGTTGTAAATTTATTTTTACTTTTATTTGTTTACATAAAACAGCTGATTTCAAACATCTGTTCTATCTTGCAAGTTTCTCCAACCAAAATTCTCTCTCTGATTCTCATTTACTGGACTTTTTGTGAAACGAACACGATTCAGTAAAAAATTTTCAAAAATTTCACAAATTTGCAAGTAAACGAACACACTTAATATCTGGGGGAAAAATTAGCGAAGTAAGCCCCTTTTTTAAAATTGTCACATTGACAAAGGTAATGCACTGATCATTTTATACTTTAGTTTGCAAGCCTTTATCTTGAAATTGTAATTGACTATAAGGATTAAACAAAAGTCCTCAGCATTTTGACATTTCAATGCCTCCTAGCCTCATAGCATGTGTGCCGAATATACATAGTTCTAAAGGGGGTCATTTAAAATGTTAAATTTTAACGACCTATTACTCTGACTTTGAAAGGTAGAATGACATTAATTTTTATTTCAGGTTAATGTTCGACTTGCATTTACAACGGGGGTCTGTTTAATGTTTAATTTTGGGCTGGCGGGATCATTGGACTATTTTTTTCTTCTCTAAAATGAGCAAGGAGCCGCCGTTACCGTCAACAGTGAGCGCTACCGCGCCATGCTCAACGAATTTTTGTTTCCAAAAATTCAAGAATGACATGGACGACATTTGATTTCAACTAAACGGGCCACATGTCACACTGCTAGTGCAACCATCAATATTTAAATTAAATCAGCCGTAATTGTGATGCCCATTGGCCTCCTGGAAACCAATTTAAGCCCTTTGGATTCTGTAGGAACCATTAAGGATTAATGTTACGTAAAACATTCAGTGACAATTCAAGCGTTGAAACACGAAATCGAAGTTGGCTTTAAAGATTCGACTCGAAACAATCAAAAATGAACTGAAAAGTTGGGTTGATCGAATAAGGTACTACCGAGCCAGTTGTGGTAGTCATATGAATGTTATTGTGTTCCATTATTAAATGACAACGTTTGACCTTTTCAATGAAGCCAGAAATTTGAAAAAATAATAAGAACTTTTTTTTGCAGCCGATTCAAATTTAAAGTGTTAAATCGCCCACCCTGTAGTTTAGTTTGCAAGTCTGCATCTAGAAATTGTGATGGACTGGATAAAAGTTCTTAGCAATTTGACATAGCTCGGGTTATATCACGTGTGCCGAATATAGTTCTACAAGGAATGCATGCCGTAAACTTTATTATCCTCTTGTTTTTTAATACTTTCTGCAATTGAAAATTTTGTTTTTTGTTTAATTCAAAATAGAATCAAAAATTGCAAAAGAAAACTGATAAAAAGGCTATATCCGGCCGTTGCTGACTATAAGATATCCTACACCACTCTGCTATTCAAATGATTCCGCGCATGTCTGGAGCTTATGCAATTGCGGACCTAATATGTGACTTCTAATGCGGAAGGGACATATGCATTTCGTGAGGCCTACATGAAACACAGACGAACCCAATATGAAAAACAAACCGGAGATAATTATTGGTCGAACAAAACAAACTATGCTTAATTTTAAAATATGAATTTCTAGAGCTGTATGGCCTCATAACAGAAGGAAAATTTATGTGCAGGGCTTATGGAAAGCATGGTCAAATATCACGGAAACCGGGTAATTTTTGCTCACCACACTGTAAAATTTGTACAAAATCAAATGTAATATGTAGCTTTTATAGCTGCTGGTACTAAAATCGAAAAAGATCTTTTTACGATATCAAAGTATCTACCGATATCGGTTCATTATTATGACCTGTTCTTTGAATAACACAATAGATGGACAGTTAAACGGCCGGACTCCATGGTATCAGATAGTGATAGAATTCATGGTGTCTATTATCCATCGTTATGGTAATACAGGGTGGACGATTTAACATTTTAAATTTGAATCGTCTGTAAAAAAAGTACTGATCATTTTTTTAAATTTGTGGTTTTATAGGAAAGGTTAACTTTAACTCATTTAATGATGGAACACAGTATTATTCATGTGACTACCACAAATGGCTCGGCAGTACTTCATCCGAACAATCCAATTTTGCAGTACATTTTAAATTGTTTTGGGTCGAATCTCTTCAATGGCAGTGATAGAATTCATGGTGTCTATTATCCATCGTTATGGTAATACAGAGCGATTTACTTTTTATATTTGAATCGTCTGTAAAAAAAGTACTGATCATTTTTTTAAATTTGTGGTTTTATAGGAAAGGTTAACTTTAACTCATTTAATGATGGAACACAGTATTATTCATGTGACTACCACAAATGGCTCGGCAGTACTTCATCCGATTAATCCAAATTTGCAGTACATTTTCGATTGTTTTGGGTCGAATCTCTTCAATGGCAACTCATGTTTCAATGCTTCAATTTGCGTAACATTTATCCTTAAATTCTACCCGTAGGAAATTATCGAAAGGGATTAAATTCCGAGGATTTCGAGGCGGCCAATTGACATCACAATTTCGGCTAATTATTCGAATTTCAAAAATAGTGCGTAATATGTTGATGGTTGCGTTGGATGTGTAACATGTGGCCGCCTTGTTGAATCAAAAAGTCTTCCATGTCATTCTCTTGAACTTTTGGAAACAAAAATTCATTGAGCACGGCGCGCTTACGCTCACAGTTGACGGTAACAGCGGCTCCTTGCTCATATTCGAAGAAAAATTGCCCAATGATGCCGCCAGCCCAAAATCCACACCAACAGTGACTCGTTGTCGATGCATTGGATTCTCAAAAGTCACGTGTGGGTTCTCTGAATACCATATGCGGCAATTTGGCTTATAGACAGACAACGAGATGAAGATTCTTCATCTCCTGCCAAACAATCTGCATCCCATTGTGCGAAGCGAAAACGCATCTTATGGTGTTCCATTAAAAACGCATCTTATGGTGTTCCATTATTATATGACAAAGTTCCACCTTTCCAATAAAACAAGAAATTTGAAAAAATTATCAGAACTTTTCTTGACTGTCGATTCAAATTTAAAATGCTACATCACTTACCCTATTCAAAAATCAGCATATAATATCCTGTAGTAGGGTATAATCAGTAGGGTATAATCAGTAGGGTATAATCAGTCGTAACATCCAACACCGCAGTGTAGTGAGGGCATTGTCTTAGTGACGATGTTAGTTACTAACACCTACCTAGACGTGCTTATTATACCGATTAATGCAGAAGCACTGATTCCAATTAGTGATGTCTGTCCTTATATCCATCTATCGTAATTAAAGTAAAGGTCGCAAATTTAAACCGATATTGACGAAACATTGACCATTTTTCATTGAACCGTATTAAAATTGGTCCATATCAGTTCATGTTTGGACATAACACGAAAGCCTTTCCCGATTTCAGAATCTGTAGCTCTATTAGATTCGATTCCGATCAACTTTCGCGCTAAAGTTTATGATCAACTGTTAACTCTGATGAAACTGGACTTGTCAATGTTTTTTAATAGCTTCCACACAAAGCTTACCCCGACTAACAGCATTTGACATTCGACCTTGATAACATTAAGTATAGGGAGTTAGGATCCACCCTGGGTAAATCGGACCACATCGGTTTTCTTTTTCATATAGACCCCATTCAAAGGGTCTTTTTAGATTTGAGACTCCTAGTGTGGCAAACGGTTTCAAAAAAAATATTCACAATGGAAACCTTTTTAGACTCGACCTGGCCGAACGTATGGCTGATTTTACAGGTGAATGCTTTATTGTAAGCAGGGTAAAAATCACAAATTAGCCTGAGTTAAGAGAAAAGCGAATTTTACAAGCGCTCCTACTTACGTGTGAGGGTAATATAAATGTTCTTGGAAATACATTTTCCGGCTGTGTTCATATTTAGAATCTGCTTCAGGAACAGGCAAATAAAAGTCGAATTTGTTTGAATTCTACATTTAATCACAGATTTTTTCATTTCTTCGAGTTGTCACGAACACTTTAGATACGATTTTTTTATTTAATTGAAGAAAAACGTACAAGTTTACAGTTCTAACGAAATGTCGAAACAAAGAAAATTAAGAAACAGGCGCAAAGTGAAAAAGGCATTGCCATTTATTGCGATTCTCTTTTAAAAACAGAGTTGTTATCTTATGTTTTAGCACCGGCAATAAATTGTGAAATGTAGAGGGATGCATAAGTCAAAACGATACATAGAGGTACGGCAAATATGTCAATACCCTTATAAAGTTTGCCTGTCGTGTGCTCCATTTACTTATATACGCACTGTTGCGCAACTTTTTAGCCTAGTCCTAAACTAAACAAAATATTCGCTTCCATAAGAAATGCATGTAGCAAGCAAACAAAATGTACAGGGTGGGCCATTTAAAATTTTAAATTTGAATCGGCTGTAAAATAAGTATGTGTTTTCAGATAAAGCTCCCTTTCATCTCGGTGGCTATGTCAATAAGCTTAATTGACGCATATGGGGCCCACACGTGACTATTGAGAAGCCAAAGCATCCACAACGAGTCACTGTTTGTTGTGGATTTCGGGCAGACGGCATAATTGGGCCATTTTTTTCGAAAATGAGCAAGTATCTGCCGTTACCATCAACGGTGAGCGTTACCGCGCTTTACGAATTTTTGTTAACAAAAATTCAAGAGAATGACATGGACGACATTTACTTTTAACAAGACGAAGCCACGAGTCACACAGCCAAAACAACCATCGATATTTTACGCACTGTTTTTGAAAAACGAATAATCATCCGAAATTGAGATGGATTGAATAAGGATAAATGTTACGCAAAGCATCCAGAGACAATTGAAGCGTTGAAGCATTGAAATCGATGTTGCCATTGAAGGGTTTCGATCCAAAACAATCGAAAATGTACTGACAAATTGGGTTGATCGAATGAGGTACTACCGAGCCAGTTGTTGTAGTCAGATGAATGATATAAGGCTTGTTCTAATGGCGATAACTTTAAAACTTTACGAGGAATTTTTAAATACAATAACTGACTGGCTTTATGCATCATAAACCGTTTGAATTGAAAATTTGTAATGCGTAAAATTTTTTTTTAGGAAATACTATAAGCCAGTAATAAGCGAGTTCGCTAAAGGTTATTCTTGAATAAATTTCTTCCAAAAAAAAAAATGATTTAAAACAAACAGGGTTTATCGCAAATAGTCTTTAATTTTCTCTATTCTTGTACCATAATGTAAAGTTATCGCGTTAAGGCCCATTTAGTCTCGACGGTTTACGGTGGACGGTTGACGGTAGACAATCAGCTATTTCAGTTGGGGGTTGCATTTTGCATGTGTTAGAGGGAGATAACTACAGTTTGACGGTTGACGACGGTAGACTTCTGCAGGTTGCAGAATCTACCGTCAACCGTCGAGACTAAATGGGCCTTTAGCGACCTCCTAAGCAAGTTGCCAATAGAACACGGCCATTTTGTTCTATTATTAAATGACAAATGTCGACCTTTGCAATTAAACCAGAAATTTAGGAAAAATTTTCAGTACATTTTTACAGCCGTTTTAAATTTTAAATGGTGTACCCTGTATAACATGCAACGGTTTAAATTGATTAAAAACATGGGATCACATTTTTTTTCGAATAGCGCCATCTGTATATCACGTTTTGGTTTCTGTTACTAAGTTAAAGAACACAACTCTGTCAAAATAAAACGTCGTAAATAAATGGCAGTGCCCTGTTTTCATTTTGCGTCAGTTCATTTTTTTTTGCAACCGTAAATCTGTACATTATTCGTTCGTTCATTTAAATAAATGGTTTTTTGCCTTCTTGTAGAAAAGATAATCAAAATTCTATTTCTGAAGGACTCTAAGCACCTCAATCCACTCGGAGGGACATTGTCAATATGAGCAAAAGAAATTTATATTACCACAAGTAAGTAAGAAAGCTTGTACAATTTTCCTTTTCATTTGAACTCGATCTTATGTGTGACCGTTCGGCCATGTTGAAACTTAAAATCCCCTCCATCTTGGATAGCGTTTTGGCATATTTTACCTCATCTGTTTTTTAGGTTATGAACAAAATCTGGCTTTGGGCCTTTAATACATATTTCGGAATAGTAAGTGTCCGTATAAGGAGGCGGTGCATTTGATGTGACGTTAACAGTGACGAGTTGTATGGCGTGCCTCGCCATTTTATCGCAAAGTTGTCTATGATAAATTCCTGGCCATTTATCGCATACATTTCATACAAAGTTTTGGCTAAGGAGCAGTTTATTAAAAAAAAAAGTTATGACGTCCTCTTTAGAATGGCCCATGTATTTTTAATAAGGGCAATCTGGTCCGGGGAGCCACAGCGCCATGAAAATGGTAACGTCTGGTGGTGCTCAAACGAAAGGAACATGTTCTAGGAGGCTCTTTGGGTCCCAAAATCAACCGGGCCAATTCCACTGTAAAAATGCGCGGTGCCGCGCTCTTTCTGCATCAAATGAGAACATTTTTTTTTTTTAAAAAAAAGGTTTTCCTCGATGAAGAATTTTACCTAAATTCCGCTAACTTTCATTACTAGCAGAAATCTTTAGTCCCGTGTCCCTAGATACGTCTTAGATAATTTTTTTAAAGAAAAATAGTTTTTCTCAATTTGAAGATATACCTAAACTCCGGTAACTGTCATCAATAGCACAAGTCTTTATAGTCCCGAGACCCTTGATGACGCCTGTCCATAGCTGAAAAACTAAGTCTGGCTACACAGAAGTTTTAGTTGAGAAAATCATTTTTAATCCCTCTCTGAACCCGAGCCCACTTTATTTATTTTTCCTGAAACACCCTCCCACGCCTCATAAACTGTACTGTTACCAAATTTTTCTTTAAAGGGACGTGTTTTTTAAACCAAACATACGAGTATGCACCTAAAATGATCCAGATGTCTGCATTTCAGGGTGGGCGATTTAACATTCTAAATTTGAATCGGCTGTAAAAACAAGTTACTAATATTTTTTTCAAATTTCAGGTTTTATTGGAAAGGTTGAACTTTGTAATTTAATAATGGAACACATTATCATTCATATGACTATCACAACTGGCGATAAACCCAATTTGTCAGTACATTTTCGATTGTAGTGGGTCGAATCTCTTTAATGCCAACTTCGATTTCATGTTTCAACGCCTCAATTGCCTCTCGATGCTTTGCGTAACATTTTGGCTCACCACAGAAAATAATCCCAAGGGCTTAAATCACAGCTCCGAGGCGGCCAATTGACATCCCAATTTCGGCTGATTATTTGATTTTTAAACACATTTTTAACGGTGTAAAATATCGATGGTTGCGTTGGCGGTGAGACATGTGGCCCCGTCTTGGTGGAATCAAATGTCGTTCATGTCAATCTCTTGCATTTTTGGAAACAAAAATTTGTTTAGCATACCGTGGTAACGTTTGCCGTTGACGGTAACGGCGGTTTTCGAAGAAAATGGCCCAATGATGTCACCAGCCTAAAATCCACACCGAACAGTGACTCGCTGTTGAAGCATTGCCTTCTCAATAGCCACGTGTGGGTTCTCTGAACCCCAAATGCGGCAAACGCTGTTTGACATAATCACCGAGATAAAAAGGAGCTTCATCCGAAAACACGATTTTTCGGCAAAATTCTTCATCTTCTGCGAAACAATCTGCCGAGAAAGTTGTGGTAGTCATATGAATAATATTGGTTTCATTATTAAATGACAAAGTGCAAACATTTCAATAAAACCAGGAATTGAAAACTTTATCAGTATTTTTTTACAGCCGATTCAAATTTAAAATTTTAATTGGTAGTCCACGCTATTTGCTGTAGTAGCTATTTAGAATTATTATTTGCCATGATTTTTTTATCTTTACATTAATGATTTTTTTCAGTAATTTATTGTTATTTAAATGATTCGCCCAAAAGGCTTAAAATTACAAATCTTAAATAAAATTAAAAAAGTGAACAATCTCGTATGAAAAAAGCAAGGTCCAATCTAAGTGGTTGATCTCAAAAACACTGTTCCACCATTACTTGTTAAGTACTGTACTGAAAGAAAATGTCCTCACGGATCAAATATTCAATTGCGCACACTTTTATGAACACTTAATTGCAGACCGTCTTTTGTTAATGGTTCATACACTATTGTAAGGTTTCCGAATCGTTGGCTTAAACCGATGACTTCACATAACACTAGATAAAATATTCTAATCCTCAATTTAAAAAGAAAATGGGAACAGACATTCCGCACCATACCATCAATAACATACACTTTATATTTTTTCTCGTTCTGTTAAAATATCGAAAACATTTTGGAGTTACAGTTCAGATTATTTTTGAATTGACGAAATCCACTGTCGAGAGGTGTTTGCACCATTTAAACGTGGTTTGTTAGTAACTATTTAGGAAAATTATATTTCTTTCTGGTTGTTTTTAATCAATAAAATAATTAAAGATTCAAATTATTCTTCTGTTTAATGAAAATGTTGTGTACTCTTGTAGAACATTTCAATAATAATTGTATGTTTATAATTCTATTTGGTAAATGTTAAGGTAGATATTTTTTCCTTTCTTCTTAATGAAAAACAAATATGCAAGTTTCATTGCGGCTGGTCCAATTTTCATTTACCTTCACCCATAGACTAGATTAATTATTTTTTTGTTTTTTTTTTAAACATTTATTTTCATAATTATTGTCTAAAGCGAACAAATTTTAATAAATTTCTCGTAAAGGGACATTTATGTGGCAGGTACTAGAAATGGGACGTGGCAAACACTTTTGCTTTGGAAGTGTAACAAAATAAAGTAAAGAAATTCATGCATTTAGGGAGAAGTTATGTAGTTTCAATCGACGCTCGGTAATTGTCAAGAAGGGCATGGTTACATTTTTTTTGTTTATTTAATTTTTTTATAATTTTAATGGTTTTCAGCAGAATACCATTAATAGTATTAAAAAATGCAGTTGCATAGGAAGAGATATACTCGTATAACCTCTATTCAATTATGGGATATATAACCTCTATCCAATTATGTTGTTTTTTTGAACATTTTAGTGAGACCCCATTATATAAATTTTGATGTAGTAAATGCGTCCCAACTAACTGTCTTCATTTTAACTACTGTTTTTCCACAAAAACTTATTATTTGTTAAGTAAATACTCAAAATATTACATTTCCCCGAGGTACGATTAGTTAATTAAATTAAATCTTTTTCCATGGCCCATTTCGCCCATTTACAACCTCAAAACAGCCTAAGACCATAAGTGTGATCGTGCAAGTACACAGAATTTTATTTTAATTCGTTTGACCGCTATCGGCGGGTATAAAAATAAAACCAATTTGCATTCCTAGTTAAATTTGTTTCAATAAGAGTGTGCATTTGTCTATATTTACTATTTTTGGTTCCTAGTGTCCATGTGTCCGAATTCAAATTGATATTAGATCTTGAAAAACAATTATGTGCTTAAAAATAACGAATTTGATTATCTATAAGTCACCATTTGCCCATGATAAGTTATAAATTGACTAGAGTACATACATACAGTTACGGACAAAAAATAGGGTCACTTAAAGTTATTTTGAAAGAAACAAAAATAAAATATTTTTTCACAATTAAATGTTTGTTATTTAATTTTTTTGCTTTTTTTTATATCCCTTTTATGTACAATAAAAGTTTGATTTTTACAAGACCTAAAGTTAGCTTAGCGTCGTTGTCCTGTTAAAATATTTATTTGAAGTGTATATTTCATTCCAATTGAGGCAACTTTATTTCGATAAGAATATCGTTGGTGGCCTATGTGTTTTACCGATACTTTTCAAGACAGCCAAAAAAATGTATTTATTCATAAGTAATTGCAGTCGATTTGTATAAAGTTTGAGTTTAAGGCGCGATTTTGTGTGACACAACAGTTTATACAAAAATGCCACATAGGCCCTTTTATAGCCTTTTCTGTATAAAAATAAAAACTATGACTTTTTTTAATATACCTTTTCATATCCTCCATCCTGTGTTGTACCAAATTTTGCTTTTCGTTTTGTATACCTCAAAATATTGATTTGATACCACATAAAGTATAAATGTTTTGATTAGCGTATAATTCATAGACGCGTTAGCTACGTCCGTCAGCGTGTCTGTTGAAAGCACGATGTCGGTCACAATAATAAGTCCAAACTTGGCAGAGCAAATTATTGTTGTTGCAAGTTGTTTATAAAGAACCAAATCCATTCAGAGTAAGAAACGTTCTCTATATAAGGGCTCAAACAACGTCTGTAAAAATCACACTATTTGAGGGTTTTTGTATAAAAGACGGTACCATAGGATTGATTAAGGCTGCTTAAACTAGGTAAGAAAATGTCTTTTGGACAAGGCCTATTTAGGATTGAGTATGGACCAAATTGGTAAATGTTGTGATTAGCCCCCATACAAAGTACCTGCCCGAGTTCAGATACCGGAAATTAACTGTTAATAATTAAGACCGTATCGATCCATGATTTTATACAGCTCTCATATAAAGGTCCCTCACGATTTTAGGTCCTGACGCTCTGAAAGTCACATTTATTTCCTAATCTGGACAAACATTAGTACAAAGAAGTTCTATGGATTGGCAATTAACTGTTAGGAAGTGGGCCATATTGGTCCATGATTTAATTTAGCTCACACACAAAAAAGCCTAATTATTTTCATTCTTAATATAAGATAACGCCGTTTTTAGTTGTTCCTAATTAATATTAATTTTTTGACAATAATATAGGCTTACTAGAATTATTGCTTTGAAAATTGAAAAGACCTATGTGAAGAAAAATACATAGGCCTTCTACAATAATGTTATGATAATTTCTATAAAGAAATACACATAGGCCTTTTGCTAAATCCTGAACCAACAATGATTTCAAAAATCATTATGACAAATCATGTATGACCAATAAGACTACTACAAGCGACAATAAAAAAATTAAAAATTTACGCAGGCCTTCTGCTGGGAGCTACGACGATATGGTAGTGTAGTTTTATATCCATGTTTTCCTTAATCCATTACATAGACCAAACCTTATGCCTAGAAGAGCACCCCTTAACCATTTCATTCGAGTTAATAGGTTTTTTTGTGTAGCGAAAACAAAGTTTTTTGTGTATAGACAGTCTTACTTGCGTTTTTTTCATCATTACCACTTAAATTTCATTTAAATTATTTTTTTAAGTCTATATTTTTTTAAGGGTTGCTATTTATATTTCGGGTGCTGACAATACTAGTGTTCCCAGATCCAAACTGGAACTTCCATTGGAAACTTTGACATTTTTAAGCCTAACTTCACTCAGAACGTTTTGTCATTTGAGGGGGAATTGTTTTGTTAACAGTGTGTTGTATATTCATCTCAGTCAAAAAATGGAATTAAATTATCCTGTAAGCATTCTCGTGCGAAGATTTTTTACGATTTTCGGGGTGGGTAATCGAGACGAGAATGTTTAAATCAACTTGTTTCGACTTTTAGCAATGAATCACCATCAAAAACCACTGGTAATCGCTGGTACCAAGAGTTCAGTCTCGGACGCCGTTCGCTCTAGGAAAAGTTTCGTGAAAGACGTCTAACTTCGGTCACTTTGCCAGAAACCATCGATGCTGTGCGCGAACTGATTAAGCAAGACCGACATGTGACATACCGTGAGATTGAGGCATCCTTGGGCATGTTGCTACAGTGCCTTTAGTGGAACGAAGGACGGTCAATTCTGAGTGGTATACGACCATCTGATTGCCAACAGTGTTCGAAGAAATGAGAAAAGATAATAAGAGAAAACGGATCATTTTGCATCACGACAATGCGAGCTCTTACAACTTAGCTGAAACGATGAGCTATTTGACCACTCAAGATGTCGAATTGATGGGCCATCCACCGTACCGCCCTGAGTTGGGACACAATGACTTCTTCTTATTCCCTAGCAATAACAAAAAAATGTGTGATCAACGTTTTTCATCGCCCGAAGCAGCTGTTGAAGCGTTCAAAAATCATGTTTTGGAGGTGTCTCAATCGGCGTGGAAAAAGCGCTTCGAAAATTGGTTTGTGCGCATGCAAATGTGCATTGATCTTAAAGGAAAATATTTTGAAAAACAATAAAACTATTTCCAATGATAAAAAATTGTATTTTTATTGCCGGACCCAAAATATAAATAGCAACCCTCTAAGATTGCTTACTTCTCACAATATTTTCAAAGTATTGAAAATACAATTTTTATATATGTATTTTCAAATAAAATAATCGATTTTATCGCCGTCATTTTTTACCTCTGGGACTTATCGGAAACATCTACCATAAGGTTTTTTACTTATCAGTTTTTACCGCTCCATAAGACTTAAAGGGTTCCGAGCTTAATGTGTTTAGCCGCTGAATTTTTTCACAGTCTAGCTACGAAATTGTTTTTGTCTTGCTTTGCATTGTACACCAAATTTTACCATCTTCCATTTTTTTTTTTTGGCAACCTGAAGTTATTTGTGAATACGATTTCTTTTAAGCCTTCTTTTATATTAACACTTGCAACCCACTTTTCGCGACTAAACTTGTAAGTTTTTTTAAATTATAATTTATTGTTTGTGAAATTGCCATTCACCTAATTTTTATGAACGAACCTATGGTTGACATTTCTCATTTTAAACGATGTTCCATATTGTCCTAAATTGTAGGGCGTTGGCAGATTATAATTTTTAGAAACTCTTCCAATCCACAATTATGTACCAGTAATTTTTAAAATGATATTACAAAAAGTCTGAAGTGTATGTTTTTTAGTCGTGTTCTCTTGGTATTCGCATATTAAACGAGTAAGTGGTCGCTAAGACGATAACTTTAAAACTTTACGAAAAATTTTAAAAATTGTTTTTTTAAATTAATGATTGGCACCATAGGCTGTTTGATTTTAAAATTTGTAATTTGTAGAAAAATGTTATTGAAGAAAAACTATAAGCAAGTAATAACCGAGCTCGCTTAAGGTTATTCTCGAATAACTTTCTTCCCAAAAATTTTAATTATTTAAAACAAACGGGTTATAACGCAAATTGGAAATTTGCTTTAGTTTTGCGCATTTTAACACCCACAAGATCTACATAGTGTGACATGCCGCCATCGAAGACCATACTGGTGAACCGTAGAATATTAGTAGTTGAAATATTGCTTTGAATATTAACATTTTGTTGTTCGTGTTCAGGGCAGAGTTTCTAATTATAAGAGGGTACATCAATCTAGTAACCTTGTTGACTTAATTGATCACGTAAGGTACATGAATTTTAAATTTAAATTTGGAATCAAAGATAAAGCCTTAATATTTTACTTTATTTTTCCACGGGATAAATGTAATTTTTCAGTTATTGTTAGGCTTGAGGTCATAAGCAAAAACCAGATGTTGGTGTTTTTATGATTTATTTAATTTAAATAACCCAATATTTCGAACTGACTTCGTCGTTCATCATCAGGTGTAATCAATTTAAATAATTGTTTTACTTCTAATATTCAACTGTATTATATTCAGTTAAATATTAAAAGTACAACAGGACAGAAGTAAAACAATTATTTAAATTGATTACCCCTGATGATGAACGACGAAGTCAGTTCGAAATATGTTATTTAAATTAAATAAATTATAAAAACACAAACATCTGTTTTTTGCTTATGACCTCAAGCCTAACAATAACTGAAAAATAAACAACAAAAGGTCAACTACACAAATACTGATAAATGTTACTTCATTAACATAAATTCGCTACTTTTTCACATGCTGAAAAGTTTGTTTTGAAATGTAAATAAAGTGTAAATACCACTTACTAGCACCACGTGCCGTGTTTTCCCCCTCTTGTCAGGTCGTGATTACACTACGGACAGAGCGAATAGCCGACGCTTGTTGGCTGGTGTGGGAAATGAGGAGGGCAGAAGAGTTTGTGGTAGACAAATTCTAAAACAAGCGCTGGTGTGGTATCGCTGAATGGTTGTTGCTTTTGTTTGTTCCGCAGTGTGTCTGAGACAACAACATCTGTTTTGCTGTACGTTGGTTTATTTACTTCTTCCACCTTTTTCGCTATTATACTGCCATAGTTTTGTCAAAGAAATTTTAAAGGAAATCAAAAGGGAAGAATACATTTCTTTTTAAATTCACAAGTAATTGCCAAGAAGGCTCTATCTAAAATGGAAAATAATAAAAAATCAAAAAAGTTCACGGAACATAACTTTAATGCCAATCACATCGATTCGCTGGCCGTCATACTAGAGGTGAAGAAACACCGAGTTATATACGATATGGAACATCCGAAATATCATGACCAGACGTACCGAAGCGAGGTATGGAATCAGATATACGTAGCATTGTTTCCCAATTATATGCAGTATAATGAAGCCTTGCAACTGCGAATCGGTAAGTGACCAGTGACCCGACTTACTAGGATGTGTTCTCTAAAATCGAATATTATGGTTCTTTGTTTGTTTACTTTTGTAGGGGTGCTAGTACGTCGTCGTTGGAAATCAGTGCGCAATTATATAGCACAGGAATCCAAACTCATGGTAACCACTGACTATAATCGCAAAAGGGAGAGCACGCAATGGTCGGAATTACAGTTTATATTGCCGTATATCAAAAGTCCATATTGTGAAAAGTGAGTAGGACAGCTTTTAGGGAGGGACTAACGATGCATGGGGAAAGGTTTTTTGTTTAACAAAACATTATTTTTGTGGACTAACAGCGTTTATAAGTGTGTACTGTTGTTTGGACATTTTGGCTTGTGACCCAAAAAAAATCTCGTATGGCGAAAACAGGCGATCCGTAGTCAATATGGACATAAAGATACTCAAATTTTGCAATTTCCCTAAATATTGAATTATTTTGAAGTCTGACTGAAGTAAGAGTTTATCTAAAGGGACAACAACCATCAGACCTTATAGCCATAAAAAGTACCACCGGTTAATAAAGGCATTTAGTACTCAAATCAAATTTCGTGTCGAGACCAAATATGTTTAAAAGGTTTGGCTGAGACTATGCTTGCAATCTGGAACCAAGTGATTCAAAAAACATGCCTATATTAATGATACTTCAATAGCTCTAAGAGCGATCTGGTGTTAGTTATTAGGTTCTAATCCTTCTAGAAATACCTAATCCCCGGGCCGGTTTTACCATCAAGGCAAACTTGGCAATTGTCCAGTGCGCCGAACTCAGGCGCATTTATGGCATCGCACTTATTTAAGATTTAAGGCAACTACTTTGATCAGAAGTTTGATAGGAATATACAGTTACGGACAGAAAAATAGGGAAACTTGAATAAATAGTGTGATTCAAACGAGCAAGTGTAATTTCCATCAATCAAATGTTTATTTTATTTTATATATCCGTGTTGATTAGAACAAGAGCTGAAAGTAGTTCAATAAAAAAAAATCAGATCCATCCAACAAAAATGGTAATTTAAAAGACAAGATAAAAAACACAATTTTTTTTAAAACCTTGGCTTAAGGGCAAGTATGACCTTTATCTCTAATGCATCTAGTTGGCATTAGGTTCACGAAATACGGAAAAATCCTTTTCAGAATAGAATATTGAATGTTTCCCCCATACTTCATCTTTTTGGATTTTATTGTTCCAATTTTATTTTTAAAATTTTTATACGATTTAGTTCAGGGAATTCTGCAAGAGATGGTGCAACTTACAATTTGTTATCATGAAACCAATTTTTTTGCAGTATCCGAAATGTGTTTTGCTTCGTTGTTCTGTAAAAAATATTTAAAGACCATTTTCCATTCTGGATAGGGCAACAAAACTTCGCTTATGATTTGTATCCATGTTTTGCTTTATCCATTATATGGGCCATACTTCATGCCTAGAACCATGATATTACTTTTTCCTCACTTATAGGTTTTTGTTGCCGTCTAACACACGATTTCTTATATTACCAATTAAATTTAGATTTGTCTAAATAAAACCATTTTTTCAAGTATAAGGCCTTATCAACTTTTATATGAATTTTCAAATAATATGGGATTTCGTTGCTGCGGTTTTTTACCCCTGTGACTTCAGAAAGATCTATCGAAATTAAAGTTATCTCCTAATCGGCGTCTCGTAGTTATGGTATAAATTTCAACTCTTAGCTTAGGTTTAACTGCTCTAGAAGACTTAAAAGGATCCGGAGTTGACAATAGCTGAATTTAGTTAGCCCCTTCAGTGGCATTTTTTCGCAGTCTAGCTTTCAAAAAAAATATATTTGTCTAGTAACGCATTGCACACTAAATTCTTACGATCTTGAATGTTTTTTTTGGCAAGCTGATGTTGAGTTTAGCCCTTATCTTTTAAACTTTGAAAAAATGGAACACTCACTGTCCTACATTGCATAGCTCAACCCTTTTTTTTATTATTACATATTTTGTGAGTAAGATATTTTTAAAAAATATCCTAGAGTTTAAGATTATAATTTTCAAAGCACTTTTTGCGTCTGAAAGTTGTTTGTCCTGTAAATTATAATATATTTATATATGTGACGGGCAAAATAGAAAGGCACCTAAGGGTAACAACCAGTTTTGTTCAGGAGAGCCATTTTAATGATTTAAATACGTGTATCTTTGGTGTACCATCACTTTCATAAAACGCACATATCTCTGGAAGGGAACACTTGGTGCATGGAATCGGTCTCATTCGATGCTCAGATGTTGTCCACATCAAAAAAAGTGAAAATTGATGTTTTTACCCTTAGGTCCCTTTCTCTATGCGCTGTCACATATACAAAAATGGTGTGTACGAGGGCGACCGCAAAAGTAACTGGTCTAACATAAAAAGAACCGTTTTTTGGAATTATTATTATTCATTTTTCAACATAATTTCCTTCCAACTCAATACACTTCATCAAACGTTTTTCAAGTTTTTTAATTCCCTCCGAAAAATAAGATTTTTCAAGACCTTCAAAATATGCCTCAGTTTCAGCAATAACCTCGCTATTGGACGAAAATTTTTTGCCACCGAGAAATTTTTTTAAATTTGGAAACAAGAAATAATTAGAAGGAGCTAAATCTGGGTGGATATGGTGGATGCGGAGCAGTTTCAAATCGTAGAGGCCAGTTTTTGTTGAGTTAAAAATGCAGTGTGTGAAGGAGCATTATCTTGATGAAAAATAACTTTTTTTTTCTAAATGCGGTCGTTTTATCTTGATTTCTTCACTTAACCGATCCAATAATGCACAATAATATTCACTATTTATAGTTTTTCCTTTCTCAAGATAATCAATAAATATTATACCCCTTGCATCCCAAAATACTGTGGCCATTACTTTTCCTGCTGACTTAACAGTTTTCGCCTTCTTGGGACCACTTTTACCAGCTTCTATCCATTGTTTTGACTGTTCTTTGCATTCTGGGATGTAGTGATGGATCCATGTTTCATCAACAGTTATGAATCGGCGCAAGAACTCTATTGGATTACGCTGATAAATCGCTAAAAGCTCCTCGGAATTGGTCCAACGGACGATTTTTTTGGGGCAAAGTCAACAAACGCGGCACATATCTTGCGGATAGCTTTTTCATGTGGAGTTCATCATGTAAAATACTCCAAACTTGTTTTTCGTGTATTTTAACAGTATCAGCAAGTTCTCTGAGCTTTATTCGTCTATCTTTAGTCACTTCATTAAATATTTTTCTAATGTTTTCAATAGTAGTAGCAGTTTTCGGTCTTCCGTACTTGAACGACCCATTTTAAATTGTTGAACCCAGGATTTCACGGTGGAGTATGATGGTGCATTATCACCATGAACAGAATCCAATTCATCTTTGATTAATTGTGGCGTATAACCTTTTATATAAAAGTGTTGAATTACCGCACGAACTCTATATTTTCCATTATTCAAAAATTATAAAACTTGTTTACTTCTTCAATCACCTGTAACAAAGAAAATAATCATTAAATATTTCGGAAATTTTGACAGATGGTTTATAAAAGATTGCTTTTAAAAAACAAAAAAGTTGCTAGTAAAACAGAAAATGTGCCAGCCCAGTTAATTTTGCGGTCGCCTTCGTAATTCATCAATTGAGACGGGAGGGCCGATTTGGTACAACATTTTTTTAATTGTTCGTAATTGGCAGGAGAACGTTTTTACAAAAAAAAATTGGGAACCCCTTTAGAAATGGGAAAAATCGAAAATTGTTTTTTTTTTTCAAAAAAATTGGGAAATTGATAAAAATTGATTTTTTGTATGAATGGCAAAATAAATGAAAAACTTGAATTTCATAAGGTGCACTTTTTTCGCATTGTCATTTTCTATTAAACAAGTGTGCTATTTTGCTTGCTGCAATCGATTCGAGTTTTGCGTATTATTACACTAATTTTGGATAGTCATATATCGCGTATCACATGTCCAAACAATAAAAGCATTACAATCAATTGAAATTCAGTGCGATATTTATCAACTAAAAGTGAGGTTATCTTATTGGTTTGCGGCCATTATTTGTGAAAAATTCATTCCGTATGTGTTTTTTTTTTTGAAAAAATGTTTATTTTTAATGGAAATAGTCAAAAACGATTGCCATTTATAGACTAATGCATCCTATTAGAACCTCAAACCTTGCAAGACGTACACGTCGCGTAAAAATTAGTAAGAATACCCTTGGTAATAAAACGCAATAGGAACGTGCAAAAGAAAATGAACGGAGACGTGCCAATCACCACCTCCAATTCGACAAAATGTTACTAGAAGATCAGGCTTGATTCGCGCTGTTTTCGAATACTATCGAACGAATATACTATCGAACGAAGATACTATCGAACGAAGATACTATCGAACGAAGATACTATCGAACGAAGATACTATCGAACGAAGATCATAAGTTCCTTCAGATCTATTCGATTCGGCAATTGAACTAGATCAGCGTTGTGCATTTGGGAATGCCAGCGCCAAATCGTTCGATGAACGATACATTCTATCGGAAACTCTAACGGGGCTATGATCGAGATGACTATGATCGAGATGAGCTGGCCAAAGGAGACCGAACAGATATGCCTCTGTTGAATGCCGAGCAGAAGAACTTGTACGATTCGCTGACAAAGGATGTTGACGATGCAACAAGGGGCATTTACATTCTCCATGCTTCCGGTGGGACATGCAAGACATTCGTCATTTCGTTGATTCTGGCAACAATTCGGTCAAGACGTCAAATTGCGTTGGCTGTTGCATCCTCTGGCATTGCTGCGACATTTTTGGAAGGCGGTGTAACTGCACATTCCATGTCGACATGTCGAGAAGTTAAATCGACCACGAATATTAGAGTTGCGTTGAGGATCAGCTCTTGAATTCTCGAGACAACTGCTGACACTTGGCAATTGACAAATTCCTGTTGATGTTTGGACCGAATGATTGAACGGACAATACTTGCAGCGATGATTAAGTACGTCTATAGCTTGAATTTGATTATTCAAAGTCAAATCGCTGCAGAACTGCTTTCGTACAAATCCATTGACAACGTGACCGACGACAAACTATCCGATGGAGTTTTGAACTCGCTTAATGTGCCAGGAACTCCTCCGTACAATTCTTCTCGCTTTAAGTGCCAGGTACTCCTCCGTATAATTCCAGCTGAAAGTGGAATCGATCATAGTCATGTAGCGGAATCAAAATCATATGAAATTCTGCAACGCTTCGCGGTTGTCCGTCAAGAATCTGATGAACATTGTGATTCAAGCGACGATCATCAAGGGCAAGTTCAAAGGAGAGGAAGTCCTTATCCCACGAATTCCGATTATTCTAACTGATCTTCCGTCTTGGCTTTTGCGATGACAATCAATTAATCGCAGAGCCAATCGTTGGAAGTCTAAGGGTTTAATCTGGAATTTCTCTGTTTTCATACGGTAAAAACATTGTTGTATCATATCGCTCTCTACTGAATTCGAATCCATTCAAAAAAATCGCATTCACATATGAACTATCTGTTTTATAAGCACTCTGGATTTAATCTGAAGGTGTTAGATTGGGACGAGTCGAAGTTTGCCGGGTCCGCTAGTTGGATATAAATAAAATTGAAAATTTGTCATTGACTATATTTTTGTCCGCGCATACTTTTGAAATTTTTTGTTTTTGACAATGTACCATATTGTCATTGGTAGGCGGGCGTTTCCATTATTATTAAAAATTCTTTCCACTCACAATAATTCTAACAAAAAAATTTAAAAAAAAACATTTCAAATTTGTCGGATGTTTTGGAAATATTGTGTAGATTTTTAAGTGACCCATTTTTTTGTCAATGACTATATTAGTTTTATTTCCTAAAGTACTACTTTTTCCTACTTTATTCACAACTTTTATTTTAAACGGCTTTCCCGTACTCTGAAAACTAGCACATTTACGAGAGGAGAAATAAATGTACTTTTTACTAGTTTTTCTCGACGAATTTTGTTGTTGAAACATCTGATGTCATCTGTTTTATATCTTAGAAAAACGTCAAAGGATAAATTAGATTGATTTTAAAGAACACAAAATATAAAATTTCAATTTTAATTGCTACAAATAGATTTTAGATTTAAATATAAATATACAGTGGCTCAATAAAGTCGTCGGACAAGCATTAAAATTAAATTGACATTAATTTTTCGCGAAGTTAATAAGAGTTTTAAAGATTAGTATTTCATAAAAATAAACAATGAAATATTACATTTAAAAAAAAAACAAAACAATATTTTATTTGGAATTCATTTATAAACAAAAATTAACCAAATTCATTTGTTTAATAAAAATTACCTCCAAAAAAGTAGTCGGACACTTGCAAAAAAATTCTCTTAAACTATTGATAATAAAATTTAATATTTTGTAGGGAGGCCTTTACCTTGATAACTGCTTATAATCTTCTCGTCATTGATCCTACGAGTTTTCTGCAGACCCATTCGTCCTTAATCGCCTTTTCGAGTTCTTTTTTGTTGGAAATTGTATATTTTTTAGCTGGTTTTCCAAATGTGCCCATAAATGCTCGATGACATTAATATCTGGCGACTGCGCTGGCGTTTCCATAACATGTGGACAATTATACCAGAGCCACATGCGTACAGCATGTGTCTTGTGTTTCGGATCGTTATCCTGGTAGAACTGGAATGTATTTTTTATGTCCAGCTTTTGGACACTTGGTACCAAATTCCGGTTCAGAATAGATATATTTTTAGTTTGGTCCCTAATTCCATCTAAAATACACAGTTCTCCAACTCCACTGGCTGACATGCAACCCCAAACAAGCACGGAACCGCCTCCATGCTTAACAGTTGCTTTCAGTTTTTTTCTTTCAGCTCTTCGTTAGGCTTTCTTCATACATAAGACTGCCCATCAGATCTGAATAAATTAAATTTGCTTTCGTCTGTAAATAAAACCTTATTCCAGAACGAAATATCCATGGCTTTGTGTTGTTTGGCAAAATGTATTCCTTATGTTCTATTGACACTATTAATGTATGGTTTCTTACGAGCGACTCTACCATTGCACCCATTACTTCGCAGCACCGATCTCACAGTTTCTGGGTTACAGGCTTTATTTATTCGTTGAGAAATTTCATTAGCCAGTTTTGGAGCACTAACTTTTGGATTTTTTTTAACTTGTTGGACAAGCCATCGTTCATCCGAGCTGGTAAACAGATTTGGTCTTCCAGATTTGGGCTTATTTTCCACAGTTTTTGATTCTTTATACCTTTTTATTACATCGTGAACTGTTGATTTCGGTCTTCCAACTATATCTCCTATCTCACGGATAGTTTTTCCTTCTTCAAAGTTCTTCACAATAATTTCTCAGACGTGTATAACTTTGGTCTGGACATTTTCAGAAAATTTAGCAATAAAAAGCTATTAAAATGATCCGCTTCTAACTTTTATGAATTTTACAGCTTTCTGCGATGTCGACGCATGTAATCAATTTAATAAAATGGGGACTACCCGAGGTTGCTTTATAATAAACAGTAGTGTTGCCATTTGTCCGACTACTTTTTTGGCGATTTATTTTACACCTCTGAACAATTTTTAATTAAAATTAAATAAAATGGCAACATAATATTGTATTTTTTTATTTTTAAAGGGCACTAATAGAGCATAAAAAATAACAACATATTCCATCTTTCCACTAATTTTAATATGCAAAATATTAATGCCAACATATTTTTAACGTTTGTCCGAATACTTTATTGAGCCACTGTATTTCAATTATTGCTTTTTAAGCCTATTGTCTTTACCAGTTTTAACATAAGTATTTTTTTTCTTGCATAATTATTATGCTTTTAACTCAAATCCGTTCCTTTACTTTTTTTTTTAAAAAATTTCTTCTCTGAGAAAACTTTCGTTAAAATTCTCTTGTTCTACTTTTACTAGTAACAAGGTACAGGAACACCTATTATGTACTCAAGATAGATGATCTATGTAATAAAAGCAATTAGTGTCGTCGCATTCCTTAAAAAATCAATTATTACATTGTGTAATTCTTTTATTTTCATTTAAAACATATTCATTAAAAACTTCTTTATAGTGTCACATATTCCAAAATCAATTTTTGGCATTGTAGGATTCTCGAAAATTTCCCGGGATGACAACTTTCGATAACTCCCGTCTTGGGTATCCTGCTCACAAAATTTGAGCATGACCGCATTTATTATGTGACTCTTAAATTTTACGCATTTATAGGGGCTAATTCAAAACATGCACCAACTGATGTAGGGTTAATCCATGTACAGACTACGAGGGCGGTTCGGAAAGTTCTTAGCCTATCAATGAAAGAGAATAGTTAGTTTTTCAAAAATATTTTTATTTTTCAATATAATCTCCTGAAACTTCAATACACTTAGTCCAACGCTTATCTAGCAATTCTATCCCTTGATTAAAATAGTTTTCCTCAAGGTCTTCAAAATAGTGGTTTACAACTGTAATTGCATCTTCATTTGAGGTAAAACGCTTCCCAGCAAGGATTTTTTTTTAGATTTGGGAATAGGTAAAAGTCACTGGGAGCTAAATCAGGAGAATAAGGTGGGTGTTCAAGCAACTCGTACTTTAATTCGTTGATTTTAGCCATTGTTAAAACACTCTTGTGCGCTGGTGCGTTGTCTTGATGAAAAATTATTTTTTTTTGTTGTTAGCCAGGACGTTTTTCTCGAATTAGTACATTTAATTGATCTAAAAGGTTGCAATAGTACTCTGAATTTATTGTTTTACCCTTTTGTAGATAGTCAATCAATAAAATACCATTGAAGTCCCAAAAACCCGTTGCCATAACCTTACCAGCCGATTGAATTGTTTTTGCCTTCTTTGGGGCACTTCCTCCAGCTTCAGTCAATTGTTTGTATTGTTCTTTTGTCTCTGGAGTATAGTGGTGGATCCATGTCTCATCAACAGTTATGAAACGACGCTTAAAATCCATTTTATTTCGCTGAAAACGATCCAAACAAGCTTGAGAAATGTTCATTCTTATGCGTTTTTGGTCGACTGTTAACAAGTCCGGCACCCATCTTGCAGAAAGATTTTTCATCTGTAGTTCTTCATGCAAAATTAAATGGACTCGATCATTTGAGATGCCCATGATATTAGCTATTTCACGCACTTTTATTCGTCGATCATTTAATACCATATCATGCACTTTGGCTACAATTTCTGTTATTGTTGCTGTTTTTGGACGTCCACTACGTGGTTCATCTTCAATGCTTGTACGACCACGTTTAAATTCATCAACCCAATTTTTTACTGTTGCATATGAAGGAGCACTTTCACCTAACACATTCACCATATCATTATGAATTTCTTGTCCCGATAAACCTTTTTTATGTAAATATTTAATGACACCACGCATTTCTAATTTTTCCATTGTAAAAAAAATCGTGGATGCGTCTTTTGTGAACACCTGTTTCTATATGAAGGAGTTGCCAGATCGAAAAAAATTAACATGTGTTCATAGCAGAGATGGAAGTTTCCAAAACACTTAACATTTTTCTGTTTATACCTCGTTTTTTGTGCTAGGCTAAGAAGTTTCCGAACCGCCCTCGTACTATTCAGATAGTTTCATGAATGCGACATTTACTCTACGTCACTAGCTCGAATCAGATAGTCATTTTAATCATATTAAAAAAAAACTAGGCTCTATCTCCCTCTTTTTGGGTGTTACAAACTTCAACACTTTGTGGCGTAGAGTATAAAAACCCCAACTATTATGACTATCGGAAAATGTATACTCTGCCCGCTGATGAAAATAGTTCATACTTATCAAGATCTTTCTTACTCTCCATAGGGTTGCAGCAAATATGGGCCTAAAACGTTTGCACGAAGAGGACTCAAATGAACAGCCGGCTTTTAACGTTGAATCTAACGAAGACCACGATGATGACAACGATAGTTTTCGTAAAGAAGAACTTATTAAAGAGGAGGAGGATCCCTACCAACAATACAATGAGGATTATCCCGACTATGCTACTGAAGCGATTTATGAGGATATAAGCCCAGTTCTGACGCAATCTTCTAGTCAGCAAATAACGACGACAACTACAGCAACCAAGCCAACAACGGGCCAAAACGACGTTGGTCAAAATTGCCCTCCACGCAGCAATTCAACACCACCAACGTTAACACCAAGACCAGCTCTTCGCGAGCACTTGCCCAGAATCAATTATGTTGAATCGCTTCGTAAACGTCGACGTACTGAAAGCACTTGGGATAAGAGCACGTCCTGCGATACGCAACAAAAGCTTTTAGATTTACTCATAGACAATGAATACCGGCGCTTACTGTGTCATCCAGAGGATGATCCCAACGATTTGGACCGCATGTTTTTTATGGGTTTGGTGTCTGATTTCAAACAGATACCAAGCAAAATGAAAATAATGGTTAAGGCGAAAATTGCCACAATTATTGCAGAGGCCATGGGTTAGTCAGTTAGCAAAATACATGTAGTATTTTTAGGTTATGGTATGTAAATACTAGTTTTAGTTTTATAATAGCAATATTGTGAATTTGTTTTTAAGTTATTGTCCACCCACTTTTAACATGGAAGCTTTGTTTCATTTCGTTTTTCACCATCTAAAAAGAAGTTTCAGAGGGAAACATGTTTGAGAGTTGTTTGATTTTAATTTTTCGAAAGTTCTTTGCCTAGTTTTGTGTACCACTTTTAACAAAAAACTTTCGAAAGTTTTTTGTCTAATTTTGTATACCACTTTTAACATGGAAGCCTTTAGTTTTATTAAAAGCTATATTCTGAATTTGTTTTTAAGTTATTGTCTACCACTTTTAACATGGAAGCATTATTTCATTTCGTTTTTCACCATTTTAAAAGAAGTTACGGAGGGAAACCTGTTTTAGAGTTCTTTTGTTTTCATTATTTTCGCCTAGTTAGCCAGAAAAGCAGATTTTTCCACTGTATATAAACTTAAAAAAGCGAATTTAAATGTTTATGTTTTCGATAAAAATTGTACACAACAAGAAAAAACATTTACTGCTCAAATGCCTCAACGGTGTTGCAGCCTTCCTTAATTTTATTTTACTGAAATTACCAGATTCCGTTGGAAAAAAGGATAAATATTTTGGTATTTTATTTAACAGGCGAAAAATCCACTTACTACCCGTTAAAGCGAAAACTTCATACCTTTATTTTTAAAAATAAAGCCTAGTATTTAGATAGTTCACGTGAAAAATTTAAGCGAGTTATTAAGCGAGTAAGAGGTCACTAATGCGATAACTTTAATTTATTGTATAAAAACCATAAAAATGGTTTTGTTTACAGAAACTGACAATTTGCGTCATAAGCAGTTTGTTTTGAAAATTTTAAGTTTTTAGGAAAAAAGTTATACAAGAATGAGCTTTAGCGAGCTCGGTGGTCACTCGCTTATAGCATTTCTTGAATAACTTATTCTATTAATTCTAAGTTTTATTTTAAATGGTTAATGTCGCAAAGAGTTGTTTAGTTCTTCTATACATAGAAAATTCTACTTTTTTTTAAATAAATTTAAACTTATCGCCTTAGCGATCACATACTAGCTTAGTAACCGAGCACAAAAAAACAGCGCCATTAATGCGGATTTGCCATGATTTTTTGTATAAAATAGACATTTAATTTGTTTTGCAGGGATTTGAAAAAAGAGGATACAATTGTTTGCTGTGGTTCTGACATATTTTTTTTGTTTTGAAAATGTGTTTGATAAGAAGTGGATTTTTGTAATTGTCAAAAAAAAAACACTTACAGGGTGGCTGATGAGCATTAATTAATATAATTTATTTTATCTTTTTTCATTTGAAACTAATACATATTTATGATTTTTAGGTTTTTCAAAATAAAAGCCCTGACTACGGTTGTCGTTGTCGAAAAATGACTAGACTTGGTTCAAATTCTTCAAAAATACACTAGTCGACAATGACAATCGTGATAAGGACAGCCGTATTTAAACGCATTACTTTAAACCATTCACATTGAAATTGAATTTGTTTTGTACACTTTCAGTTGGCAATAGCCCCACAATAAAAATATCAGATGCAGTAAGGGCAGAAGACACTGGGGGTCAATAGAAAGATAAACTCTTAACATATTTAAGTAACAGTCTCAATTGGCCATAACAGTACGTTCTTAGCAGCATTCTCAAGCTACCCTGTTATTCTTAACTGAATTAAAAATTTTCGGTAGTTTCAACATTCTGTTTTACTAGAGTATTTTTTCAATAGTTTTTATCTCCAATGAAATTCAAGAATTTTGTTAAGTTATTTATTTATTAGTTTAACCATTCTGTTTTACTACAGCATTTCTCCGATTATTTTTATCTTTAAGAAATTCATGAATTTTTTTCAAGTTATTTATTTATCATTAAATATTTTTTTAAAATTTCATTACAAAACTGTCATATACTATCGTAAGCGACTCATAAGCAATCTTGGTTCTTAAAAATGTCAACCTTAGGATATGGATGATAATTTCCAAAAATACTTTCTCTTGAATTTAATGTACCTCAACGTAATAATACAAAATAATGTTTTATATTTGGAAAATAATAAAACTGATGAAAACAGACCTTATTTTAATCAAAACGATCATTTTTATCTCCAAGAAAATCAAGATTGTTTTTAAGTTATTTATTTATTTATTTATTAGTTTTAACTTTTTGTTTACTATAGTTTTTCTCTGATCATTTTTATCTCCCACGAAATTCAAGAATTTTTTTTAATTATTTATTTATTCTTCGATCATTTTCAATTTTAAGAAGAGCATAAATGTTCCTTAAATATTTTTTAAAAGTTGTCATATACTATCGTAAGCGGCTCATAAGCAATTTCGGTTCTTAACAATTTGAACCTTTGTATTTGGATAAGAATTTCCAGAAATATTTTCTCTTGAATTTAATGTACCTCAACGTAATAATATTAAACAATGTTTTTAATTTTTAAAAATAATTTTTTAAACTGATGAAAACAGACCTTATTTAAATCAAACAATGTATTGTCTTTTCTTAATTAATAAAACTGAAAATAATAGGCGTTTTCTTTTGTAGCTCGGTTATTAAGCAAGCGTAAGAGAACAGTAATGCGATAACTTCAAATCATTGTACAAAACTAGAAAAATGGTTTTGTTCACAAAACTTACTAAAGCGCTAAAGTTATCGCCAAAAACTTACTCGCTTAATAACCGAGCACCAAATAACACGCACAATAATAGAAACGAAAAAAGATATAATAAAAAATAATAAAAATATAAAACTCAATTATGTTTCTTCTATTATTTTCTAATAATATTCAGACATATTTCCGGCTTCGTGATGTAGCGTTACTGTCGCAATATACTTATATTTGGTATTCTGAAAACAAAGGGATCTCGATATTTAGATGAGACGATTGGGTTTTTGTCGTCATAGTTTTTGTTAAAGACTTGCAAATATACTAAAGTGTAAAGTAACATAATGTAGAATTTTTAGAAAACACTTGACAAAAATTGAGGAAGAGATACAAAAACTGTTAATTTACTTAACAATAGTATGAAAAAGGAAATGTTGTATTTGCTCTAGGCCCGTCGAGAAGAACAGATGATTGTTGGTATAAAGTAAGGAAATTGTTAAATTTAATTTATTAAACCAAAACATTTTTTATTTAATAAAGGTTTAAAAGAGAATGGTTACTAACAAAGCCAAGTTTAGTGCCACTGGCGAAGAAGGTGCAAACATTTTTCACTGAGCCTGCTGTAGGAAGCTGTGATCAATCAAAAACTGCTCGACCTTGATTAAGGAGTCCGATGGGAAAATCAGGGATATGCGTGTGAGGTCCCAGTGATAGAACGTGCTTTGAATAAAGAAGAAATTGATTACGAAAAAACTGCAAGTAAATACGAAAGAAACATTCAGCATCCAACGCCTGTAATCTGTTGTTTGTGTGTATTGGAAACGAAAGAATAGTTATGCTTCGACAAAGAAGAAATGTGAGTCGCAAATTAAAAAAAGAAAACAATATATTTGAATTAATTCTTTTAGTATTATTTGTTTCAAGTTGTATCCATTTAAAACAACTTGTCCTTTCTAAGGCATCCGGAGACTCTATCGAATAGTTGTGCAGTCTGAAGTAAAAGTCATTTCCGATGCTCAGTTCAAATTTCGCTGTCAATTCTACTGATTCTACTTTGCGTGTAAGATATTATTTTTGCCAGCACATTCGTTAATATAGATTGTATACTCTAAAAAATATATACTTATATATATGTGACGCGCTAAATAGAAAGGGACCTAAGGGTAAAAACCAGTTGTGTTCAGGAGAGCCATTTTAAAGATATAAATACGTGTATCTTTGGTGTACCATCACTTTCATAAAACGCGCACATCTCTGGAAGGGAACACTTTTGGGGCATGGCCACATTAAAAAAAAAGTGAAAATTGATTTTTTTTAACCTTAGGTCACTTTCTTTATGCGCTGTCACATATATATTACAAAAGTGAACAAGTTATCTGTTGATTAAGAACTAAATGTTGTTTTGAACGTTATTTGGGACGCTGAATCAAAGTCCGCACTTGTTTTTTTTCTATCAGGTCTATTTTTTGAGATATCAAAAAAGGAAGACACTCCCACTACATATATTAAAATAACTTCAAAACCGTTGGTAAAAAAAAAATCTGCAAAATCGCCAACAAAATCTTCTTTAAGCTGTGCTTACATTGGTTTTAAAAATAAAAACAGAATTTTCCCCAAAAAAATCAATTTTTTTGTTCTTTAAAGTTTATAAATGCGAAAATGCGACAAAAATCACAGTTTTGGTTTTAAAAACATTTTGTTCAATATGAAATGAGCTTTATTTCTTTTCAATCGGTGCACAACTTTTTTTTGTTCACTTTTAAACAAAATGAAAAAAATTTAAATATTAAAAAAACTCTTTATTTGCTTATAACTCTATAATTGTAATTAAGACTAAGAGCCACGAAAAAACAGGATTAAACATTATTTAGTATTGAATTTTCCAAAATTTATTTATTAATGTTATTTTTGTACGGAAACCTCGATTTTTATTAATTGAGTTTTCTCAGGAAATTGTGAACAAAATCACAAATTGTGCACCGATTTCAATGAAATAATGATCATTTCATTCGATAGATATCGAACTCATTGTTTTTACACCAAAACAGTGATTTTTGTCGCATTTTAATATTTTATAAACTTTTAAAGAACAAAAAATTTTTTGTTTGTTTTGAAGATTGTGTTGTTTTTTTTTAAAAACTTCAAAGATATCTCTAAAATTTGAAACCAAAGTAAGCGCGGCTTAGCGATGATTTTGTTGGCGATTTTTGAGATTTTTTTTTAACTAAATATGATGAACGGTTTTCAAGTTATTCCAATATATGTGTAGTGGAAGTGCCTTTATTTTTCACAAAACGGTGTATCTCAAAAAGTTGAGCTAACAGAAAAATGGAGATTGGGTTTAAAATTTGTGACCTCGTATAAGTAAAAAAAGGTAGTTCTACTCAACACAAAAAAAGTTCAATTTTGTTTCCTTGTGCTATTGATGGTCGTAGAATTCTAATACGATCTAGCTATGTCCGTGTGTCTTTTGATAGCGGTCAAACGAATTAATCTAGGATGCATTATGTTGTCTTATGTTAATAAGCTGTTTGGGATTGTAAATGGGCAAAATCGGCCCATGGAGGAAACAGTTTCCTTTTAAGGGACTAAAGGTACCTCGAAAAAAAGTACACTTTTTAGTATTTGCTAACAAAACATAATTTTTGTGGACGGACAATGGTTAAAATGTAAACTGTTAGTTTCGACGTACTTAATGCCTCAAGAAGTTGGACTTTTTTGCTAATGTTGTCCAAAAAACGGGAGATTTATAGTCCATAATGGCATAAATTAAAGCAAATTTTCTATGCAAATAAAGAATACGCTTCGGACGCATGGGCCGAAAGCGACCTAAAATGGAACATTTTTTATGGACTTTAGTAGCGTATGGACGGGCGGTGGAGTGTACACAAAGGTCGGCCTGACCGAACTAAACCAAGATTTAACTTGTTTTTTTTGTCAATCTTCACATGTACCTCCTTTGTTGAAATTCCTTTCAAATGCACAATACAGATCGCCCATCATTAGTTTATCATGAGAGACGTATTTCTTACATAAGCGGGTTATTGGTCCCTGCTTTTAAGAATAATCTGCTGTCAAGTATTTAAAACGTTTGTTAATCTTTTTTATTATCCAAACTAATAACCTTTTTATTACTTTCAGACCCATGGAAATGTTCCTAGTCTCATGTTAGAGTTTTATTAAAAATATATAACACTGAAAGATTCAAAGCCGAGTTAAAAAAGGTTCATGGCAGACCTGTACCAGTGTTTAAGGTAGGCTGCTATGGGATGAAGGAGAATTAAAGCGCCCTTACAACAGTGGTTATTGATGAATGAATATATCAAAATTACAAAATTCTTTCTAAAAGATTGAGAATTTGAGGGAGCTTGTGAAAAGGGATCAACTATTTAAAAATATAAATTAAAAAGCTCAAAGACTTCAAAAATGATTATTTAAGGTCACCTAATCTGTCGTATAGGTCATGACAATAAAACGTATAAGTGAGAAGAGGTACAGGCTCCTTGTCAGCATTTTATTTTCTGCTGTGTTAAAAACATAAGGCTATTCTTAATCGAATGACGCGACATTTTGCCCTATTTGCTGATTATTTCTTTGGGGAGTTGATAAGACTGCTGCTTCATGAATAATGCTACTAAAATGTTCAACACTATCATCCAAATCATCATTTATTGGAAGTTCTAAGATTAGATCAATATTTTTATCTATCCAATATTGAAAGTAGTTAATGTCTGTTTTTGATGCGGATATTTTAGTCTTGTTGCGTACAAACTCCAAAGTAATATTGTAGTTTATTACGATTGCAGAGTGATTCGAGCTGAGGTCTTTGTTGTTAGATACATCAAATAGTATCAAGTAGTTTCTTGATATTTCCCTGTAAACGACGAAGTCTAAAAGATCTGGTATTTTATTTGCATCTGTCGGCCAGTAGGTTGGTCTAACTCCTGATAAAATGTAATAATTTAGTTTGGTGATACAGTCATACAATTGTCTACTCTTTGGATTCACTAGCCTTGATACCTACCAAGGATGTTTGGGTTTGAAATCATCACCTAATAAAAACTTTGTTCCGAGGCGATTAAAAAAGTTTTCAAGTTTGACATTATGTCTTGGGGGGGAGTAAATTGAGTATATAATATATATACTATATATATATATACTATATATATACTATATATTCAGGGGGCTATTATTTAGGGTTAATTTTATACCCGTTGCTTGAAGATAAGCTATTTCGTATTTGATTGTTGATTTGATAAAAATAACTGTCCCGCCATAAGCTCTTTCATCTGAGTGGTTGGACGTAACAAAATCGTATCCTCTAATACGAGTATGTATGTGCGATTTGTAAAATGTATTTCAGATATTAGAAATATATCTATATACTTTGTTTTCAACAATAATTCAATTTCATTTCGGTTTTTACTTACACCATTTGCACTCCAAATAGCAATTCTAAAGTTCAGTTGCATAATTTTTTAATAAGTAATGACATCATATTGATTAGCGTGTTTGTTAATTCAATTTGCTTATTGAGAAGCACTTCAATATTCTTCATTACATTACTGTCCCTGCTTGGATTGGCAGTTTCTGCATATGATCGCTTTAAATTATTGAAGCCATTGTTATCTCTTCCATGGCTACCATTAGGTTGATTAAGTGCTGGGAAATTGTGGATGATGATTCAATGCACTTGTCTTTCTCTTCCGCAGAAGCTCTTGATAAATATGTTAGATAACACCATTAATTGTTTAAGTAGTATTCAATAAAATTTCAAATACTGGAAATAAAAAATTAGGAAATAGTTTTTTTTTTCTGAATTTCTCTAAAGTGCTTGAGTAAGCAATACACAATTGTCTTTATATCGAATATCGATCCGATCTATTCTGATTCATATACATATCCATTTTGATAAATTTCACCAAAATCTGGTATCCGATCTGCAAAGAATTATACTCCTGTGACAGTTTTTTTGTCTTTATTATTACTTATATGGTTCCTTTGTTTTAATTTTTATATTCAATAACCTATTCGTAACGTTTATATTTATAAACATAAATATTTTGAAATTAATTATTTATACTCTAGTATAAGTATATTAACAGCTGATTAAAAAAAATCTAAACTACCAAACGCTCATGTGGACACTGGCCCATTAGCTCAGTTGGTTAGAGCGTCGTGCTAATAACGCGAAGGTCGCGGGTTCGATCCCCTCATGGGCCACATGATTATTTTTATATTTTATTTATATTCCTTTCTTAGTAGTAGATTCTAGGCAAGTACAGTGTAACCTCTCTAGTCCGGACCATCCATTAGTGCGAACAGCTCAGTGTTTTGAACATTTAAAAAAATTTTACCTCCGTAGTCCGGACATAAATTTGTTTTATTGATTCTTTCGTTAGTCCAACAACAACACAAAAGATAGAATATATAAATATGAAGAATTATTAGTTGTAAAATGGTTGGCTTATTATAAAATCTGTGAGGAGGTTGGACGTTTATATGGTACCAACCACTAAACTACAACACAAAACTTTAATTAACATTGGCTGATAAATGTAAAATGTTGGACTCGCTTGGAAAATCCATCAGAAAAGTTGGTGAACAGTTCAATGTCTCAAAAACCACAATATTTGATATTAAATCTAAAAAAAGGAATTGTTAGAAAATAAAGGTCTCAGACATGGAAAGGTACATTATATTTTGAAGAAAAAAATTGTTTAAATAGGTTTGTTTAGAAAAAAGAAAAATTTTAAGATTTGATGAAAATCCTCAGGTGGATGGCATGGTTTATTTAGCAGCCTTATTACCATGTGCCAATTTCTGTAGAAATTTTAATTTGGGGAATAATAATTTCTCTACAAGTAACGGCTGATTGCAAAAATTTAAGACATTTTATTGCATTTATTTTTTGAAAATAATTACCTTCATTCAGGAAATGAACGTTCGGTGAGAAACGGGAAGATCCACAGTTTTCGACAAAAATTTTGTTCAGTGATGAGGCCCCTTTCTGGCTCAACGGCAAAGTCAATAAACAATATTGCCGCATTTGGGCTGAGAGCAACAAGAAGAGGTTCAAGAGGTGCCATTATACCCAGAGCAACCACGGTTTGGTGAGGTTTATAAACTGGTGGAATCATCGGTGCATATTTTTTTTCCAAAAATGATGATGGCCGGAACGTAACCGAGAATGGTGCTCGCTATCGCGCCATGATATCAATCTTTATGCTACCTGAAATTGAAGCCCTTAATCTTGACGACACTTGGTTTCAACAGGACGGTGCTACTTGCCATACAGCTGCTCACACAATGCTCGAAGGAGTCATCCAAAATTCGACCCTCAGAATTTAAACCCTGAGACGTAGTTGTGGCCAACATTTGAAGGAAATTATATTCAAAAAAATAAATGCCATAAAATGTCCTTTCAAATTACCAATAAAGATTCCACACTTGATTTGAATTTTTATATTTTTGTTCTGAAAAAAAATCCTCTAGAAGGATCACCCTAAACAAGGCAGATAAGTCAGCGCTATTTTAGAGAGCACTTTTAATAAAAACATAGGTTCATTGCGAGAAGAATTCAGCACCAGGTAGAAAAATATAAAAAGATGGATTTACTTTCAAGTCCTGTGCGAACGCAGCTGGAACTCATAAGTTGTCTCTTCTTGTAATAGGCAAGTCTGCAAAGCCAAGGACGTTTAAAAACATTGAACTTCCGTTCGTGTTGGAAGTGTACCAAGAAGGCTATATGACGACATCGGTTTTTGAAGATTGGATTAAGAATGTATTTATGAAAAATTTCCTAACCAATTCTAACAACCCATTGAAAGCACTTTTGGTTTTGGATAAGTCTAGCTGTCGAGTTTTGTTTTTGCCTCTGTACTTCACTGCAATCCTACAGCCAATGGATCAGAATTTGATTCAGACTATCAAGGTTAGATTTCTATATCCTTTATATCTATACTATATCTTTTATATCACTTTCTTTAAGAAAATGATGCAAATATCATTAGTGTTGCCGGGGGACGATGAAGATTCTGTACCACTGATTCGGTTAAGAGAGACCTGTCAGGATATGAATAAAAATGCTCAACGTTGTCCATTCTTAATCCTTTTGACAATTTTGAAGTTGATTCACGTGGTGAAAGCTTATTTAATGTTATTTTTTTATTTCGCTTTGTGAATAACTTATTTCATAATAAAGTAAATAAAGACAACGATCTTTCGATTTGAACAAATTTTGTACTGTAGTCCGGGCACTGAATTATCTAAACTATAGTACAAGATTTTGTCAACTTAATCCTGATCAAGCTCGAACTATATCTGAGAGGTTATACTGTACTTTCAACTACGTGTAACTGAAGCAGAATACATTGTTATACCCCTCACCACTCTATGGAACAGGGTATTATAAGTTAGTTACATGGCCAATTTTGTAACTACCAAAAATATGTGGTTTACTGATCGACGTTTACTCCGATCTTCATGAAATTTGGTGTAGGTAGGTGTAAAGATTCAAAGGCGGACTGTATTTAAATTGAAAAAAATGGTTCAGATTAAGATAAAGCTTTCACACAAATGTTTAACCGATTTTATGCCTATAGCTCTCAAAGCCTTATTAAGCATTCAGTCTTGATGAAATTTGGCACCGTTCATAACGATCGATCAGTTACCAGCTTAGACATAAATGGGTTGTTGTTGTAACGGCACAAGTAGTACCGGGGTGGCAGCCCTTGGTCGATGATTGCTGCTTCGGGTCAATCCAGTACATATAACCGGGTTTCGTGGGATTGACAATAAATTGGTGGTATCGGTCCACGTTTTGATATAGCCCTAGTATAAAACGATTTAACATACAACCGTTTTAGAACACCAATTTCAAATCCGATTTTGATTATATTTGTTATAGTATATGGCTATGGACAAACGGCCAATCCTGGACTATATTAGCCCAATTTTGGATATAGCCCGCATACAAATTGTCTTGAGTCCCATGAACGGCTTCTAGTATACATGGAAGTTGGGTATCAAATAACAGTTTAACTTTCTAATAAAGTCAAAAATGAAATTGCAATTTACGAGGGCGACCGCAAAACTAACTGGCCTGCCACATGTTCTGTTTTACTAGCAACTTTTTTTGTTTTGTTTTTTAAAAGCAATCTTGTATAAGCCATCTGTCAAAATTTCCGAAATATTATTTACAGGTGATTGTTGAAGTAAACAAGTTTTATAATTTTTGAAAAATGGAAAATAAAGAGTTTCGTGCGGTAATTAAACACTTTTATATGAAAGGTTATACGCCACAATTAATCAAAGATGAATTGGATTCTGTTCATGGTAATAATGCACCATCATACCCCACCGTGAAATCCTGGGTTCAACAATTTAAAATGGGTCGTTCAAGTACGGAAGATGAACAACGCTCTGGAAGACCGAAAACTGCTACTACTATTGAAAACATTAGAAAAATATTTAATGAAGTAACTAAAGATAAACGAATAAAGCTCAGAGAACTTGCTGATATTGTTTAAATACACGAAAAACAAGTTTGGAGTATTTTACATGATGAACTCCACATGAAAAAGCTATCCGTAAGATATGTGCCGCGTTTGTTGACTTTGCCCCAAAAAATCGTCCGTTGGACCAATTCTGAGGAGCTTTTAGCGATTTATCAGCGTAATTCAATAGAGTCCTTGCGCCGATTCATAACTGTTGATGAAACATGGATCCATCACTACATTCCAGAATGCAAAGAACAGTCAATACAATGGATAGAAGCTGGTAAAAGTGGTCCCAAGAAGGCGAAAACTGTTAAGTCAGCAGGAAAAGTAATGGCCACAGTATTTTGGGATGCAAGGGGTATAATATTTATTGATTATCTTGAGAAAGGAAAAACTATAAATAGTGAATATTATTGTGCATTATTGGATCGTTTGAGTGAAGAAGTCAAGATAAAACGACCGCATTTAGAAAAAAAAAGTTCTTTTTCATCAAGATAATGCTCCTTCACACACTGCATCTTTAACTCAACAAAAACTGGCCGAATTACGATTTGAAATTGCTCCGCATCCATCATATAGTCCAGATTTAGCTCCTTCTGATTATTTCTTGTTTCAAAATTTAAAAAAAATTCTCGGTGGCAAAAATGTTCATCCAATAGCGAGGTTATTGCTGAAACTAAGGCATATTTTGAAGGTCTTGAAAAATCTTATTTTTCGGATGGAATTAAAAAACTTGAAAAACGTTTGATGAAGTGTATTGAGTTGAAAAATAAATAATAAAAATTCCAAAAAAAATGGTTCTTTTTATGTTAGGCCAGTTACTTTTGCGGTCGCCCTCGTAGCTATATTCAAATGGCGGGTCCGAAAATTAGGCTCATTTAAAAGTCACATAAGGGCACTGAAGTGTAATTAAGCTTTCTTACAAATTAAAATATGAGATTATTTTTAAAATCTGGATAAATTTAGAGCCAAAAATACATTTTCAATTGGCTTATCAGCATATTTCGAGTGCTGAGAGTAATAATGTCGGCATCTTTTGACTTTAGCTTTTTTTATTAGTTTTCTACTTAGAAAATATTATGGTCACAGAATTTCCCTTCCCGACATTCTACATTAATTATTGATATTTACATTCTCTATTCTGAAGGAGTTTTTGGGTATGCAAAAAATTGTTTAATTTTTTTGCAGTTGAGTTTTTTCAGTTTGGAAGGTCCAGAAGAAATCCACAGCTTATAATTCCCCGATTGAATTCTGATTTAGGTCGATCATTTCACGTGAGAGTTGCTCGCATTTTTAATAGTTTGCCTGTCTCGCTCAGATCATTTAATTACTCCTGCCATACTTATAAGAAAAAAATATTTCAACATGTGAAACATAATTTTTTGTAAATAATTAAAAAAATGGTTTTCTACGGGTATTTCATTGTCTTTGATTTGAAACAATAGTATTGGCTAGTAGTCTTAGTGTGTTTCACTTTCATGCTGCTGTTACACTACGCAACTTATCTAGTAGTCTTTCATTAATACCTTTTTTTGCGTAATTTGGGATATCAACAATTTTTTTTTTATTTTTTTATTTAAACGTATACTTAACTTAATACTTATTTATATTAAATTGTTTAATCTTACTTTAAGTTTTTTTTGACATTTTAAACAAATCTGAAGTAATTTTGTAACTATATAAGGCCTAAAGTCTCGGATACTTTTTGAATATCAATAAATGAAAAAATACGCCGCTTTTGAAGGACAAAAACACTCACATTACTCTAAAAATAGATAGTGGGAGTACTAACTTCCTTTAAGGTGTTACAATCTTCTACACTAAGTCAAAATACCTTGTACCTTGTCTTTCATATCAGGTGCTAATATATAATCGGTCCTAGATAATGGACCATGGCAAGAACAGAATGAGCTCAGATAAAAGTAAATATTGACACATAATATGGGGCCCATTAGCTCAGTTGGTTAGAGCGTCGTGCTAATAACGCGAAGGTCGCGGGTTCGATCCCCTCATGGGCCACATCAATGTTTTGCACTACACACAATCACATCGCAAATACCAACGCTAAGCTCAGTGAAAACACTTTACAATTGCAATGAGTTAATTTTAAGGGTCTTGATCCCATTAGGATTCGGCAGTACCCAAGTTAAAATGGGCCGAATTTATAGTCGCAAAAGAGCGATATACAATGGTGTGCGATGAAATAGATAGAGGGGTTTATGCTGGAATGGAAGTCCTCTTCCATTAGAGTTAAATAAATACAATTTTGATTCTGTTTTTAACCAAGATAATTACTTTTTGCTTACCGGCCAATGTACAGTATCGGACAAAACATTTGCAACTACCATTCAAAATTCAATTTTTAGTCCATATTATTTGTATGTTACTATTTCTCAAGGTAATTTTTGCTACATCTTCTTATTTGTAAATTCAGCAATAATTTTAGATATAGTTTGTGTTCAGTTATCTGGAATTTTAATTTTTATAGGTGATATGTGAAAGTAGTTATTATTTTGACGCGACAAAACAATTGCAACTCTTAAACTTTTTGTTGTTATTGTGTCAAAAACCGTTATGTTTTGTTTTGTTTTGATGACATTCGCAGTTTCTTGGTTTAAATCCACGTGTTTCTTTAATTGCAATAATATTTGGAAAGAAATACCAGTTCGGCTAGCATTTGGAAATATCGATAATAATGGCCCCAGATAAATTCGGTAAAGCTTTACGAAAGCTTATAGTGGACGATTTTAATCAAGGAATTTCTCAAAAAGAACTCTCCATTAAATATAAAGTGCATAAATCATCAATCTCGCGAATTTTATCACGTTTTCAAAAAACTAAATCTGTTGAAGTGATAAGCAAAGGCGGCCGGCCACGAAAAACTGATCAAAGGACAGACTCGTTAATTGTGAGAGAGATTAAAAAGTTTCCTTTTAAATCGGCTCCGAAATTGGCAAAAGAATTAAAAATACCAGTTAGCGCAAGAACCATTTCCCGACGTCTCGTTGACGCTGGTTTCTTAGCTTATCGCCCAGCGAAAAAGCCCCTCATATCTAAACGTAACCAATTGAAACGGCTACAGTTCGCTAAAGAACATATTAACTGGACAGTGAGCCAGTGGAAAAGCGTGCTTTTCAGCGACGAATCAAAGTTTAATATTATCGCCAGTGATGGCATAACTCACGTAAGAAGACCCAAAGGGAAGCGAGTTCAAAAAGAGTTTTGTGTAAAGACGGTCAAACATGGAGGTGGCCATGTCATGGCCTGGGGATGTTTTTCTGCATCGTATACTTGGCATAATGGATCGATGGGTTTACAAAGACATCCTTGACACCGTTATGTTGCCATATGCCGACTGGGAAATGCCGATACGCTGGACGTTTCAGCAAGATAACGATCCCAAACACACCTCGAAGGTGGTAAAGGATTGGTTTAGGCAACAAAAAGTTAATGTAATGCAATGGCCACCTCAGTCGCCGGATCTTAATCCAATTGAAAACCTCTGGTCAATTGTGAAACAGAAAATTAATCGTAATAACGTAAAAAATGTCGATGAATTTTTCAACCGGCTCCAAGATGCATGGTATGATATATCACAGGATACAATAAGTCATTTAATAGAGTCCATGCCGCGACGATGCATGGCTGTTATTAAAAATAAGGGGTTCGCTACGAAATATTAAAAAAAAAAGAGTTGAACATGAAATCTATTTAGGTTGCAATTGTTTTGTCTTACTTAAGTTGTAACTTTGTACATAATAAGTTACAACAAATTCAAAATGCTGAAGAAATAAAATTAATTTTTGTTTAAAATGGTTGTAGACGTTTACTTTATTACATAAATAAAAATTAAATTTGAATAACATAACCCCATAGTTTTATTAGACCAAATTATGAAATTTGTATGCTGGTTGCAAATGTTTTGTCCGATACTGTACATGTTTCTTTGCGAGTTGCAACTTTTTTTATTACACGTACTTCGTTTGGGGGTGTATGAAACATTTTGGACCCTATGGGCTGAAGATAGAATTTTACCGAAAAACGAGTCACTGTTTGGTGTGGGTTTTGGGGTGGTTACATCATTGGGCAATTTTTCTTCGATAGTGCCAAAATATATATGTAAGTATTTAAAATAAATTAATTGCAAATAAAGTTTTCAGAGAATTATCTTTATACTTTTTTTATAATAGAAGAGTGTGACAATTATGTGTGAAACAAAATATCGCCCAAATCGCCAAAGCTCCGGTGGCATACCTCTATCCGATGGTCCATATTTTTAATGACTCTGAGACAGCCTCTAGCTCTTGAATTGTTCTTAGCTTATTGGCGCACGCTTTTTCTATCCATAAAGAAAGAAGTCCAACGATGTCAAATTACATGATCGTATGGCAAGTGCACCCGAAGGTTCATATTTTCAATGACTCTGAATGAACTGTTCTTGGCGTCAATAACTCACTCTTTTTCTTTTAAATATCTGCAAAGAAAGGAGTCCAACGGTGTCAAATCACATGATCGTGGTGGAAAATTAACATCGCCGTTGTTTCGTTGGCATCCACCATCCTGTTGGAACGACATATCGTCCAGGTCCATATCTTCAATTTCTGGCCACAAGGAGTCCGTTATCATCTCGCGATGGCGAACACATTCTCGGTAACTGCTTGGCCGGCCCGTCGATTAGGCTGAACAAAAAAATAACGAAGTGCATTTTGATTTGAACGCCTATTTTCGTTAAAGGCTTTAACAACCTTTACGCGCTCTTCAATTGTGTAACCCTTCATGGTTGAATTTGACAAACGCTGAAACAAAAAAATGTTAAATTAAGTTGGTTAAAAAACTTGACGTTAAGTGTGACTCACAATCAACATCATGTAGTATGATTGGACCACCCTTTACAAAGCACAATTGACGAAAATGCGAATGCTTTTTAGGTATGGGCGATCAAAGGAAGTACATATGTACGACGGCATAAAACCTCAAATTCTCCAGAGGAACTTGTGGGGGCCCCGATATGGAGCAGAAGTTTTCTGCTATCATCACAAATGCAACACTGAACTTTTTTATATGTGACAGCGCATAGAGAAAGGGAACTAAGGGTACAAAAATCAATTTTCTTTTCTTGATGTGGACAACATCTGAGCATCGAATGAGACCGATCCCATGTTCCAAAACTGTTCCCTCCGCTTTATGAAAGTGAAGTCGACGATTCTAAGCGCAAATAGAAAGGCACCTAATCTTTAAAATGGCTCTCCTGAAAAAAACTTTTCATCAATTTTCACTTTTTTGATGTGGGCAACATCTAAGCATCGAATGAGACCGATCCCACGCCCCAAAAGTGCTCCCTCCCAGAGATATGCGCGTTTTATGAAAGTGAAGTCGACGGTTCTAAGCGCAAAATCTTTTAAATGGCTCTCCTGAACAAAACTGGTTTTTAACCATAGGTCCCTTTCTATTTTGCGCGTCAAATATGGTTTTTTATATTCAATTTATTTACTTTGTACGCTTGCAACTTCATGAAATTATTTTGCAAATTGTTAGCAAAACAAAACAGCTGACTTCGAATAATCGAAATTCTCTCCATATTACCCAAGGTTTATGTATAGAAGGTTACGCCATCCCAGCCCCCTTCCCTTTTCTGTTTTTGACGTTTGTCACCAATGACGTCACGCAAACTTTGTTCCTATTGGCTAAAAATTTCGAGCTAACAGCTGATAATATTTGTGTATTCATAACAGTGGGACAATTGACTATTTTTGCCATCAATTTATTTATTAGAGTTTATTTATTAGAGTTAAAGTTTTATTTAATTTTCTTTTTTTGGTATAAATATTTTTGGTAATGTCGGCATTTAATATTCTTAACCTAAAGTACATTCTGCACCGGAAAAACATTCTTTTTACATTTTCTTCAAGTTCAACACCTTCAGCTTCTTCTATGTGTTTTTTAAATATTGATTCGTTAGCCACAATGTTTTTTAACTAAATGTTTCTAATCAAACAATAAAAATGTTACTTATACACATACTCACATATTTTTTACTGTTGGTTTTCATACATTTGCCCACTGCACACTTAATGTTTACGTTTCGATTTGTTGTTTTATTTCTTCACAAATCTGACAAAGTGATTTCAGCTGTAGGGTTGCCAACTCACTGCAATATGTACATTTTTCACATGAAATCTTAGCTTTGTTAACTAAAAGTAGGCAGACATAGAGCTGGCAACCCACTTCTTTTTGATGTTTGTCACCAACTACGTCACCTAACGGCAATTTTTGCTGATGGCGTAACCTTGTATTTATAAACCTTGCATATTACCCTCCTTTCTGTTTGTTTAGAATTGGAGGATTTTATTCCCGGGGAAATTAAATTCCTCGGGAATTATCTCCCAGGGAGTTTTTAAAATCGGGCTGTTGTGTAAATTATTAAATGACAAAGTTTAACCTTTTTAATAAAACCAGAAATTTGAAAAAATATCAGTACATTTTTTTACAGCCGATTCAAATTGTATTATATCACAACAATTAAAATTGTTTATTAAAATATCTTATCACAAATTATTCGAGTAGCGCCATCTTTATATCACGTTTCGCTTTCTGGTACTAAATTCAAGAACACAACTCTGCCATAATCAGGCGTCGTAAATAAATGGCAATGCCCTGTTTTCATTTTGCGTCTGTTCATTTCTTTTTTGCAACCGTAAATTTGTACATTGTTCGTTCGTCCAATTAAATAAATGGTTTATTGCGTTCCTTGCACAAAAGTTAATCAAAATTCTACTTTTGAGGAACTCTAGACAGCATCTCAAAGCAATCCTTTTGCTCATCCAATAAATATGAGCAAAAGAAATTTATATTGCCGCAGGTAAGTAAGACAGCTTGTACAACTTTTATTTTTCATTTGATCTCGATCTTATGTGAGACTTCGTTAACAAGTTCGGCCATGTTGAAACTTAAAAGAAGCCCTCCATCTTGTTTAGCGTTCTGGCATATTTTGCCACATTCCTTTTTAAGGTTATGAACCAAAAATGGCATTGGGTTTAATACATACCTCGAAATAGTATGGGTCCTTATAAAGTAGGTGAGATTCGGTCGACTCGCCATTTTTATCGAAAAGTATTCTTAGTTAAATTCCTGGCAATTTATTGCATGCAATACATATAAAGCATTGACTGAGGAGCCGTTTAGTAAAAAAAATTATGACGTCGTCTTCGGAATGACCGGTTAATTTTTATAAGAGCAATCGTGTCCAGGAAGCCCACTGGGCCTTGTAAATGTTATCGCCAGGTTTGTACTCAAACGAAAGGATATTGTTCAAGGACTTAAAGCAGTAGATCGTGATGCCTTTGGATACGGGTCAATTTCACTGTAAAATGTCGCGCACTTTCTGCATCAAAAGAACCAATTTTTTTTTTAAAAAAAACTTGTTTTCATTGTTTTGAAGATTTTTTTCTAAACATCGTTAACTGCCATCCATACCAGAAGTCCCGAGTCCCTAGGTGACTCCTGTCCATAGCTGAAAGTCTGTAAGTTCGTCCACACTGAAAGAATTTTTAGTTAGAAAATCATTCTTAAGCCCTCTGGACGCGAGCCCATGTTCTTCATTTTTCCTGAATAATCCGCCCACGCCACAGAAGCTACTCCAAATTTCCATATTAGGGGACAAATTGTTTTTAAACCCTTAATACGTGTCCACTTAAATGATCCACTTTTCTGTAGTACAGGTGCGCCATTTAAAATTTGAATCGGTTGTCAAAAAAGTACTGATAACTTTTTAAATTCCAGGTTTTTTTGAAAAGCGTGAACTTTGTCATTTAATAATGGAACACAATATCATTCATATGACTACCACAACTGGCTCGGCCTCATCCGATGAACCCGATTTTCAGTACATTTTCGATTGCTTTGGGTCGAATCTCTTCAATGGCAACTTTGATATCAGGTTCAAAGCTTCAATTGTCTCTGGATGCGTAACATTTATTTGGCTACCCACAGAATAAAATCGAAAGGTCTCAAATCACAGATGCCAGCCGGCCAATTAACGTCACAATTTCGACAGATTATTCGATTTTTAGAAACACAGCGTTGGCTGTGAGACATGCGGCCCCGTCTTGTTAAAACTAAATGTCGTACATGGCACTCTCTTGAATTTTTGGAAACAAAAATTCGTTGAGCATGGCGCGGTTACGATTACCGTTGACGATAACGGCGAACAAAAATCGCCCGATGATGCCCCTAGCCCCTAAACCACACCAAACAGTGACTCGTGGATGCATTGGCTACTCAATAGTCACGTGTGTGTTCTCTAAGCCCCATAGCTTATTGACATAGCCACCAAGATGAAAATGAGCTTCATGTGAAAGCACGATTTTTCGGCAAAATTCTTTAGCTCCTGCCAAACAATCTTCAGCCCATTGCGCGAAGCGAAAACGCATCGGATGGTGTTCCATTATTAACTGAAAATGATCACACTTTCCAATAAACGCATCGGATGGTGTTCCACTATGAAAATGATCAAACTTTCCAATAAAACCAGAGTTTTAAAAAATATGATCAATACTTTTTTTACAACCAATTCAAATTTAAAATTTTAACTGACCACCCTATACATAGTCTAGGATATTTGGTATTTCTAAGTTCCGTGTTATATGAGCAGTGCCCTGTGAGTGGCTGATATATATGGTACAGGTGGGTAAACCATTTGCTGTATAAAGGTACGACAACTTGATAGCAGAGTTCTTGACGACTTCAAACAGGTTAGGAATCTACAAAATGGTACGACAAGTTTTTAAGAATTGCGGCATTCGGTAACCTTAAACGCTATACCCATGATGCTGCGATTATTTTAGGGCTGGATTAATTAAACTGTTGTATAATTTTTTTTGTCATTTCTTTTCCTGTTTTATGCATGGTACTATAGGGTGAAACATCTAGAGGTATTTTTTCAAAACAATAAAAATTCAAATCATATGTGAAATCTTTATTGGTCATTCGAAAGGACATTTTATGGCATTCATTTTTTGAATAAAATTTCCTTCAAAAGTTGGCAGCAACTACGCCTCAGAGTTTCCATTCTGAGGGTCCAATTTTGGATGACTCGTTCGAGCAATTCGACCGGTATGGCTTTAATGGCACGCGTAATGTTGGCTTCCAAAACCTGGATCGTAGCTGTTTTGTCAGCATAGACTTTGGACTTTGCGTAACCCGAAAGAAAAATGTCTAAAGGTGTGATATTACTCGATCTAGGCGGCCAACTCACCTGTTTTTTTTTTTCGTGAAATCAGGAGAGCCATTTTAAAGATCATAAAACGCGCATATCTCTGAGAGGGAACACTTTTGGAGCATGGGATCGGTCTCATTCGATGCTCAGATGTTGTCCACTTCAAAAAAAAGTGAAAATTGATTTATTTTTACCCTTAGGTCCCTTTCTCTATGCGTAAGTATGCCTAACTGTTTTTAATTGCTTATAAGAAAAAACCGCATATAAAAAAAACTTGGTGCATTTCTTGAAATTCTTGAACTCGTTATCTACTGTAGTTTCAATTGCTTGTTATATTGTGTCTTTTTTTACTGCAATAATGAATTACGAAGTCTGAGGTAAATGTGACTTCATTTAAATTCATTATTAACTTTAATTCGCTACTTTTTCACATACTGAACAGTTTTTTATGAAATTAAATACCACTTCATAGCGCTACGTATCGTGTTTCCCCTCTTGTCAGGTCGTGATTACACTACGGATAAAGAGAACATGAACGATAGTTGGCTAGTGGGAGCAAAATGTGAAGGGCAGAAGAGTATGATGAAGACAAATTCTGAAAACAAGCGCTGGTGTAGTGTGGCTGAATGGCTGTTGCTTTTTGTTTTTATTTTGTAGTGCGTCTGAGACAGCAGCATCTGTTTTGCTTTGCTTTATTTACCTGCTTCCATCTTTTTCGCTAATTATTCCGCCATAGTTTTGCCAAAGACATTTCGAAAAATATCAAAAGGGAGTACAATTCTTATTAATTCTCAAGTAATTTCCATAAAGGCTCTACCAAAAATGAAAAATCATAAGAAATCAAAAAAGTTCACGGAACATACGAGTAAATTCAACTTAAATGCCAATCACATCGATTCGCTGGTCGTCATACAAGAGGTGAAGAAACACCGAGTTATATACGATATGGAACATCCGAAATATCATGACCAGACGTACCGAAGCGAGGTATGGAATCAGATATACGTAGCGTTGTTTCCCAATTATTTCCAGTGTACTAAAGCCATACAGCTTCGAATCGGTAAGTGGCCAGTGGCCTGACAGTAGGATGTGTTCTCATGAATTGAATATTATGGCTTTTTTGCTTTACTTTTGTAGGGGTGCTAGTACGTCGTCGTTGGAAATCTGTACGCAATTATATAGCATATGAAGCCAAACTTATGGTAACCGCTGGCTATAATCGTAAAAGGGAAAGCACGCATTGGTCGGAACTGCAGTTTATATTGCCGTATATCAAAAGTTCATATTGTGAAAAGTAAGTAGAACAGCCTTTAGGGACTAACGATGCCAGGGGAAAGGTTTTTTTTTTCATCAAACACAATTTAAAAGTGTGCTATTCCTGGCTTGTTTTGGCTCATGTGAACTAAAAAAAGTCCCTTATGGTACACACATTATAGGTACTCAAATTTTATCAAATTTTGCTATTAACCTTAATATGAATATATTTTGGAAGTTTTGGCTGAAATTAGTTTAGAACTCCTGGACCCAGCAAACGGTCCTAAAAGCCAAAAGAAAATACCACCGAAAATATAGGCATATGTGACGCGCAAAAAGAAAGGGACCTATGGTTAAAACGACAGTGACTTTGGGAATCGAATCCCTTTAGGAATCCCTAACAATCTCTAATATTCCCCATTCGATTTGAATTTTCTGTGTTTTTTTTTCTTTAAAAATGCAGGGAACGAACCTCAAAATTATTCATCCTATACAAGTACAGACAAAAACAATAAGGCAAACTCATTGTACAATAAACAAAGTATAGTCACTAGCCCAACAACAACAAAAATAGTTCGCTACATTGTCAAAGTCACTTGAAAGAGAATGCCAAAAATACATACATATGTATTTGTAAATGTTTGATGATAACTGTTAATGATGGATACAAAATGTTTCCTTTACAAACTTCAACAAACTCCAGTGTCAAATTTCAAAATTGACAATTTAAATTACTACGAGAAAAAAATATAAAATCTGCTGTTAACAACTCTACCTTCTCAGCTAACCAAACGGCAAAATGTTCCGATTTTGGATCAGAATTCTTAACTAATTCTCTGAGGGAATTCTAATGCTTTTGCCGACATTTCGAAACCAGTTCTGACCGAATTCTGAACTGAAGTCTTGGGAAATTCGAAAGGAAATTTCGATTTCTCCGATCGAATTCTGAACGACTTCGGTATTCTGGCATTAAGTCTTATTAATTTTGGCTGTTTTACCGACTTTTCGAACCGAACTCTGAACGGATTCTGGGCTTTGTTAAATTTGAAGGTAAACAAACAAAAAACAAGAATTTGAAATATAAAAAAAACTAAGTCAAAAAGATAAGAACTCCGACATTTCTGAACACAAAAACAATAATTAAAAAAAAGGAAATAACAAAAATTTTAAACGAATAGACTACCTCAGATAAATAGTTTAGAATTCGTTGCGAGTTTGTTAAGGTAAGTCGAAAGAGAACGAAAAATTAATAAAAATCCCGCAGACAAGTCTAACAGAATGCGGGACGAATTCGTTCAGATATTTCGAAACATAATAAATAAAAAATCGAACATAATTCATAACGATTTCGGTAAGAATTCTCGAGAGAGTTTAGATATTGTTCAGAATTGCCTGATATCAGACATAGTCGACAAATTTGGTTTACTGGGTTCTTTAATGTACCATGGGGTAACTAAAACGGGAAAATGTACTATTTTATCAATCAAATGTTTGTTGTTTCATTTTATGTTATTGTTTATTTTATATATCCGAATTGAATAGAACAAAAGCTCGAAATAGTTCACTTAGAAAAATGATAAGAATATGTGACAGCGCATAGAGAAAGGCACCTAAGGGTAAAAAAAAATAAATTTTCATTTTTTGATGTGGACGTTAAGCATCCAAAAAGTGCTCCCTCCCAAAAATATGCGCGTTTTATGAAAGTGAAATCGACGATTTTAAGCGCAAAATGGCTCTCCTGAACAAAACTGGTTTTTAACCTTAGGTCCCTTTCTATTTTGCGCGTCACATATACATTTATCAGATCCAAAACATTTATTTTAAAAGACCAAGGTGAAAAGATCAATTACAATCGAACATACTCGTAGATAACAAAACTGCCCCACTTATAAGTGGGGCAGTTTTGGCGATCCCTGCATACTTCGAACAAAAGATAAAAAAAAAATATATTTTTTAGAATTTACCTCAATGAGTGAGAATTTTTAATTATCAGTGGGACAGTTTTGGCGCTCCCTGCACACTTTGAACAAAAAATAAAAAAAAAAACCTTTAAGCATGATTTTGAACCTCTTAAAGAGGGACTTTATTTTTAAGAATTTACCTCTATAAGTGAGAATTTTTACTCGTTTACCACTATGAGTGGGATTTCCCTTTTTCATGCCGTTCCTCCAAATGACAATTTTATGGTTTTTTTCTCTTTTCTCTCTTGTTTTTGCTTTTTAACTTAGGAAGTTTTCGCGGAGTGCGACTCAGGATTGTCATGTTTTGCGATTTTTCGGCAAAGATAGGGTGATCAAATTAGAGGTATTTTTTCAAAACAAAAAATACCAAAATTTAATTCAAGTGTGGAATTTGTATGGCTCAAAAGAACATTTTATGCGATTTATTTTTTAATATAATTTCCTTCAAATGTTGGCCGCAACTACGACTCAGGGTGTCCATTCTGAGGGTCCATTTTTGGATGACTGGTTCGAGCATTTCGACCGGTATGGCATTATTGACACAATTCTTAAACCTGTTAGCTTCTTAAGCCTGAATCGTAGCTGGTTTGTCAGCTTAGAATTTGAACATGACGTAGCCCCAAAGAAAAAAGTGTAATGTTTTGATATCTCACGATCTAGGCTGTCAACTTACCGGTCCAAAACGTGAAATTAGCTGCTTTTCGGAATGACCTCTCAATAGATCCATTGTTTGAGCAGCTGTATGGCTAATGACTCCGTCCTGCTGAAACCAAATATAGTCAAGTTTACGGGCTTCAATTTCATGTAGCATAAAGTCCGATATCAAGGAGCTATAGCTAGCTTCTTTCAAGGTTACGTTCCGGCCATCATCATTTTTAAAAACTGTGGATCGATGATTCCACCAGCCCATAAACCGAACCAAGCCGTGGTTATCTCTGGGTATAATGGCACCTCTTGATTCTCTACTGGTTGCTCTTCAGCCCAAATGCGGAAATTTTGTTTATTGACGTTGCCGTTGGGCCAGAAATGGTCCTCATCACTGAACAAAATTGTGGTCGAAATACGTTTCTCACCGAACGCTCATTTCCAAAATACAGTTGCACAATTTGGAGACGTTGTTGCGGTGTAAGTCAGTCTTACCATGATGAAGTGCCAAACAAAACTAAAAAGAAAAGCAAAAGTTTAACACAATTCAGGCGTAATATGTAAGAAAAAACACTATTGAAAAAATACCTCTAGATTGATCACCCGTTATATGGCGGATTTTATGAAAAAGCCCTAATTTGAGTTTAAAAGGTCTTAATGCAAAAGTAGCTTATTCTAAAACGCCGAAAGTCTCAATTTTTAGTCGGCATTTTCGATAGTTTGGCTTATATTTGATTGAATGACTCCATTCTATGTATTTTTGTACCTACCATCATTAGATATAGGGGCACAGATTTAGTATATCTGCTGTTATAGTTTTGAGATTTTTTGTGGTAATTTTGACCAAAAATTTGGCGACAGAAGTAAATAAAACCTGATGCATTAAATGCATTGAAAATGGGATAGAAATTAAATTACCTGGATGAGTTGGAAACTGTATTAGTGGGAATAAACAAGCGGTCCCTTGCGATTCCACTTATCCAGGTTCGACTGTATCTTTAAAACCTTGACTTAAGAGCAAATATTTAGTAGTATAACCTGTATCTTGTATAACAATTTTCATCTTGTGGGCATTAGTTCAACCAAATACAGAAATAGGGATTTTCGGAATAGAATATTGACTGTTTCCCCATAATTCATCTTTATTGATTTTATTGGTTCATTTTTTATTTTTGACTATTATCTTTAAATGTAGTTTACGATTAAGATCGGGGAATTCTGCAGGACATGGTGAAACATACAATTTATTATCATGAAACCAATTTTTTTTGCTGGACCCGAAATTTGTTTTTCTTCGTAGTCCTGTTGAAATATTTATTGAAATGCCATTTTTCATTCTGAATAGGGCAGCACCACTTTGCTTATGATTTGTTTATATAGATTTGTATCCATGTTTTCCTTTATCCATTATATAGGGAGGTTACATTTTAAGGGCCGATGTTGATTTTGAATAAAACACAAATTATTTAGGAAATTATTGTAATTGTTTTTTATAATGATAATATTGGTATGGTTCAATTATGTGCATGACAAAATATCGGCCGGTGGTCCAAATTTTCGTTGACGCTGAGGCCTAATGAGGTTCTATGCCGTTAATGTGTCGAATTATCTCATACTTTAGCTCTTGAATTGTTGCTGGCTTTCGTCGTACACTTTTTCTTTTCAATAAACCCAAAGAAAGAAATCCCACGGTGTCAAATCACATGATCTTGGTGGCCAATTAACATCGCCACAGCGTGAGATAACACGGTCATTGAATTTGTCGCGCAAAAGAGCCATTATTTCGTTAGCTGTGTGGCCAGTGGCACCGTCCTGTTGACACCACATATCGTCCACATCCATATTTTCCATAAAAAGTTCGTTATCTTCTCACGATGGCGGCGAACACCATTCACAGTAACTGCCTGACCGGCCTCATTTTGGAAAAAATACGGCCCGATGATGCCGCCAGCTTATAAACTGCTCCCAACAGTCACTCTTTGTGGTTGCGTTGTTTTTTCGACAATAACTCTTGGATTACCATTCCCCCAAATGCGTCAATTTTGCCTATTGACGAATCTACTGAGGTGAAAATGTGCCTCATCACTGAAGATGCTTTTCTTCATCATCCACTGTTGCCATTTCTTGCCACCATTCAGACCATTGTTGACGTTTGGAATGGTCAAGAGACTTTAGATCTTGAGTCAATTGCACCTTGTAAGCGTGTAAATGCAAGTCTTTATGCATAATATTTATCAACGTCGAGCGTGAGATGTGCAGTTGTTGGGCCCGACGACGAGTTGAGGTGGGCGGCTCTTCAGCCACACTGTCGCGAAAAGCAGCAATATTTTCTGTAGTTCGAGCTGTACGAGCATGCACTGGTGTTTTCACATCTCCTACAGACCCGGTTTGATCAAATTTTTGCACGATTTTCCGATTGTACCCACATTTGGACGATTAAATTGACCTAAAAAAATTCACTTGTTTTGAACGTCCATTTTCATAATAAGCCTGAATAACTTTAACGCGTTGCTCGCTTGTGTAATTTTCCATGGCTCAAATTGGGTTAGCCTGAAACTGAGAAATATGAAATGAAATGCAGAAACAAACTGGACGTTTAGGTGCGGTTCACATTTAACATCCACCCTTTATTTGGCCATGTTTAATGCCAAGAACCATGTTACGATGTTAATTGTGAGTCACACCTTACCGTCTAGTCTTTTTTTTTGCCTAACTTAATTTGAACTTTTCTTTTTACAGTGTTTGACAAATTTAACCATGGAGGAGGGTTTTGTAAGCCGATTTTCGACTATAAAACCCTACGACTTATGGGTATAACAAATTCAAAGTCCGCAAGTCGACTTTTTGTTTTTAAAATAGTCTAAAAGTCGACTTTATTATGTTATTCTACTTAGTAGGGACATAAATACTGTTACACACGTTTTATGCTGTAAAATAAATAGTACTGAATGTATTTGGACCAAATATTTTTTAATATATTTATTGATGTATATTGTATCCCAAAAGAATCTACTTATTCGAAATGTCCGCCTTTTGCCTTTACACACGCCTTAAGTCGCCCTGGCCAATCGTCAATAGCTGCACGAACCTCGTCCATTGGAAAATTGGCCACAGCTCGAACCAAAGCAGTCTTAAGAGATCCAATGTTTGGGGTATCTTGTGGCAAACCTTGTCCTTTAAAACCTTCCACCATTTGTAATCCAATGGGTTCAAATCTAGACTGCCTGAGGGCCATTCTTCAGAGGAAATGAACGCTTGCGAATTGTTTCGAAGCCAGGCCTGGGACCTTATGGGCTGGCGCAGAATCCTGTTGAAAAGTCCATGGCTGGTTTTGGAACAGGGGATTGTTAAAAAGCTTCACAACATCTTCCAAAACGGTTTCTTGGTAAACTCTGGCCGATATTTTGACTCCTTGTTCGCAGAAATGCAGACCCCAAAGTAAGAGACACCCCACCAAACCATGACTGAAGCTGGGTGATGACTCTTTTCCACCCTTGCTTCCTTAGATAACCGCGCATACACTCTTATCATTTTGCTTGTTAAATTTTTCCTGAAATGTAAAACTTTTTTTATCGTGTGAAAAAAAATTTTCTGTGCAAGTTATCAACGTGCTTCAACAAAAGATGTTTCCATTTTTCAATTCTTTTTTTTTTAAAGCTGCAGTCAATAAATGTCCTGTACGTCGTTTGAAAGCACCATGTCCCAAGACTTTTTAAATAATTCGACTCATAAATAATTCATCTCACGGGCCATGATTTTCTGTTTTCGGAACGGATTTCTGTGAATTCTTGATTTAACGGCTTTGATGACATGCGTCGTTCGAACAGAGCGTGGGCGGCCCGACCGGTGGCGGTCTTTTACATCTCCAGTCTCCTCATACAGTTTAATGCCTCGGTAGACGGACATGCGGCTAATCCCTAGTAACCGGAGCGTTTTGAAAATATCGCTTTTTTATTTCACACTTGAAAAGCGCAGTTTCAGCGATACGGTTCTCATTATCTGACCACTCCATGATGAAAGTTGAGACAATTTCAAAATGCCGTTACAGACTAACGCTATTAAGGTTAGCTATCAAAACCCACATGTTGTAACAGTATGTATGTCCCTACTCAGTATATTGGAAACAATTCAATAAATTTCACATATTATTTCTCCAAATTTTGGTTTTAGAATTTAAAAATATATTTTATTTATCGCTTTTCTAAGCCTAGTCTTTACCGGTTCTACTACAAGTCCTTTTTTCTTTGCATAATTAATACTTCTTTCACCGCTTTTACCACAAATCCGTTCCTTTACTTTTTCTTTTCTGGGAGAACATTCGTTAAAAATCTTTGACTAGTAAAAAGATGATCTATATAATAAAAGCTATTAGTGTCGCATCCCTAAACAAAAATCGATTTTTACTTCGTGTAATACTTTTATTTTCTTTAGGATGATTCATTTAAAATTTCTTTAAAGTGAAAACCTATTCCAAAATTAATTTTTGGCATTGTTGTAAGATTCTTGAAAATTACCCGGGATGACAACTCCCGTCTCGGGTATCCTACTCACAAAATTTAAACAAGAGCGCTTTTATTATTTTTTTCTTTATCTTTCATTACTTTAAATTTTATGTATGTATAGGGGCTAATCCAAAACAAACACCAACTGCTGTAGGGTTAATCCATGGCCCAACTTAACATCATGTACAGACCACAATTTTTTTTAGATACTTTCATAAATGCGACCCTTACTCTCTTACTGATGGATGTCACTACCTCAAATCAAATAGTCGTTTTAATCACATTAAAAAAACTAGGCTCTATCTCGCTTTGTTGGTTTTACAAACATCAACAGAGTACAAACCCCCAACATTATGACTAGCGGAAAATATATACTCTGCACGCTGCTAAAGATATATCATACTTATCAAGATCTCTCTTACTCTCCATAGGGTTGCAGCAAATATGGGCCTAAAACGTTTGCACGAAGAGGACTCAAATGAACAGCCGGCTTTTAACGTTGAATCTAACGAAGACCACGATGATGACAACGATAGTTTTCGTAAAGAAGAACTTATTAAAGAGGAGGAGGATCCCTACCAACAATACAATGAGGATTATCCCGACTATGCTACTGTACGGGTTTATGAGGATATAAGTCCAGTTCTGACGCCATCTTCTAGTCAGCACATAACGACGACAACTACAGCAACCAAGCCTACCACGGACCAAAACGACGTTGATCAAAATTGCCATTCACGCAGCGCTTCACCAACGTTAACACCAAGACCAGCTTCGTGCGAACATTTTCAAAAAATCGATTATGTTGAATCGCTTCGTAAACGTCGACGTACTGAAAGCACTTGGGATAAGAGCAAGTCCTGGGATACGCAAGAAAAGCTCTTAGATTTACTCATAGACACTGAATACCGGCGCCTACTGTCGCTGCCAGAGGCTGAACCCAACGATTTGGACCACATGTTTTTCATGGGTTTGGTGTCTGATTTTAAACAGATACCGGGCCATATGAAAATAATAGTGAAGGCCAAAATTACCACAATTATTTCAGGGGCCAGGGGTTAGCCAGTTACATGTAGTATACATGTAGTATTTTTAGGTTATGGTATGTAAACTAGATTTAGTTTTGTAAAAAGCAACATTATGAATTTGTTTTTAAGTTATTGTCTACCACTTTTAACAAGGAAGCATTGTTTTATTTCGTTTTTTACACTTTAAAAAGTAGTTTCAGAAGAAGATTTTTTTTGTTTTCATTATTTTCAAAAGTTTTTTTTCCTAATTTTGTATACCACTTTTAACATGAAAGCATTGCTTCATTTTGTTTCTTACCCTTTAGGGCCCCCGCAGACTGCAGACTTTTTATCGGCCGATAGTTTGGTCGGCTTCTTAATCAGTATGGTTACAATCAGTTACAAACTATTTCGAGAATAGTTGACCGACTGTTGGATAGTCTGCGCCCTGTTCACCAAACAAACTGTTTAGTTGGCTCGGTGTGCGCACTTTCAGCCCAACCCGACTAAACTATCGTCCGATAGTTTGGTCGGCTTCTTAATCAGTATGGTTACAATCAGTTACAAACTATTTCGAGAATAGTTGACCGACTGTTGGATAGTCTGCGCCCTGTTCACCAAACAAACTGTTTAGTTGGCTCGGTGTGCGCACTTTCAGCCCAACCCGACTAAACTATCGGCCGATAAAAAGTCTGCAGTCTGCGGGGGCCCTTAATAGAAGTTTCGGGGGAAATATGTTTAGGAGTTGTTTTGTTTTCATTCATTTTCGAAATTTTTTTTGACCAGTAAGCCAGAAAAGCAGTTTTTTTCATTGTATATAAACTTAAAAAATACTGAATTCCAATTTTTTTGTTTTTGACAAAATTTGTACACAACAAAAAAGAAACATTTACAGCTCGAACGCAGAAATTTGAATTTTGTATGACAATATGTTATTATAAAATTTGTGAATAATTTGCTTCACTTCAAATTTAGCGATAGTCCTGTAAAACATATATATTGAAGACTAGTTCTCAACCAGCAACTTAATGTGTTCGATTATCCGAAAACAAAAGGCAAAGTGTATTTTACGGTGTTTGAGCCTTTCTTAATTTTACTTTAATGAAATTACCAGACTGCTTTAAAAAAAAATTGACGACTTTTGTCGTGTTTTTTTAAACAGGCAAAATTCACTTAATACACGTTAAAGCGAAAACTTCATACCTTTATTTTTTTAAATAAAGCCTAGTATTTAGATAGTTCACGTGAAAAATGTAAGTTGCCCCCAAAATGACTCACTAGGCGTGTTTTTTTTTGTTGCTCGGTTTTTAAGCAAGTAAGAGGTCACTAACGCATTACTTTCACACCGTTTATAAAAACATAAAAAAGGCTTTGTTTACAAAAACAGATTACCATTTTTCGTCATTAAAAAAGTTATTCAAGAAAATGACCTTTAGCGAGCTCGGCGGTCACTCGCTTATAGTATTTCTTGAATAACTTTTTTTTCTACAAATCCTTATTTATCATTTCAAATGTGTTATATCGCAAAGTGTTGTTTAGTTCTTCTCTACATAGAAAATTCTAATTTTTATTTTATAAAGTTATTGGCTTAGCGATCACATTGTTTCGAAAATTTTAAGTTTTTAGGATAAAGTTATTCAAGAACGATCTTTAGCGAGCTCGGTGGTGACTCGCTTATAGTATTTCTTGAATAACTTTTTTTCTATAAATTTTAAGTTTTCATTTCAAATGGTTTCTGTCGCAAAGAGTTGTTTAGTTCTTCTCTACATAGAAAATTCTAATTTTTATTTTATAAATTTAATGTTATTGGCTTAGCGATCACATTGTTTGTTTTGAAAATTTCAAGTTTTTAGGATAAAGTTATTCAAGAACGATCTTTAGCGAGCTCGGTGGTGACTCGCTTGTAGTATTTCTTGAATAACTTTTTTTCTATAAATTTTAAGTTTTCATTTCAAATGGATTATGTCGCAAAGAGTTGTTTAGTTCTTCTATACATAGAAAATTCAATTTTTTTTTATAAATTTAATGTTATTGGCTTAGCGATCACATTGTTTGTTTCGAAAATTTCAAGTTTTTAGGATAAAGTTATTCAAGAACGATCTTTAGCGAGCTCGGTGGTGACTCGCTTGTAGTATTTCTTGAATAACTTTTTTTCTATAAATTTTAAGTTTTCATTTGAAATGGTTTATGTCGCAAAGAGTTGTTTAGTTCTTCTGTACATGGAAAATTCAATTTTTTTTTTAAATTTAATGTTATTGGCTTTGAAAATTTCAAGTTTTTAGGATAGAGTTATTAAGAACGATCTTTAGCGAGCTCGGTGGTGACTCGCTTATAGTATTTCTTTTATAACTTTTTTTTCTATAAATTCTAAGTTTTCATTTCAAATGGTTTATGTCGCAAATAGTTGTTTAGTTCTTCTAAACATAGAAAATTCAATTTTTTTTTTATAAATTTAATGTTTCTGGCTTAGCGATCACATTGTTTTGAAAATTTCAAGTTTTTAGGATAAAGTTATTCAAGAACGATCTTTAGCGAGCTCGGTGGTGACTCGCTTATAGTATTTCTTGAATAACTTTTTTTCTATAAATTCTAAGTTTTCATTTCAAATGGTTTATGTCGCAAATAGTTGTTTAGTTCTTCTATACATAGAATATTCAATTTTTTTTTATAAATTTAATGTTTCTGGCTTAGCGATCACATTGTTTTGTAAATTTCAAGTTTTTAGGATAAAGTTATTCAAGAACGATCTTTAGCGAGCTCGGTGGTCACTCGCTTATAGTATTTCTTGAATAACTTTTTTTTCTATAAATTCTAAGTTTTCATTTCAAATGGTTTATGTCGCAAAAAGTAATTTGATTTATCTATACACAGAAAATTCTAAATATTTTTTTAATAAATTTGAAGTTATCGCCTTAGCGATCACATACTAGCTTAGTAACCGAGTACCAAAAACAGCGCCATTAATGCGGATTTGCCATGATTTTTGTATATAATATAAAAGACATTTAATTTATTTTGCAGGGATTTGAAAAAAGAGGATACAATTGTTTGCTGTGGTTCTGACAATTTTTTTTGTTTTGAAAAATTTGTTTTTGATACTAAGAGGATTTTTGTGTTTGTCAAATAAAAAAACTTTAATACAGGGTGGCTGATGAACATTAATTCGTATACATTATTTGATCTTTTTTCAGTTGAAAACTAATACTTACTTATGATTTTTTTAAGTTTTGCAAAATAATGGCTCTGATAATGGTTGTCGTTGTCGAAAAATGACTAAGAGCTAATTTGCTTCAAATTATACAAGAATACACTAGTCGACAATGACAACTGTGATAAGGACAGCCGAATTTAGAATTTTTACTTTAAGCCATTCAAATTGATATTGATTTTGTTTTGTAAACTTCCTGTTCGCATTAGTCCCACAATAAAATATCGGGTGCAGTATGGTAAGAAGACAATATGGGCCAATAGAAAAATAAACTCTTTAACATCTGTAAATAACAGCCTGAATTGACTATAAAAGTACGACCATAGCAGCATTCTCAGCTACCCTGTATTTCTTAACTGAATTACAAATTTTCGATAGTTTCAACATTCTGTTTTAGTTCAGTATTTTTCCGATATTTTTTAACTCTAAGAAATTCATGAATTTTCCTTTAAGTTATTTTTTTCATTTCGAGCAGAGCAAGAGTTTTTCTTAAACTATTTTTTAAAATTTCATTACATACTTATAATTGTCATATACTCGTACTACTCATAAGCAATCTCGTTTCTTAACAATGTGAACCTTTGGATTTGGATAACAATTTCCAGACTAACTTTCTCTTGAATTTAATGTACCTCAACGTAAAAATATGAAAAAATGTTTTCAATTTCGAAAAATAGTTTTTTAAACTGCTGAAAGCAGACCTTATTTTTATCCACAGTTCTTTGTCTTTTCCTTATTAATAAAACTGAAAATAATAGGCCTTTTCTTTTGTTGTTCGGCTATTAAGCAACTTAATTGAATTAAAATGTTTCGATAGTTTCAACATTCTGTTTTACTACAATATTTCTCAAATAATTAGTATCTCTAAGGAATTCATGAATTTTTTTAAGTTATTTATTTATCATTTTTAATATCAAGAAGAGCAAAAATTTTCCTTAAACTATTTTTTAAAATTGTATTACAAAATTGTTATATACTATCGTAAGCGACTCATAAGCAATCTCGGTCTTAATGTAAACCTTAAAACTTGGATAAGAATTTCCATAAATACTTTTTTGAATTTAATGTACCTCAACGTAATAATCCGAATTAATTTTTCTAATTTGAAAAAATAATTTTTGAAACTGATGAAAACTGACCTAATTTCAATCAAACCGATCATTTTTATCTCCAAGAAAATCAAGATTTTTTATGTTATTTATTTATTAGTACAGTATTACTACAATATTTCTCCGATAATTTGTATCTCTAAGGAATTCATGCATTTTATTTAAGTTATTTATTTTTTCTCCGATCGTTTTCAGTTTGAAGAAGAGCAAGAATTTTTCTTAAACTACTTTTTAAAATTTCATTACAAAATTGTCATATACTAACTAGCGTAAGCGACTTATAGACAATCTCCGTTCTTAACAATGCTTCTTTATCAACGGGATAATTCGATTAGTATGGTACAAAATGTTCTCCTTAATTTTATGAAATAATTTTGTTTAACCATAAAAACTTCCAGAAATAATTTCTCTTGATTTTAATGTACCTCAACGTAATAATATGAAATAATGTTTTTAATTTCGAAAATTAGTTTTTAATACTGCTGAAAGCAGACCTTATTTCATTGTCATTTCTTAATAAATAAAACTGAAAATAATAGGCGTTTTCTTTTGTTGCTTGGTTATTAAGCGAGTAAGATGTCAGTAATGCGATAAACCCACACCAAATGTACGAAAAAAGGAAAAATGTTCCCAAAACTGTTTCACAGAAATATCTTAATTTTTTTTTGTAAAGTTTTCAAGCTATCGCCTTAGAATTTACTTGCTTAATAACCGAGCACCAAATAACACGCCCAATAATATAAATAAAAAAATATAATAAAAAAGAATAATAAAAATCTAAAACTCAATCATGTTTCTTTTATAATATTCAGAAATATTTCCAATTTCGTGATGTATCGATACTGACGCAATATATTTGGTTTATTGGTATCGTTTTTGTTAAAGACTTGCAAATTTGCCAAATATTACAAAAGTTTACCAAAGTAATATATTGTAGAATAATTGGAAAACATTATTTAAAAAAAATTTACAAAAATTTGTGGAAGAGATAAAAAAAACCTTGCTAATTTAACTTAACAATGGTATGAAAAAGAAAATGTTTTATTTGCTCTAGGCCCGTCGAGAAGAACAGGTGATGCTTGGTAGAAAGTAAGGATATTGTAAAATTTAACTGTGCGTTATTAAACCAAAACATTCTTTTTATAAACGTTTAAAAGAAAATGGTCACCATCAAAGTCAAGTGTAGTGCCACTGATGCAGAAGATGCACACGTTTTTCACTGAACCCGATGTAGGATGCTTTGGTCAATGAAAAACTGCTGGACCTTGATTCAGGAGTCCAATGCGAAAATCAGGCATTTGTATCTGAGCTCCCAGTAATAGAACGTGCTTTGAATAAAGATGAATTTGACCAGGAAGAACCTGTAAATGCGGCAGCAACATTGAACATCCAACGCCTACAAGCTGTTGTCTGTGGAGATTGGAAACGGAAGAAAAGTTATGTTGTTGTAGCGCCATATAGTGTCCAGGTGACAGCCCTTGGCCGAAGAATTCCTCCTTCGTGTCGATCCGGTGCATAGAACCGGCTATTGTAGAAATGTAAGGAAATCATTAATCTTAATTGTGCGTAAATAAACATATTTTTTTTATTTTATAAAGGTTTAAAAGAAAATGGTCACCAACAAAGCCAAGTGTAGTGCCACTGATGCAGAAGATGCAAAAGTTTTTCACTGAACCCGCTTTAGGATGCTGTGGTCAATCAAAAACTGATGGACTTTGATTCAGGAGTCCAATGCTAAAATCAGGGTTTTGCATGTGAGGTCCCAGTGATAAAACATGCTTTGAATAAAGAACAAATTGACCGAAAGAACCTGCAAGTGAATGCGGCAGCAACATTCAGCATCCAACGCCTGCCAGCTGTTGTCTGTCGAGATTGAAAGCGGAAGAAAAGTTATGTTGTTGTAACGGCACATAGAGCCCAGATGACAGCCCTTGGCCGAAGAATCGATCCAGTGCATAGAACCGGCTGTCCTGAAAATGTAAGGAAATCGTAAATCTTAGTTGTGCGTTAATAAACCAAAACATTTTTTTATTTCATTTAGGTTTAAAAGAAAATGGTCACCAACAAAGCCAAGTGTAGTGCCACTGATGCAGAAGATGCAAACACTTTTCACTGAACCCGCTTTAGGATGCTGTGATCAATCAAAAACTGCTGGACCTTGATTCAGGAATCCAATGCGAAAATCAAGAATTTGTATCTGAGCTCCCAGTAATAGAACGTGCTTTGAATAAAGATGAAATTGACTAGGAAGAACCTGTAAATGCGGCAGCAACATTCAACATCCAACGCCTGCAAGCTGTTGTCTGTGGAGATTGGAAACGGAAGAAAAGTTATGTTGTTGTAGCGCCATATAGTGCCCAGGTGACAGCCCTTGGCCGAAGAATTCCTCCTTCGGGTCGATCCGGTGCATAGAACAGGCTATTGTGGAAATGTAAGGAAATCGTAAAGCTAAATTGTGCGTTAATAAACCAAAACATTTTTTTTATTTTATTAAGGTATACAAGAAAATGGTTACCATCAAAGCCAAGTGTAGTGCCACTGATGCCGAAGATGCAAAAGTTTTTCACTGAACCCGCTGTAGGATGCTGTGGTCAATCAAAAACTGCTCGACCTTGATTCAGCAGTCCAATGCGAAACTCAGGGATTTGCATGTGAGGTCCCAGTGATTAAACATGCTTTGAATAAAGAAGAAATTGACCGAAAGAACCTGCAAGTGAATGCGGCAGCAACATTCAGCATCCAACGCCTGCCAGCTGTTGTCTGTCGAGATTGAAAGCGGAAGAAAAGTTATGTTGTTGTAACGGCACATAGAGCCCAGATGACAGCCCTTGGCCGAAGAATCGATCCAGTGCATAGAACCGGCTGTCCTGAAAATGTAAGGAAATCGTAAATCTTAGTTGTGCGTTAATAAACCAAAACATTTTTTTATTTCATTCAGGTTTAAAAGAAAATGGTCACCAACAAAGCCAAGTGTAGTGCCACTGATGCAGAAGATGCAAAAGTTTTTTACTGAACCCGCTTTAGGATGCTGTGGTCTATCAAAAACAGCTGGACTTTGATTCAGAAGTTCTATGCTAAAATCAGGGATTTGCATGTGAGGTCCCAGTGATAAAACATGCTTTGAATAAAGAAGAAATTGACCAGAAGAACCTGCAAGTGAATGCGGCAGCAACATTCAAGTCCAACGCCTGCCAGCTGTTGTCTGTCGAGATTGAAAGCGGAAGAAAAGTAATGTTGTTGTAGCGACATATAGTGCCGAGGTGTCAGCCCTTGACCGAAGAATTCTTCCTTCTGGTCGATCCGGTGCATAGAACCGGCTGTTGTGGAAATGTAAGGAAATCGTAAATCTTATGTGTGCATTAATAAACCAAAACATTTTTTTTTTATTTTATTTAGGTTTAAAAGAAAATAGTGACCATCAAAGCCAAATGCCACTGATGCAGAAGATGCAAATATTTTTCACTGAACCCGCTTTACATGAGGAGACGAAGGTTCTTAACGTGCGCAGACACAATTTTCTGCTGTCTAAGCAATACCTGCTAGGGAGTTTTTGCAGCAGTCATCCTAACCACCATCTCTTGGACAGAATGCCTCCTCCCAGGCAGATCAGGTGCGATCTTCATAATCCAGAGAGAGAGAGAGGTCCCAGCGGTACATGAGAGAACCTTTGGATTATCGAAAGTACCAGACTGGTGTGAACGTCATTCACGCGGATGAAGTCACAGAAGCAGTATCCAGCTATAGCGTGAATGTAGTGCTAGACTCTACCTCGGCAGACGCGCGTGGTTCTGACGCAGCTGAGATCTGTATGGTGCAGCCGCATCAATTCTTACTGGACACGAATTGATGCTAACGTTCCGGACATCTTTCCCGCCTGCCACCAGGGACCACATGATGTGCTGCACCTCTTCAATTGTCCGGCCTAGCCCACTCAGCTGACCCCCAGATCTCTGTGGAGAATAATACTTCTAAATAAATATATTGTTGTTACAACAACTACCTCGGCAGACGCGGTGGTTCTGGCTCAGCTGAGATCTGGATGGTGCAGCTGCCTTAATTCTTATTGGGTACGAATTAATGCTAGCGTTCCGCACGTTTGTCTCGCCTGCCATCAGGGACGACATGACGTGCTGCGCCTCTTCAATTGTCGGTCAAACCCACTTAGCCGATCCCCAGGTCTTTGTGGACGAATCCATTTCAAATGGCGCGTTTCCTCCACCTTGATATCGAAGCAGAACAACAACGCGCCTGCATAAAGAGACTGATTTCTTCATCCACTTTTTATCTGGTAAGTTTATATGGTAGTCTGCTGGTAAGCGCATCTTGTTATACCCTCCACTGAAGCATGTCACTCCGTTTGTAACGTCACGAAATAAAGATCAGATACCCTAAACATATATATTTATATTATTGATCGTCGTATAATTCTAATACGATCTAGCTTTGTCCGTGTGTATGTTGATAGCGATAAAACGAATCAAACTAGGCTGCATTATGATAGCTTATGGCCAAAGTTGTTTGGGACTATAAATGGGCAAAATTGGCCAGGGGGGAAAAAGTGTCCCTTTAAGGAACTAAATGTACCTCGGAAAAAAGTAAACTTTTTTAGTATTTGCTTAGCAAAACATAATTTTTGGTGTACGGATAATGGTTTAAATGTATACAATTATAGTCAATTAGGCATATGGGTACCCTAATTAAAGCAAATTTTTGTATAAATCAAAGTATTAAGTAATTTGAAAGCATTGACTGAGTTTAAGGCCGGACAGTTGGGCCTGAAATGGGCCATTTTTTGCGCTTTAGTAGTGTATGGACAGTGGAGGGTACATAAAGGTCGGCCTGACCGAACTTAACCTCATTTTAATTTGTTTTTTTTTTTTCAATTCTCACGTGTAATTATTAAATTGCCTTTAGAACAAATCAGAAAAAGTTTTGTATTTTACGTGTACTTCTAACATTACAGACCGCCTATCTGCTCTTTGAGTACCATGAGAGATGTATTTCTGCCATAATCGGACTTATAGTCCCTGCTACCAAGAATAATCAGTCAGGTATCACAAGCGTTTGTTAATTTTTTTATGATCGAAACTAATAATCTTTTTTATTATTTTCAGACCCATGGAAATGTTCCAAGTCTCCTGCAAAGGTTTTATTAAAAATTCATAACTGAAAGAATCTAAGCCGAGTTAAATAAGGTTAATGGCAGACCTGTACCAGTGTTTAAGGTAGGCTGCTATGGGATGAACGAGTATTAAAGAGCCCATACAACAGAAGTAATGAATATCGTATGGGGAATCGAATGAATTGAGCATTTGAGGGAGCCTGTTGCGACGATTTAAACGAAACCTGCTGGAAATATGAATATAATATATTGAGGTAAGTTCCTTTTACTATTTTTTGACAACTTTGAAGAAGCGCTTGGCGCTATTCAACCTCTTAGATCAACAATTTTTTGAGCCATAAAACAGTAAACCAGATGCCAAGAAACAGAAAGCTACGTCGGGATGGTCGGTTTGAATCTTTATCTTTATTTGATGTTAGCTAACAGGGTAGATTTTTAAAAGCATTACGACAAAATATGAATTTACTGATTTGTTAAGGGATAGAGAATTTATTCTCCATTGCAACCTACCTTCCATCATCTAAATATGCCGAAACTCCAAAGTATTTTCCAGAGTTGGTACCGCCATGCGTATATTTCCAGTTTACAAAACTTAAAGAAACATATCTGAACGATAATGATAATGTGTTATCATATGGCTGTTTTAAGGAATTTTAAAAATTTAATCGCACATTTTACACTGCTCTGGTACTCAAGCTAAAAATCTTGATTTTGTGTGAATCTTATTCGATAATTTTTATGACATTTTACACGATTTATAAAGATTGTGTTGTTGTATACATTTTTTCAACTCTACCTAGAAAAGCGATCGACTATTTAAAAACAAGGTTAAAAAGCTGATTATTTATATAGGTTCAAAATGATTATTTAAGGTAACATTCATTGTCTGTGGTATTGGCCACGACAATAAAATTAACAAGTTAGAAGAGGTACAGGCTCCTTTAGCCTATCTAAATTATTTTGTGCTTGTCTCAAAAACCGTAGGCTATTTTATATCGAAATGTGTAAAGAAAAAGCCAAGTTAATTCAAACTTGTGAAACAGAAAGAAGCAGTTAAATAATAGATACCAATAATCGTTGAAGTTCAATGAAATTTCCAATATTGGAAATAATAAAATTTTGCAAATTTTTTTCTGACTTTCTCCAAAGTGCATGAGTTGGATAACAAATATCGATTCGATTCATTCAGATTCATACACAGGGCTTTCCATTAAGACAGCAATTTAATATTTAATGTAATAATATATAAGAATGAAATTCGATTTCGATCATATAACCACCACGAGCCCGTGTACAGCGATCTATTCGTTGGACACAGTTTTCCACCACACTTTCACACATTTCGACCGGAACATTGGCAATTTCGCATTGGATGTTGTCTCTGAGCTCGTCTAAAGTTGTTGGCAGGTTGGCATTCACCAATGACTTAATATGGCCCCATAAAAAGAAATTTAATGGCGTTAAATCGCATGAACTATGTGGCCATTGGACCGAACTATTTCTCGAGGTAACACGTTCACCGAATTTGCCTTTCGGTAAATCGATAGTAACGCGTGTTGTGTGGCCAGTGACACCGTCTTGTTGAAACCACCTATCGGCGATGTCAAGCTCATCCAATTCTGACCAAAAATAATTTTCTATCAAAAATAATCTCCAATGACGATTGTTTTCATCGTCGAAAAAATACGGCCAAATCAAACCTCCGGCATCAAAACCACACCACACGAATTTTTTCCATTTGTGTCTCTTATAGCACATGTGGTTTGTTGCTGTGCAATAACGCATATTTTGTTTATTGACAAACCACTCAACCAGAAATGAGCTTCATCGCTAAAGATGATTTTTCGATGAAATTCTGGATTTTCGTGAAACTTTGCCAGAGCCCAATCGGAGAAGTTTCGGCGTTTCAAATGATCAAGTGGCTTTAGTTCTTGAGTTAGTTTGGTGTTATGAGGATGAAGGCCAAGATCTTTCCGCAAAATACGCCACAATGTGGTTTGAAGTAGTATGCTCCTGTGACAGTTTGTTGCTTTTATTATTATTTATATTGTCCCTTTGTTTAAAATTGTATAATACATTACTTATTCGTTATGTATATATTAATATTTATATTAATAAATTAATTATTTATACTCTAGTATTATTACCTGATTAAAAAATCAAAACTACCAATCGCTCATATGGACACTGGCCCATTAGCTCAGTTGGTTAGAGCGTCGTGCTAATAACGCGAAGGTCGCGGGTTCGATCCCCTCATGGGCCACATGATTATTTTTGTAATATTTTGTCGTTAAGATTAAAAAGTTGTGAGGATTTTTGAGTATTTCTTTCGTAGTAGTAGATTCTGTGCAATTACTTTCAAATACGCTTAATCGAAGCTGAATATATCTGTATACCCTGCACTACTCTGGGAACAGGGTATTATACGAGGGTTGCTATTTATATTTCGGGTCCGTCAATAAAAACACAATAATTTATCATTGGAAATGGTTTTATTGTTTTTCAAAATATTCTCCTTTAAGATCAAATCAGGGCTGTACGGTGGATGGCCCATCAATTCGACATCTTGAGTGGTCAAATAGTTCATCGTTTCAGCTGATGTGTGAGAGCTCGCATTGCCGTGATGCAAAATGATCCGTCTTTTCTTATTATCTTTTCCCCTTTTTTGAACACTGTTGGCAAACAGATTGGCTGTATACCACTTAGAATTGACCTACGTTCCACGCACTGTGGCAACATGGCCGGTTATACCGAAAACAAACGCAATCATTTGCTTCGATGTACTTCTTCCACGAACAACTTTTGTTGGATTTGGTTCGTCTTGAAAGACCCATACGGTCGATTGCTGTTTTGTTTTGGGTTCATATCCATAGATCCATGATTCGTAACCTGTGACAATGTTATTCACTACCTTTGGGATACCGCTGTAATACTTTTTCAACATCTGTTTGTACCAATCCATACGAACCTTTTTTTGAGCATTCGTCAAATTATGTGGGATCCTACAAGAAAAAAATTTTTCACAGCCAAATGAACATGCAATATCTTATTGATGCTTGTCATACTGATGCCCAAGGATGCCTCAATCTCACGGTATGTCACATTTCGGTGCTTAATCAGATCACCGAAGTTGGACGTCCTTCACGAAATTTATCCTGGAGCGAACGGCGTCCGAGACCAAACTCTTGGTACCAGCGATTTACAGTGGTTATTAATGGTGCTTCATCGCCAAAAGTCGAAACATTTTGATTCAAACACTCTTGTCTCAATAATCCACGCCGAAAATCGTAAAAAATCATCGCACGAAAATGTGTTCACGGGATAATTCCATTTTTTGACTAAGATGAATTATTCAACACACTGAAAAGTAAACAATTCACCCTCAAATGACAAAACGTTCTGAGTGAGGTTATGCTAAAAAATGTCAAAGTTTCCTATGGAAGTTTCAGTTTGGATCTGGGAACATTAATATGGTCAGGACCCGAAATATAAATAGCAACCCTCGTACTCGTAGTTAGTCACAGATAATATTTGTAACTACCAAAAATATGTGGTTTCCGATCGACGTATAATCAATCATCAGCTGATTCTATTAAACGATGTCTGTCTGTCCGTACGTCCATCTAACGCTTGGAATGAAATGACAAATCGCAACTGTTGTCCGATCTTTATGAAAATCCGAAAATCAGGCCTATTTCAACACACGCACATATGAGAACCAAGAAAGAAGTAAAGTTTCTAACAAATTGAAATATGAGATTATTTTTAAAATCTGGGTATATTCAGACCCCGTCCAAAGGTGTAGAAAAATACATTTTCAACTGGATTTTAAGCATATTTTGAAGTGCAAGGAATAATATAGTCGCCATCGTTTGGCTTATCCTATTTTAATTATTTTTCAGCTGGGGAAATATTATAGATACAGAATTTCCGGTCCCGACAATTAGTTAAATTTAACACTTAATTTTATGTTATTCCACTATGGATTTTAAAAGTAAATCGGCTTTCTAGGATTTAAAAAAATTCCCAGGAATCCGGCGTAAAATTCCCGGGAAAGGGGGAAACACCTTATTTATGAGGGGTCATATAAATCGAGCAATTGTAGTCACGAAACACTACTCTTAGAATTGAAAATATTTAAAATTGGTCAGAGTTAGTGACTATTTTTTTATCGGACACCACTGTATGTATCCCCGACTTGTGGTCTTTATATAAATAATGAAAAAAAATATTCTGGCCCATGAGGGGATCGAACCCGCGACCTTCGCGTTATTAGCACGACGCTCTAACCAACTGAGCTAATGGGCCAACTATAGTTAACTTGACAAAAAAAAATTGTGTCTGAACTCCGGAACCGGTAAAATCTACAAATATTACTCAATTTATAGTAAACATATGTATTAGAGTGGGTCGATTTTTAATCGATATTTTGCCATCTATTTTTCGATAGCTTTTGGCATTCTATTCACTCAGTATTTTAAATCTCATGAGCTCATATGTTATATTGTATTGTATGTGGCAATATGTGTACTGTATGCCACCTTGGAAAGGTAATATATAAAAAAATATTTTTTTTTATTACCTACTAAAGTAAAAACCTTTAAAACAAAAGTTGAGAAAGAGTCAAAGAATTGAAAGCATGCAAAAAGCTATCAAAAAATGTTTGTCCTTACAAATCGGCCCACCCTAAGGTGTACGTCGATAATGCCAGAAAATTATCTTATCACAATATAACTAATTGATGTATACAGTTTATGGTAAAGAAATTAATTTCTGATGTAATCTCGTCAGATTTTATAAAACAAAAGCGTCACGTGCTCTTGGTCCCCAAAATCATGAATTAAAGCAATCATCGTGGCAGATATGCCCGGCTAGCTCAGTCGGTAGAGCATGAGACTCTTAATCTCAGGGTCGTGGGTTCGAGCCCCACGTTGGGCGCACAAATATTTTTTTCGTTTTATTTTATTTCTTTGAACATAATTGAAATGTTTTATTGTCTCGAAAGTGCGCTTGACGTATGTGGGCCCATTAGCTCAGTTGGTTAGAGCGTCGTGCTAATAACGCGAAGGCCGCGGGTTCGATCCCCCCATGGGCCAAAAACAATTTTTGCTGGTTGCTGATGAGTAAATAAAAGCAAAAATCTGAAGAAGGAACCTACGAGAGGTGGGGTGGGTGGGTGGCTGATCTCGTCATATAGGCAGAGATCCAGTTACCTGTAAATTAATTTCTGATGTAATCTCGCCAAATTTTCGATCAAAATAATTGTTCTGTATTTTTTATAAAACAAAAGCGTCACGTGCTCTCTTGGTCCCCGAAATGATAACGTAAAGCAATCATCGTGGCAGATATGCCCGGCTAGCTCAGTCGGTAGAGCATGAGACTCTTAATCTCAGGGTCGTGGGTTCGAGCCCCACGTTGGGCGCACAAATATTTTTTTTTTGATTTATTTTATTTCTTTGGACATAATTGACATATTTTATTGTCTCGAAGTGCGCTTGAAGTTGTAGGCCCATTAGCTCAGTTGGTTAGAGCGTCGTGCTAATAACGCGAAGGCCGCGGGTTCGATCCCCCCATGGGCCAAAAACAATTTTTGCTTGTTGCTTGCTGATCACAACAAGCAAAAATCTGTAGGAACCTTCGAGAGGAGGTGGGCTGATCTTGATTGACTTGACAGTTTTTAGATTTGTGTTATAAATCCTCCCTCGTTAAAAAATAGACTTTGCGCTATCTTTGTTTGATGGTTACTTATCGAAGAAAACTTAGAAAACTACTCCCCGATATTAATGGAACACACATTAATCGTTTTGTCTCTATCGACCTGACAACATTTCGATCCGGAGGCTTAATGTATAAAGGGCGTAAATTGATTTCTGGTTACTAGATGGAAGAGTCTAAAAAAAATTAAAAACATGAAAAAAATGTAATGCCATTTCGAAGAAAACACGTCATTGAAATCTGCTAAAGACTATTTTCTATTTGTTTTACTTTTACAAAAATTAAAAAAAAAACCTTTTTGAAAGTATGCTCTACTTTTTCTCAAAATAATTTAGCTTTCTATGTTAAGCTTTTGATATTTATTTATCTTTTAAGTTTCTTTCTCAAAGGCCAATTCAGCGAAAACTCTCCCGTTGTGTGGAGAGTTAGGCGGCATATTCGACTGACAGTATGCTCAATGTGATGGAAATCAATTGAAATCGTTTTGCTCTCGATTTGAGCCCACATGCAACGATTGGCGTCACCTGATTTCCCTAAGGTGATTCTAAGAGCTCCCCTGCAAGACTAAAAGACATCTCGAAAATTCCTATTCATCCTCTATATTTATGGGTAAATCAGAGCGAATTCTTGGTGTAGACATTGATGCTACCAGTCAGAGTGTGCCGATCTCAAACTGGAAGTAGGCATGAGCTATGAGTTTGCACCAGAGCGTCAAGACTGTTGCCGTGGAAGGTTTGAAGCCTCTTGAACTGTTCTTCTAGCCTGATCTGTTGGGGTACAGTCCTTTAAGGAGTTTTGCGGTGACTGTGGTTTACCACCAAAATCACAGGTTCAGTGTATGGGCTTTTTCGGAAATGCAGCACTGCGCTGCATTTATTGCGCAACACAGATGCTTTGACGATGTAATGAAGTTATTGCACATGCTTTATTGCTCCATTAAAGAACATGATTGCATTGTAACTGAAACATTTGAAGCTGTCAAATTTGAAAAATGTTTGTTTGTGGCTTTTTTAGACAATTTTATTGTTATTTACACTAAAAATTAATTGTTTTTGCCCTCTAGACCATAGTCCACATACTATATTCAAAAATATACCTTAATGAACCAAATTGGTCCAGGATTAGTTGTTAGTCTATCATTATGTAATATATATAAAATTTAATCGAAATCGGAATTAAACTATGGGGCTTAATCATTTATAACATCATAATATTTTTAACGCACGTCTGAGAGTTATTTGCACAGTAAATGCTGAATTGATGCCTTTATGAACACATGACTTTTGCAATGTTGTTAGACAATGCATTTTCGAACACGCTGCGCAGCATATGTAACGCAGTACTGCATTTCTGCGCCATATTTGACGTGGAGTTGCGTATCAACTGGGTGCTACGACCCAAAGAGTAGCACAGGTTTTAGATATACCCCACACCAAAAGGTCGGAGAAGTCCGCACAGCTTGTCCTTAAATTGGCCCCTCCAATTTATCTGAGAAGCGTTGGTAGTCGCATTATAGCTTAACCCAGTGCTATGAAGCACCGCCGTGTTAATCCGGTTAAACTGACAGAAATTTGCTCTCGATTTAAGATTTTAAATTATTTTTTTTAAATATCAAAGGAGAAACTATTGCGATAACTTTAACATTTAGAAAAAAATTTACAAATTTCTGTGTATACGAGGGCTGTTATATATATTTCTGGCCTAATAATGAAAATGTGAATATTAATCATCAAAATGGCTTTATTGTTTTTCAAATTATTCTCCAGCAAGATTTATACACTTTTGCAAGCGCACAAACCAATTGTCGAAGCACTTTTACCACTCCGATTGAGAAACCTCCAAAACATAGTTTTTAAACGCTTCAACAGCATCTTCTGGCGACGAAAATCGTTGACCACGAATTTTTGTCTTGATGTGTGGGAATGAAAAGAAGTCATTGGGTTCCAAGTCAGGGCTGTACGGCGGATGACCCATCAATTCGACGTTTTGACCTGTCAAAAAGGCGCTGGTTTGAGCCGATGTGTGAGAGCTCGCATTGTCATGGTGCACAATGATTCGTCTTCTCTTGTTCGTTTTTCGAATTTCTCCGAAGACTTCAGGCAAACAAATTGTGGTGTACCACTCAGAATTGACCTCCTACGTTAGTCAAGCGGAACAGTCGCCACATGACCAGTTTTGCCGAAGAAACAGGCGACCATTTGCTTCGAAGTGCTTCTTCCACGAACAACTTTCGTTGGATTTAGCTCGTCTTCGAAGACCCACACGTTCGATTGCTGTTTTGTTTCGGGCTCATACGCATAGATCCATGATTCGTCACCTGTGGCGATTTTAAAAACGCTTTTTAAAGCACCGCGATATTTTTTTTTTCAAAATTTCTTTGGAGCAATCGACACGAGCCTTTTTTTAACGATTGTCAAATTGTGCGGGATGTTTATGCAATATCGAATGTATGCTGGTGGAAGAAATGACCAAAGGATGCCTCTATATCACGGTATGTCACATGACGATCTTGCATTATGAGTTTATGCACGGCATCAATGTTCTCTGGCACAACGGCCATTTTTGGTCGACCTTCACAACCTTCGTCTTTGTGCGAGTGTCGGCCACGATTGAATTCATTAAACCAGTTATTCACAGTGCTATAGGATGGTGCTTCATCGCCATACAAAGATTTTATTTCATCGATGCACTCTTGCCGTGATAATCCACGTCGGAAGTTGTGAAAAATTATCTCACGGAAATGTTCACGAGTGAATTCCAAATTGATTTTTTCAAGTCACTGTAAAGAACACACATGATGGTCGTACGTCAAAACGTTCTGAATACGTTTATGCTAAATAATGTCAAACTTTCCAATGCAAATGTCAGATGGCGCCAGACAACACTTAGTGTTGCCTAAGCCAGAAATATATATAGCATCCCTGGTACCAAATTGAATTTGATTTAAAAATCGATTGATTTCTGTCACATACTGGTATGTCATGTCTGGTTTTTATGTATTTTAATGTTGATGGTATAGCGGGCATATGTGCCGGAGTAACAGCTCTTGGCCGAAGAATTTTATCTTCTAGTCAATCCGGTAATAGAATCCGCGGCAGTTGTGCGATTGTTGGGCTTTAATAAATTTCCTCTGTAGTCCTGGTTAATTTCAAACTTATCGTTTCCCTTCGTGTTCTTGTCAAATTTTAAAATTATAAGTACATTTATTAAAAATAGAAATGTGGCCCATGAGGGGATCGAACCCGCGACCTTCGCGTTATTAGCACGACGCTCTAACCAACTGAGCTAATGGGCCCATGTAAATCGGCGCGTTTTAAATGTTTATAATTGTTGTGAGATGCAATGCACTTTCGCCGAAAGTGAAAATCTCTCCATTGTTGCATGAAAGATGAATAGTGTTCCAGGAAATCGTTCAAATTTTAGGCACACACAATTTGAATTTTCAAACCAATCCGAGATCCTGATCCGTTCGAAATTTTCATCTCTGACCTTAAACACATTTCTTTTGGCAAAGAAAATTATATCAGTTCTGAAATAAAAATGTAATTAAATTAATGAAACTAATTAAAGTAGTCCGTTTTGTGGGCCCCTTAAGTCCATGAAACCGTTTTTTTCTTGTCCAAATGCCTTTATTTACCGGTAATCCTTTTGTTTCATCATTCATAGCTATTCTACATTTCGATTACGTTTCCGCATTCAGTTACGTTACGATCGTAAATAGGTACTCAGCAAAAAAAAGAATCGATAAAAAAGAATTTACTTCAAAATGAAGGGCAGTGATTTATTCAATAATTAAACAAAATAGGAATTAAAATATTTTTGGGCCGAGTAGAGAAAAACGCAAAATATAAATAAGAGATATTTGTGGCCAAACAATTGGAAAAAATCTTTGTCAAAAGTGAATTTGGTCGGTCAGCGCAGCGCCTAAGAAAACAAAAACATAAAGAGAGTAAAGGAACATACAAACAAAAGGAAATTCATTGTCTGGTAATGTACTTCCAATAGTAGAGTCTCCTCCTTCGTCACCATTAAGCTTGGTAACTTCTCATACTGCTCAGGTGTTGTTGTTTTCGACCTGCAATAAATCAAATAAAAGAAAAAATGAAATACAACAAAAAATCTTAAAAAAATATAATTAAATCATAATTAATTCCTTCAAATACAGTTTATCCTTAAATTTGTTGCAATAACACTTTATATCATTAAATATTATACGAGGGCAGATCAATAATTCCGTGACTTGTCGAAAAAACACAGTTTTTTTATCTTGATGAAATGGTAATCGCGGCACGCGTCTTGCAGACAACTTTCTTAAGCCCAACTGATCACGTAAAATCGAAACCACACTGCCATATAAAATGCGCGCGGCATCGACAATCTCACGCACTTTTGCCCTTCGATCGGCTAACACATATCGTGGATTTTTTTCCGACATTTTCGGGTGTATTGACCTCAATTAACCTTCCAGACCGTCATTTGTATAGGGTGATCCATCTAGAGGTAATTTTTCAAAACAAAAAAATATAAAAGTTCAAACAAGTGTAGAATATTTCTTGGTAATTTGAAAGGACGTTTTATGACATTTATTTTTTTAATATAATTTCCTTCAAATGTTGGCCGCAACTACGCCTCAGGGATTCCATTCTGAGGGACCAATTATGGATGACTCGTTCAAGCATTTCGACCGGTATGTCTTTAATGACACGAGTAATGTTGGCTTCCAAAGCCTGAATCGTAGCTGGTTTGTCAGCATAGACTTTGGACTTTACGTAACCCCAAAGACAAAATGTTTAAAGGTGTGATATCACTCGATCTAGGCGGCCAACTCACCTGTCCAAAACGTGAAATTATCTGTTTTTCGAAATGACCTCTCAATAGATCCATTGTTTGAGCAGCTGTTTGGCAAGTGGGACCGTCCTGTTGAAACCAAGTGTCGCTAAGATTACGGGCTTCAATTTTAGGTAGCATAAAGATCGATATCATGGCGCGATAGCCAGTACCATTCACGGTTACGTTCCGGCCATCCTCATTTTTGAAAAAAAAATATGCACCGATGATTCCATCAGCTTAAAAACCGCACGAAACCGTGGGTTTCTCTGGAGTTAATGGCACCTCTGGAACCTCTTCTTGTTGCTCTTCAGCACAAATGCGGCAATTTTGTTTATTGACTTTGCCGTTGAGCCACAAATGGGCCTCATCACTGAACAAAATATTGGTCGAAAACAGCGGATCTTCCCGTTTCTCACCGAACGCTCATTTCCATAATACAGTTGCCAACATTTGAAGGTAATTATTTTCAAAAAATAAATGTCATAAAATGTCCTTTCACTTGATTTGAATTTTTATATTTTTTTTCTGAAAAAATACTTCTAGTTAGAGCACGACTATAGGTGCGACCTCAACGAAAGTCAGTAAACCACTTACCATTGAAATCGATGTTGCATCAAGCTTTTCCTTGGATTGATTCACGTTTTTTCCCGCAAAAATAATGTTTAATGAGCACTCGAAATTTACTTTTTTTTTTCCATTTTTACAAAATCCACGAGGTTGTATTTTTTGAACAGCTGTTAAACACAAACTAAATGACAGAACTCACAGATTTGGCAGTAGTCTGTTAACTGATAGTGCTTGATTTGAGCAGTGTTGCATTTCATATAACTACAAGGGGGAGTAGGAAAAGTCACAAAATTATTGACCTGCCCTGGTACATACAATCGTAAACTATTGTGACAAAACGAAATGCAGAATAGCAAAGTTGCCAAACGGTGAAAAGTAAGATCGGAATGAATGTAACGTAAAATAGGGGTGATTATGACCGTTTTTTGGGGCCATTAGTCCGACCCTAATCTCAGGCAAAACTTCAAAATAAATCCACATTAGGACTCGTAGCAAAAATTGATTTAATTCGATGTCATTCGATATATTCCTTCTGTTTGATCGCCTGTTTATGACCATCCGGGTCGTTTCTAGGGAAAATTAGCCAAGTATTACAATAAAAATACCATCACGCAGAGAAAAGATATGGTTACACTATGGTCACCGCAACAATAATATGTTCTCTACAATAAAAGCATGTTTGTCGCAACCATAGTATTGTTTTTTGAATTTCTTTTTGACAATAGTATGATAGCGACAATATTGCTATTGTTGTAATGTAACAATAGTATTATTGCCAAGTTTAGAAATGAAAATATGGTTGTAGCAACCATATAAACATGGTTGGAGCAACTAAAGTATTGTTGTTTAAAATTAACGTTAACAATAATTTGATTACGGCAATCATACAGTATGGTTGCGACTATGAACATAACAAAACAGGTTTTATAGAGCATACATGTATGTGTGTGCGTATGTTTTTTTGATATACAAAAAAACACATACACACGATACAGTGAATGGTTGCTGTCCATTAAAAAAACAAAAACAATCGGAAGGTAGTTCGATGGATTTTTATTGTGTTTACTTTGTTGGGTGAAATACTTAAATACCGACTGGTTCTCGTTTATTTAAAATCTGCCTGCACTTAAGTATATTGCCATTGATCATGGTTTAATCACATTCGTTACTTGGTGTCTACGGATGGTGAAGTATCATTCACCCCTGCTGGCAACTTAAAGTATTTTTGACCGTTGGAATATATATTTTTGTTTCTTGAATAAAATGTTTAATAAAAACATGGCCTCAAATCTGGCTATGAAACTATGCAATTCAAAATAACATACTTAATAAAAATCTCTATTTTTGAATAACAACAATAACCAATCCTAAAAAATAATTTTGGTATGGTTGAGTGTGAATCATACTATGGTTGTGTGAATCATACTATGGTTGTGAGGATCATACTATGGTTGTATGAGGAACATACTATGGTTGTGAGGATCATAATATGGTTGTGGAGATAATAGTATGGTTGAGTGTGAATCATACTATTGTTGTGAGGATCATTGTATGGTTAAGTGTGAATCATACTATGGTTGTGGGGATCATAGTATGGTTATGTGTGAATCATACTATTGTTGTGAGGATCATAATATTGTTGTGTCACAACCATATACCCAACAATAGTATGATCCTCTTCGAATATTGTCACACCAACCATACTTTTTTCTGCGTGATGTCAGGATAAAGTAGGAGATACCAGACATGGTTCTTTCTGCTGATAACGATAAATAATCATTTTTTTTTTTTGTAATACGAAAAGGATTGTCTTTTGTTTCAACTTTTAATTGTCTGCAGATCAGCCTAAAAATATAGTTGTGGCCCATGAGGGGATCGAACCCGCGACCTTCGCGTTATTAGCACGACGCTCTAACCAACTGAGCTAATGGGCCCACATACAACAACGTAATCTCAAGGGTAATATTAAACTAAGCACAAAAAAATCAAGCTGAACAAATCTATATAATTTAACAAATCGAAAATAAAATATTTTTGTTAAATAATCCAAAAAGACATTTAAAAACATTTTATAAACATCGCTCAAATCTAACCATTGTAAACTATTCCAACTTTGTCTCGATTCTTTCTTCAAAGAAAGACATGACCGACTCTCTTCATTTTAAAGTCTTGGGGATAGAATTTTTTAATGTTTTCTCGTTTAGGAGAGAATTATAAATCATGCTTATCGAATCCGTTGCCTTCGCTTTATTGCAAAAATATATTCGCCAAACACGGGGCTCGAAGTCATGACCCCGAGATAAAAATAATCCTATTCTATGTCTATCCATGAAGGGTAAACGATATAATAGATAAGATACCATTTACATTTGTCCTAATGAAGAATGACAAATATATGCATTTTTCAATAGGCAGAATATTGGACCACATTATTGATGGCATTGTATTATCATGGTCCATCAATCACAATTTCTTTGATATGCCGTTTTGTTAAAAATAGAAATGTGGCCCATGAGGGGATCGAACCCGCGACCTTCGCGTTATTAGCACGACGCTCTAACCAACTGAGCTAATGGGCCCTCGCAATTGAAGACGCTTTAAATCTTTATTTAAAACAAATATATGGTCTAATAAAATTCATAATAAAAATAAAACATTTGTAACAAATACAAATTAAAACAAAATTAACAAAAAACAAAAAAATCAAGTAAAAATGTCCTTAAGTAGGCTAGGCGTTGTCCTCCATCGTCCCTACCCTATTAATGCGAAAAAATGATTTTGTTTGGCCCTTGTGGCCTATCTCTAAACTCAATCAAAACTTCAAAATAACTTTAAGGGCTGCTATATATACGAGTATTTCTGGCCTTATAATGAAAATGCTAATATTTATCATCAAAAATGGTTTTATTGTTTTTCAAAGTATTCTCCAGCATGATTTATACACTTTTGCATGCACTCAAACCAATTGTCGAAGCACTATTTCCACTCCGATGGAGACACCTCCAAAACATGGTTTTTAAACGCTTTAATAGCATCTTCTGAGACGAAAATCGTTGACCACGCATTTTTTTCCTTGATGTGCGGGAATACAAAGTAGACATTGGGTGCTAAGTCAGGGCTGTACGGCGGATAATCCATCAATTCGACGTTTTGGCCAGTCAAAAAAGCGTTGGTTTGAGCCGATGTGTGAGAGCTCGCATTGTCGTGGTGCACAAACAAATTATTGTGTACCACTCTAAATTGACCGTCGTACGTTGCTCAAGCGAAACAGTCGCCACATGACCAGTTTTGTCGAAGAAACAGGCGATCATTTGCTTCGAAGTGCTTCTTCCACGAACAACTTTCGTTGGATTTGGCTCGTCTTCGAAGACCCACACGGTCGATTGCTGTTTTGTTTCGGGCTCATATGCATAGATCCATGATTCGTCACCTGTGGCGATCTTATAAACGTCTTTTGAAGCATCGCGATCGTATTTTTTCAAAATTTCGTTGCACCAATCGACACGCGATTGACAAATAGTGCGGGATCCAACGAGAACAAACCTTCTTTACGGCCAAGTGTTCATGCAATATCGAATGCATGCTAAGAATGCCCATGGATGTCTCTATCTCACGGTATGTCAACGGTCGTTTTTGGACGACCTTTGTCTTTGGTGCTTCATCCCAATACAAAGATTTAAGTTCATCGATGCACTCTTGTGGTGATAATCCACTTCGAAAGTTGTGAAAAATGATCGCACGAAAATGTTCACGAGTTAATTCTATTTTTTTTTTTGCCAAATTGATATTTTCAAGTCGCTGTAAACAACACAAATGATGGTCGTACGTCAAATCTTTCAGAGTACGCTTATGCTAAAAAAATTCAAATTTTCCAATGGAAATTCCAGATGGCACCAGGCAACACTAAATATAGCAACCTATTTGGATTCGTTTAAAATTTGGTTTAATGTGAGTACCCATAAGTCCATTTTGTCTATTAAAAGCTTGTTTTGATCATGCGGGCCGTTTTTGGGCCACATGACCCAAAAAGTCCAGCTAATAATATGCTCTTTTTTAAGGTATTTAGTGCGCTCCAACGAACAGTATCCATTTTAACCATTGTCTGTCCACCAAAAAATTATGATTTCTTAATAAAATACTCTTAAAAGTGTAATTTTTCACCGAGGTACCCTTAGTCCCTTAAAGGCATACTTTTTCCCCTTGGGTCGATTTCGCCCATTGTACAACTTTTCATGTACCAACTTTTAACCATAAGCAACATTTCAGTCTCCTAGGTTGAATAGTTTAAACGCTATCGGCTAGATCGGACGGCTAGATCGTCTTAGAATTTTATGACGTTCAAGAATATATATATGTACCTTATAGGGTCTTCTATCAATATTTCGTGGTGTTGAAAACGGAATGACAAATTTTATATACCATCCAACCTTGGTGGAGGCTATAGAAAGATTAACTATTTTGAAAAATATATCTTAAAAAATAATTAAAATAAATATCGTCAAAAAACATATTCGCCCAACGTGGGGCTCGAACCCACGACCCTGAGATTAAGAGTCTCATGCTCTACCGACTGAGCTAGCCGGGCATGTGACGATCATCGCACAATGAATGAATTCCGCACATTAGAAACGTCTCCGCCGAGACTCGTCGCAGGCATGCTACACACAGCCAACACAACGACCACCAATGGGAATAGTTGTTGTGATGGCCACATCCACCAACTGTGCTTTTGATGATTGACGAACAAAGGAAAATGAAATTCTTGTCTAAAAATATGTAACACGTGCGGCTGTAGATACAAACATACGTACATATGTATGATTGAACGATTTAATTTATTTATTTGTTATTCAATATATTAGCAATAGTGTTAATTAGTTGAACAATCTGTAACTTGCTTTTCCCATTTAAGCTTTTGAAGATTATCAATATTAATTTTGAATTTCTTGGGACTTAACATTGACCTATGTACGCCTGGCTTATTCCCACATAACCTTGAACTTCGATTAGGTTTACCTATTGCACTTGTCAATAAAGTGCTTTAACTCAAAATTTCTTTTTTATATATTAGAATTTTAAATTTTTCAAAACCAAAACACACAGATAACAGATTAGGGTGTCCAAAACAACTGGGGTTTTCAATTCACCGGCATTTCAGGTTTTTTCGAAACCGTGGTTTAAAAAACCGAAGGTCGGGTCTTTTAAAAGTCAAAAACTAGCATTAACTGACATTCCGGTTTTAGCCTTTTGCCTAAGAATAGAAATAATTTTCCGTATCATAAGTAAAGTAATAGTGTCCAGGAGCAGCTTTCAATTTAACATGATTTTAAAATTAGGTCACATATAAATTTGTTTTTTTTTTTGGTACCCATATGTCCATGTTTAAACTGGCCAGAATCTCGGACATAGGTACCGTCATCCAAATTAAGCCAAACTGCAAAAATAATTTTGATATTTATTTTGAAGCCATGGGTCCATATATGTACGAGGGTTGCTATTTATATTTCGGGACCTGACAATACTAGTGTTCCCAGATGCATTTTTTAGCATAACTTCACTCAGAACGTTTTGTCATTTGAGGGCGAATAGTTTTGTTTAGCGTGTTGAAAAAATCATCTCAGTCAAAAAATGGAATTATTCCGTGAACATTTTCGTGCGATGATTTTTTATGATTTTCGGCGTAAAAGTGTTTTAATCAACTTGTTTTGACTTTTGGCGATGAAGCACCATTATAACCAACAGTTAATCGCTGGTACCAAGTCTCGGACGCCGTTCGCTCCAGAATGATGATTTCGTGAAGGACGTCCAACTTCGTTTACTTTGCCAGAAACCATCGACGCTGTGCGTGAACTAATTAAGCAAGACCGACATGTGACATACCGTGAGATTGAGGCATCCTTGGGCATTAGTATGACAATCATCAATTAGATATTGCATGTTCATTTGGCCGTGAAAAAAATTTGTTCTCGTTGGATCCCACATAATTTGACGAATGCTTAAAAAAAGGCTCGTATGGATTGGTGCAAAGAGATGTTGAAAAAGTATAACAGAGGTAGCTCAAAGGCAGTGTATATCATTGTCACAGGTGACGAATCATGGATCTATGCATATGAACCCGAAACAAAACAGCAATCGACCGTATGGGGGTTTCAAGACGAGCCAAATCCAACAAAAGTTGTTCGTGGAAGAAGTACTTCGAAGCAAATAATTGCGTTTTTTTTCAGTATAACCGGCTTTATTGTCACAGTGGAACGTTAGTCGGTCAATTCAGAGTGGTATACAACCATCTGTTTGCCAACAGTGTTCAAAGAAATGAGAAAGATAATAAGAGAAGACGGATCATTTTGCATCATGACAATGCGAGCTCTCACACATCAGCTGAAACGATGAGCTATTTGACCACTCAAGATGTCGAATTGGTGGGCCATCCACCGTACAGCCCTGATTTGGCACCCAATGACTTCTTCTTATTCCCTAGCATCAAGAAAAAAATGGCCAACGTTTTTCATCGCCCGAAGCAGCTGTTGAAGTGTTCAAAAATCATATTTGGAGGTGTCTCAATCGGAGTGGAAAAAGTGCTCCGCATGCAAAAGTGTTTTGATCTTAAAGGAGAATATTTTGAAAAACAATAAAACCATTTCAAATGATAAATTATTGTGGTTTTATTGTCGGGACCGAAATATAAATAGCAACCCTCGTATCAGTGTGTTGAACAAAATATCTCGGCATCGTGACTTAGGAAAACTCTGAATTCTTTAATTTTGAGTATTTTTCCTTAATAATACAAGTAAAACAAACTGGTAATTAACTTTTCACTACATTTTTCCGGATTTTAGAGGTATGACCGATCTATTGGTTGTGTGCTCAATATTTTGATATTTTTCATCTAGTGGTATGTCGAACCAAATATTGATTACGATTAAGAGAATTCGGTTTCACTTGCAACCGATTATTTGTAGTTCCAACAGATTTAAAACACATTCTTCTCCGTTTGTATATGAAAATTCTATAACTTTCTAAAAAAAAACTAGAATTTTGCAAGACTATACAATTCCTATCTTGAATTTATTGTTTGGACACCCTAGTATTTAAAAAATATGTAACTGTGCATTTTAGCACCTAAAAATAAAATGATTGCCTTGTTATTAAAAAATAAAGAAAAAACTATAAAATTGGCCCATGAGGGGATCGAACCCGCGACCTTCGCGTTATTAGCACGACGCTCTAACCAACTGAGCTAATGGGCCAGTTGATTGGTCCGTTGCACTGTGGGTAGAAACCAAATTTAGCTGGACAAAATTAGAAGGACTTAACGTGACTTTTGCACTACACTGCAACAGTTTAGTGACTTTTTGATCTAAGCTGATAATTAAAAATGAAAAAAAAACTGCAACGTAACATTACGCTCCTTCTTCGCAACATAGCTCAGAGTTCTAGCATTCCCACTTCGATGTTGTTGTTAAGTTGTCAAGTCTGGACGATACCATGTAACTCTATTCGAAAGTTAAAACGAATCAAATGTATTCAATTCGAATTTAAAATTAAACAACAGCTGTGTTCGATTGGGGCTCACTTACTTAACGATTAAGTGGTCGCTAAGGCGATAACTTTGAAACTTTAAGAGATTTTTTTTAAAATTTCTTTGTACACAAGAACTGATTGGCTTTATGCATCACGTGACGTTTGACTTGAAATTTTGTAGTTTGTAGAAAGAAAGTTATACAAGAACTACTATAAGCGATTAATAACCGAGCTCGCCTAAACTCGCTATTGGTTATTCGTGTATAACTTTCTTCCCAAAAATTTTAATTATTTAAATGAAACGCTATTTGAGGCAAAGTTATTTTTTTTTATCTTACAAAATATATTTTTTTCGTGGTACTGAATAAAGGGATTTTGTTATAATGAAAATGAGTTCTGATTACCGAACAGTGGTTGCTTAAACCATCCTTAATCTTTTATCAATTTGATTTAAAAGAATTGTAGATTGTAGAATTCTAGACCGAAAAAATTACCTCTACAACCGTTGTCGTCGTCGACACAAAAAGGCGTCGTATCTAGAGATTGGTATTCGTAAATGCAATTTTTCAATAACTATTGTCACTCTGTAAGGAAATGTGACATCGACATTGTGTTAAATAGCCTCTTTTGTCACCATTTTAAGTGACGACTTGAAAATATTTCTAAGGTTAATTTTTCTTCCAAAGAACTGCTTTTTATCTAGTTCCAAAGACTTCGATTGGATTTTGTAGATCCCATTGATCACATTACTTATAAATGTAAATAATCGGAGGTTATTTTTACTCACTTCGCGAGGAGGTGCTTTGGCTGGTAAAGGTTAGGTGGGAAAGTTCGCACTTTCGTTTCGGAAGGTCTAGGGTTCGAACACAAGTTTTATTTGCTAAATTATGCAACATTTTTTTAACCATAACATTTTGAAAAATAATAGAACAAATGTCTAGTCCGTGTTTCCCATACCAACATTTATATGCGATTAAACTGGTCATTACTCACAGCAACACGTAGAAAAGAAGTATGGTTGGTATAACAATATTCGAGGATCCGCATACTATTGTTGGTTATATAGTTGTGGTACAACAATATTATGATCCTCACAACAATAGTATGATTCAAATACAAACATACTATGATCCTCACAACCATACTATGATCCTCATAACAATAGTATGATTCACACAACAATACTATGATTCACACAACAATACTATGATCCCCACAACAAAAGTATGATTCACACTCGACCATACTCTGATTTCCACAACCATATTATGATATCCACAACCATATTTGGATCCTCACAACCATAGTATGTTTCACATAAAACCATAGTATGATCCTCACAACCATAGTATGTTTCACATAAAACCATAGTATGATCACACACAATTATACTCTGATTCCCGAAATTAAATTAAGTTGTCAACAATTAATTTAAATTATTTAAAAATACAATAAATTCAAAATAATAGGATTGATTTATTTAATAGTACAAAAAATCAGTTTAAAAAACTTAAGCGTTTTTATTGCAAATATTTCAGTTAAACAAAGCCAAAGCAGTTTGTTTGAAAAAATTTAATTTCCATATAAAAAGTACTATTATAACATTAGATCCGTAACAAGAACATTGCTTCAAAAAGCGTATTCAAACGAAGAAAAATTACAAAAATACAGATTGATTGCCATAATCATGTTATTGTTAACATAAAACCCAAAAAACAATACACAAAATACGGTTGCTATAACCGTATTTTATTTTTCTAATTTGACAATAATAATATTGTTACATTTTTAACAATATTTATATTGCGGAAATCATGCTATTGTCAAAATAAAATTTAAAAAACAATACTATGGTTGTGACAAACATAATTTTTGTGCGAAGAACATATTATTGCCGTGACCATATAGTAACCATATTTTTTCCCTGCGTGTAACATTTGCACTATACCTGGAGTTAAGTTGAACTCAATATCTTAAATATTTTGTGTTTTATTAATATATAAAATTGTTATGTCCTTAATGGAAACGCCTGTATATATTGGGTGAGATCAGATTTAATTTGCGACTTGTAAGAGGCAGGACCTCAAAGCGAAACAGAACTTTGTGCGGGGCCCTAATGGAAAACATATATCGATTTGGCCTAAATTTACCAGAGTTGAATATTGATCACACGTTACGCATTATGTGAAATATTATCAAAAATCGGAAGTGCAAGGTCCTAAATCGGGAATGACATGGATCAATTCTATAGGCCTGAAGCTTAACACACCAAATTTCGCAATCGGTTCATATTTGCGACTTGTACTTTGTTTCCTTTGATAGCAGACCAGACGGGCGGACGAGCTGCACTCGATGAAATCAGATAGCGATTCTGAATCGTTCGGTACAACAATTATGTGGTCTATTTGCCTTTCTTTTAAGGTTCGAATATTTCAAATTAAGCACTAAGTCATAGTACCCTGTAACACAGTGTGGTGGTGTAGGGTAACAAAAAGATCAGTTTTCTGCAGATACTGCCACATTTACTTCTTAACGATGTCGAAAATATTGACGAGTGTGGCCCATGAGGGGATCGAACCCGCGACCTTCGCGTTATTAGCACGACGCTCTAACCAACTGAGCTAATGGGCCCACACTCTCGCATCTCAAAGAGAACAATGTGACGTACTTTTCTGACTAAGTATGCTTGAATGTGTGTACACAGTATTTGGAATACACCTTCCAAGAATCCAACCACTTGACTAAATCATGTGAAAGATGTAACAGAAACAAAAACAACAACAAGAGCAAAATCAAATCCGGAAGTGCATTCGCTGTGGGAGCTTTTGCTAAAATCCCCTTCAAATGAAAAACGATGCGTAATTGACAATTTGAGAAAGACGAAACAAAGAAAATAAAACAGAAAAAGAGAAATTTTTAGTTTCAATTGTAAGCAAAAACAATTTAATTTAGTCGACCGACCGACTAACTATGCTGTCGATTTCGACGTCAATCGGGTTGTTGTTGGTTTGTTTTGTCATTATTTTTTTTTGCATAGCGTAGAAAAATGTTTAGAGAAACTGCCAGTACAGACGGACGAACGGCGGAATGGACGATTGAGTATCTATACGATACATGCATGAGTAGCAGCAGCACAAACAAACGTCTAGAGTTAGTCAACAAATGACATTTTAATTGTTTTGAATTGGCCAAACTGGCAAAGAGCTGACAACAGAGCAATAAAGAGATGGAAACTAAGAATATTAAACCGTATTAAGGAAAAACACAAAGAAAACCCAAGAGAGTTAAGAGAGTATTACAAATTAATAACAAAAGACTAACACAACAGTTCGTACATACGTATGTATGTATGTATAAGTACATCTATTGTGTTGTTAAAACAAGTTGCGGGGTGTGGAGCGAAATTGATATAAATCAGCTGTTTTTTCTGCCTTGAAAACACAGTGGTACTCTTTCGCAGAGAGTTTTTGTGAGAGTTCCATTAATAAAGAGAACAAAATTTACTCTTCTTGCTTTCTCGTGTACTCTTTCCATGTGTTGTCTCTTAAAAACACCAGAGCCGCATTGTTGAGAGATTTTCTCTCTCGTTCTTTCTCTTGTTTTCACTTAGCTCATGCTCAGTTCATTACCTTCGGAATTAGTTCAATTTCAATATTATCGCATAATTTGTGGCTTTGGTTGTTGTTGTTGTTGTTGTTGTCTGACTGTCGGTCGGTCGGTTTCTTATCACTTAAACCGAATCATGTAGAGATGTGATGAGAAGAGATAAATCATAGGCACCAAAATAAACCGCCACAGAAAAAAATCCTGGATTTTCATTGAAGCCGGTAAGAAGGCAGGTAGGCGACGGTGATTATCTCTTCGGAATGTTAATGTTTGACTTTTACTAATGACTTGCTGTGATTTTCTTTAAGACTGTCTATGCGTTTATCTAGATACAATTTAAGATACAGTTCAACCAACATATGCTCGTATTGTATGTTTATTTGTAGTGTATATGCAGAGCTATTTTGTGTGTATTTGTGTGTTGGGCCAATTGAAAGCTTTGTTTTCTAAATAAATTAATCGTTTGTCTTTCACTTAATTAAAAGTTATTAAATTCTATTTAATTTTTACTAACTGTATGGGCTATTCCTAAAAGGTCATATATACTATTTACATACATACTCGTACATACAAAAGTATATATGGATATGTACATAATTCCCGTGTAATAATAATATCTGTCTGTCTGGCCCAACCAGCCAAGCAACGGTTTTGTTTGTGCTGTCCCTTAGTGAAGCGCTTGTGTGTGTTTGCGAGAGTCAATTCTCTTCATTCAGAAAAAAAACAAAACGAGCGCACAACCAAGTGGCCTGTAGATGGCGCCACTAATGCTAAAAACAAATGACTTCTGTGATTATGATGGGGAAATAAAATAGGGGAAATAAAAATTCTGAAAGGATTGATTTCATTTCATTTCGCTACCTCCAACACCTTTAGTTAGAGCAATACAGGGTGATTCATTCACGACTAGACAAATTTCACCAGCGTATTTCTTGGCTCATTTCATGAAAATATACATATGTGACGCGCAAAATAGAAAGGGACCTAAGGGTAAAAACCAGTTTTGTTTAGAAGAGCCATTTTAAAGATTTAAATACGTGTATCTTTGGTGTAGAATCGTCGACTTCACTTTCATGTAACGCGTATATCTCTGGGAGGAAACACTTTTGGGGCATGGGTTCGGTCTCATTCGATGCTCAGATGTTGTCCACATCAAAAAAAGAAATGCAATTTATTTCGCTTCAAAAAAAATGCATTTCAGTCAAATGTTATTACTTTGAAACGGTAGGACCTCTGAGATTCGTTTAGGTAATTTTGGAAAGGTAAGAGGTGGTAGGCTTTTCTTTTAAGAGAAAATAAAACAAAAAAATTCGACCACTGGTTCAGAACTAAGCAATTTTACCCTAGTACACTCCATCTAATCCGAAAATTTTCAAACCGCTGCCAGTTCGCCCCTTGCATTTTCGGGCGGTGTCGTAGATGCACATATTTTCATGAAATGAGCCAAGGAATACGCTGGAGAAATTTGTCCAGTCCAGTGGAATGAATCACCTTGTATAACGAAGTATGTATAGTATTTACCGCTTATATGCAATTATAGCTTATATGCAGCCTAACTTAGAGAATTTAAATTTGGTTTTAAAAAACTGAGTTTTTCCAGCTTAGATGCACTAAAGTTCGTGGCAATTTCGATTTGCATATAAGCGATAAATACTGTACCATGTTATTTATATTTTTAAATTGATAATTAAATTGTTCTGTAGTATTATTAGTGGATCGGCCTGGTGCCATGCTTATCACCATCAATCACACATGTATGTAAACTAGTGGGTCTAAAATATCGAGGTTTTCAGACCACCGCCATTTCGGTTTATTTTAAACCGTGTTTAAAAAACAGAATGTCGGGTTTTATTTTTAGCTAAAACTCGGCATTTATTGACATTCCGGTTTTTGCCTTTTTTAAAATAAACTATGTTTATAATAATATGTAATATCGCATTTGAATTTGTAAGAAAATTATTTAATTTGCATGGGCAATAGTCACGTGTGGGTTATCAGAACCCCATAGGCGGCAATTTTGTTTATTGACATAGCCACCGAGATGAAAATGAGCATCTAAATTCACGATTTTTCGGTAACATTCTTCATCTCCTGCCAAACAATCTTCAACCCAAAAATGCTTCGTATGGTGTTTCATTATTAAATGACAAAGTTTAACTTTTCCAATATAACCAGAAATTTGAAGAACAAAATTTTTTCTTTACAGCCGATTCAAATTTTAAATGTTAAATCGCCCATCCTGTAGATCTCAAAACATGATAAATCATATACGAATATTAGGGCTGTTTAAAAACAATTTTTTTTGATTTTATTACACTGCGGCAGAAGGTATGATAGCTCACTTTAGTTTATTTGCAGCTTCTGATCACGAATCTGGCCTCCGATTTCCAGACTAGCTCTAGTTTTGGAGATATCCACATAAACCATTATTTTCTTTTTTTTTTTGAATAAAAGAACAGCTTTTTCTGGGAACCGATTTTTAAAAACTTGAGTACGGTATTTAGACGAAAAACGCTTTTATTTGAGACACGAATTGTTGAAGACATAGGCAAAATTGACTACAGAAAATTGGAATTTTCGTAACGCAAAATTACTTTGAGCTGTCCTTTTTTGATTCTTTAACAGCGTTGTATTTTCTTAATAACTCCATAATAGAGTATCAAAATCCGCATAAACTTAAAATCCAATAAAATTTGACTGAGTTACCTAAGATTTAGTCAGGGTTGGTTTAAGGGGCATTTCATATGGCAGTGTGGCTTCGATTTTACATAATCAGTTGGGTTTAAGAAAGCTGTCTGCATGATGCATGCCGCGTTTGCTCTCAATTGACCATAAACGTAATCGTGTGACAACTTCAAAGGATTGTTTGAAGTTGTTTAACCGCAATTCAAATGAGTTTTTGCGGCGTTTTGTAACTGTGGATGAAACTGCTGCTCCGAATACCAAGAAGCAGTCTAAACTATGGGTTTCTCCGGGTGTACCGGCTCCGAAGAAGGCCAAGTTGACTTTGTCGGCCAATAAGGTGATGACACCATTTTTTTTTGGGATGCACGCAGGATAATCCAAATCGACTACCTTCAAAAGGTAGTCCAACTTATGGGACCGATTTAACGAGGATTGAAAAAACGACCCAAAATGATCAAGAAAAAAGTTATTTTTCATTAAGATAATGCACGGGTGCACAAGTGTTTAGTCTCAATGGCAAAATTGTATGAATTGGTACCTCATCCGCCATATTCTCCGGATTTATGCCCCAGTGACTATTTCCTATTTCGGAGGAAAGAGATTCAGCTCCAACGATTAGATTATTGGTCAAACAAATGCATATTTTATGGACCTCGAAAAATCCTATTTTTTGGAAGGGATACAAAAATTTGAGAAACGTTCTACTAAGTGTATTGAACGGCCACACTGGACCACCTACAGGTATATTCGCGGTCCACTTTTAAATTGAATTGTTCTTCAAAAGTACACGTCAAAGATTGTTCCCTCGGCTCTTAACAAACATTCCGAAATCAAATTCTATTTTAAGTGTTCAATTAGTATTTAATAAAAGAGTTCAAAAGAAATCATCCATATATTTCCATGAATCTTTCAATAATAATAATTGCTAAATGATCTAGATTCAAATTTCATAGTGTAATACTTGTTAAAATTATAGTTTGTGCCCAACTGACAGCCGTGGCTAAGGCTACTGAATTTGATGAGTACGTTCATATGTCTACGCTAGTCATCGGCATAATAATGCAAATTTTATAGTTCCTATAATCATTTTATAATTTACAGCCACTTCCATTAATAGCTGCAACCAATAATTTCTGTGCACCAATTAGTATTGGATTGCACTGATTTATACTTGGGTAGTGTATAAAAAGAATACGATGGTGACAGCGAATTTGATGTCTGCAAATGAACATTAAAGCATCAAAAAAGACATAGGAACAGACACCTTGTCAGGTTCCAGCAATTGCTTCAGTATCCTGAACCAATAATTTTTGTACACCAAAACATTGGATTGCAGTGGTTAATACTTGGGTAGTGCATATGATGATGGTGACAATGAATCTGACGTCTGTGAATGGGCATAAAGACATTTTGACATACATACGTACAAACTTGTATATGTGTACAGAGGGAAATGATTAGTTGGAAATCAGTTCAGCTTATAAAAATTCCATTGCACAAGCGTAATGTTTGATCTACACCATTTCCAATTGAAATTGAGAAAATACAAATAAATTAAGGAAATACAAATTGAATTTAAAAAATGCAAATTGAAATTGAGATAGGTAAATTGAAATTGAGAAAATACAAATTGAAATTAAGGAACGCAAATTGAAATTGAGAATTTACAAATATTAGGGAAATACAAATTGAATTTCAAGACGCAAATTGGAATTGAGAAAGTACTAATTGAAAAAATACAAATTGAAATTCTGAAACGCAAATTAAAAAAAAAAACAAATCAAAATTGAGAAAATACAAATAGAAATTAAGAAAATACAAATTGATACTTTGCGTCGGTAAATGATTTTTTCATTTGTTTAAATTGTTTGAATTGTTTAAAATCATGAATGGTTTGGAAATTAACATTTTACGGAATGTAGGATTGAACAGGGGAATGATGCGTATCTTGAGGGACAAAAAATCATCGATAAAAATGATAATTGATAAAAAAAAATGTAACATTTATAGAAAAAAAATGTTTGTTATTATTTTTACTTTTCTCTAATTTTATTAAATAAATATGTTAGTTTTGTTAAAATTTAAGAAAAATTTAAGTGAAAGTAGGGCAGTGAGGTTTGAACACTTTCGCAGGTACTACTTTTTTTTAACGAGTTTCTAACAAAAAATACCAAATATTTGTTTAACAAAAAGCAGTGAAAAGTAAAAATAATAATAAATTGTTATTATTAAACAAATTCAGTAAGAACTCGGTAATCCGAATAATTGATTGCAGACCATAATTCTAATTATTGGAAATTTTCGTCTTCACGTGTTTTCAGAAGAGTTCACTATACATAGTAACTACAATTTATATGTATGTCACAAATGATTGTTCAAAGTAAAAATAATAGTTAACTAGTATAAATTATATATTTTCAACCAAGGTTTAACATTTTCCATTTTTAAAAACAATTTTTTTTTTTTTTTAAAAAGGCATACAGTTTTTAGTAACAAAAAAACTCTTTTTAACGATCCTTAGCAAAACATAAAAACAATAATAAACTGTAGTTTGTTGAGAATTTATAAGAGATTTTTAGAAATTACAGCAGTACCGATAAGGTTTTCTTCTTAAAAAAAATCCGTCTTCTTTTTACTGAACAAATTCAGCAAAATTATACTGCGCTCGAACTATGACACACTTTTAAAATAATGTTTTTATTAACTTAACAAATTTTGATGTCAATTCGGATTATAATATACTCGTACAATCAATTCGGATTATGGAGTATGCCGTACAGGGAAAACATAGTTCGGATTACTGGATAATTCACATTAGCGAAGTTCGGATTTCTGAGGTCTTACTGTATTTGGTATTTTTGTTCGAATTTAAGAAATTTTTATTAAAAGTAGGGTTAGAGGCAGCCAGAGAAGTGAGGTTTAAAAACTGTGACGAGCAATTTTTTTAAGAAGAAATCAATTTTTTGGAAAAAAAATATTTTAGTGACAGGAATATTTTAGGAAAAAACATAGAGCTTGATTGTAAAGTAAATTATAAAGTGCAACATGTACATAGTTTATTTTTCCCAATTTAAATACGCCAGGACAGCTAATTATTACAGCCGGTTATCTTAAAATTAACCACATACAGAAACAAAATCGGAACGTTTGGTCAACAAATGACTTATCTAGTGAATTTCTGTTTAGTTATTTCTAGTTATTTAATATAAAATTAAATGTATTACATATTAAATTTATTTCTTGCGCAGAAGTTTGTTGTTTTTTAACAATAATTAGTAAAGAAAATTAAAAGTAGATTTAAGAAGACAAAAGAGCTTTTTTTTCTAACATCGATTAATATCGTTCGTAATACGTTTTTTCTACTTTGAATTATTAAACAATAATTTTTTCTGCGGCACTTATTTCGTTTTCTCACATTGTTTATTTGAGTTATACAAATTGAATAAAATACTCAAGAGTCGCTTAAATTAGTAACTAGTATCGGGTGATCAATCTAGAGGTATTTTTTCAAAAAAATAATTAAAAAATGAAGTCAAGTGTGGAATCTTTAATGTTCATTCAATAGGAGATTTTATGCCATTTAATTTTTGAATATAATAATGTTAGCCGCAACTACGCCACAGGGTGTCCATTCTGAGGGTCCAATTTTGGATGACTCGTTTGAGCACTTCGACCGGTATGGCATTTATGACACCTGTACTGTTAGCTTAGACTTGTCAGCATAGACATTGGACTTTACGTTGCCCCAAAGAAAAAACTCTAAAGTTGTGAAATCACACGATTTAGGCGGCCAACTCACCGGTCCAAAACGTGAAAGTAGCCGCTCTTCGAAATGACCTCTCAATTGATCCATAGTTTGAGCAGCAGTCCTGTCCTGCATCGTCCTGTTGAAACCAAATTTCGTCAAGATTACGGCCCTCAATTTCAGGTAGCAAAAAATCCGATATCATGGTACGATAGTGAGTAACATTCACTGTTGCGCTTCGGCCATCATCATTTTAAAAAAAATAGGCCGGGTGATTCTACCAGTCCATAAACCGCACCAACCCTTGGTTTTCGTGGTGTAAGTCTTTCTATGATGAAATAACTAACAATTCTAAAAAGAAAAAAAATAAGTTTAAAACAACTCACGCTTAGTCTGTGAAAAACCCCTATTGAAAAAAGACCTCCAGATTTATCACCCGTTACAAATTTCCACCAGCCCATAAACCGCACCAAACCGTGGTTTTCGCTTTGTAAGTCTTTCCATGATGAAATGGCCAACAATGCTGAAAGGAAAAACAAAATAAAGTTTGAAACAACACGCGTAATTTGTGAAACTATAGTGATCACCCGCTATTTATATGTATGAACTAATCACTTGTTAATACACCGCGTACCTATGACGTAGGGAATTCCCCTTTTTCCGGTTGTAGGCAGACTTTTACTATGTTGTCAACTAGGTATTTTTTTGTTTATTAATGGGTACATAGCGTTACCAGATTTATGGTAATTGAAAAGTTATCAACCGATCAAGAGACAAGTTAGAATTAGACGCAAATATTTGGTGAAGATAATGCGTTTAGAAGCGCTTTAAACCTGTACCAAATTGTGTACGCAGACTTTTTCTGCTGAGTGCGTGTGTATGTAGTTTGAAGCAGTTGTCTGAAAAGAAATTCTGTGTGGGGAAACGAAATAGTTTGGATATGCAGGTGACTTCAACTGAATTTAGTTGTTGTAATAAAATTTCAGTTATACAGAAGGGAAGTTCAGTCACAACTGGAAAATGATATAGTAGGTACATGGGGCTTCTAAAATGCAGTTCAAGTCGAATTCGGTTTCCGCATTGAAAGTTTTCTATACATATACATATGTATGTATACACATATGTACATACAAGCATGTGCATTTTGCTAAAATTAGCCCAAAATTCTTAAACGGTGTCATTTAATAAAACATTGGTTCACTTCGTGATAATAATCACTTCCTTAACTGTTGATATGTGCGCTCCTTCAGTAGCTGTCGTCGAAATAATTGATACAAAAATTCAAAGCGAACAAAAAATATGACCACACGTTCAAACACACATATGTATGTATGTAAGTACGACCAACATACCGACAGACAGACAGACACACAAGAAATCATGTCCATAATCATATGTACTAAGTATACACACAGACGTTTGTACATTTCGGTATGGCTAATTAAGTTTGAAACTTGTTTTCACTTAATTTGCACTTATGGCAGTCATGCATAAGTATGTAAAACACACGCACACCCAAGTGTAGGCATAACTGAGAGTATTCATTGCAATTCTCATTTAAATCGAACATTTAAGTATGTACGAACGTATGTATAGACGTTTGTATGTTCGTTGAATTGTACCATATCGTCAGACAGTCCAAAAACAAAACCAAAAGTTCATCTCACCAAATACATACTTAATAAATTCTCTGTGTCTCTTTATACATATCTGTAATTTAAAAGAAATGTAATTCTCTTCTGAAATCCCCAAGTTTATCACTCTTCGTTTACCTATTGGCCATAACTATACTCTCTTGCAATGATGTATACCAACAGATATCTCTCTTCACCATCCCTAACCAAGCACACACTGCTCACCGCTACAACAAAGAGTTTTGGTGTGTGCGTGTGTACGCTGTCGTGTGTCAAGTATGCCTTTGTCCGTTACCTTCAATTGAAACAGAAATTTTTATGAAATTCGCCAGTAGTCGCTCGTTGGCAATGGACGGATATTGAGCGGCGCACAAAATGGTGGTTGCGTTGACTCCACGTCTCTTGTTTCTAGGCGAGAAATAACACGTGCAAGCGGCTCATGAACGACAAAGTCGTCGTCTCGTTGATATTTCCCTTCGCCTGTGTAGTAAGCGAGTGTGTTTTGTAATAAATAAAAACACAAAAGCAATATAAGAAAAGGGCCCCCTCCACCCTATCCTTGGTACTAACAGCGTCATCAACAACAAACGAATGAAGAGCTGCGTTTGCTGTTGTTGGTTGTTCATGTCATAAAATCCACTTGTGTTGAAACTCGTCGTAGATGTTCATCGGTCTTTTATTTTCTAAATATGTACATGTGTATGTTTGTATGAACAAATATGTATGTATGTACGTTCGTGTACGTACTTACATACATGTGTGTGGTTAATATTGAGTGTGATTTCTTTCTGGTGCGCTCGCTCTCTGGCTTGGCGAATTTGGGCTAGTACTTCTTTCTCTATATTGAGTGTGGCTGGCTGCTCTTGTTGTTTGCATACCACACACACACACACATTCACTCAGTCACTTGGGGAGATCTATTTGGCTTCGCTGTTGCCATTATTCTTGTTGTTGTGTATCTCTTATTTAATGATTACTTATCGTTGGATTTTTGTTTTCTTCTTCAGTTTGCTGTTGTTTTTTTTATAAATGTGCTTTGTGTGTACGTTTTTCCGTACATTTTTGTGATATTTAGTTGGGTATTTTGTTGCTGTTGTTGTTCTGTGTTTATTGTATTGATATCTTTTCAATACGATTTTTTGCAATAAGAATTTTATATTTTGTCGTTTTTTATGGCTTATGCTGAAACACCCGGCCACAACACACACTGACATTAGTGTAAGCTATACATTTCCAAACCCTGCAAACAATTTGGCGATTGTTGGATGATGGAATCGAGGATTGGTTGCTCAACCATTGTCTGGGCGATGGATTTGCAAGACACTGAATCGCTCAGCAAGAATGCTGGAAAGATTAATCGTCCGATTGAGGATACCTCGATTCTCCCTGATTATAGTTTTTCAAAGCATCGCATGAAAATTGCTCAAGAGCTGCTTCCGCTATTCTTCCTAGCGTTAATTTTGCGATAAATCGCATTACCATTGCCAAGGCGATGGTTTCTCAACTTGAAAGAAGCACGCATGATTGCTTACCCTTTTACCGTTGATAAATTTGAAAAAGTTGCTCAAAAATTAGTTTTAAAAAAAAGTCGCACAAAGAGTCGGTATTCCAACTTAAAGTTGCACACTTAAAGTAGGTGTCATTAAAAAATCGCTTAGAATTCATACTAAACTAAAAAACAACTCGAACAGGGACTAACCGACTTAAGACCTCTAGTATTTATATTAAAATGGAAGACAACTTTTTAACAAAATGGCAAAGTGACATTGGTTTTCGTGGCTGCACACTGCTTTTATCGCGATTTCAGGTCCGTGACAATTCCCTCAGAAAGCTTCGCAGCAATTGTTTAAAGAAAAACTGAACTCTTTAAGACCAGGCTCTCCCCAAACGAATGAGAACTACTGTTGTAAATCTTCCTTTAAAATTTTCTTCACACAACAACAATTCATTGCAAAAATAGGGTTAATATTTTTTTATGTTGTAAAGGGTGGTAAAATAATATTTCACAATATTTCAGGTATAGAGTTAAAATTTATTCCAGGTGTAGTGCAAAAGTTACATTTTAAGAATGAAATTCGACTTCGGTCATATGACCACCCCACGAGCCAGTGTAAAGCGACCCAATTTTTCCAATTGCAACTTCGCGTTCGATGTTTTCTCTGAGCTCTTCTAAAGTCGTTGACTTGTTGGCATAGGACCAATGACTTGATTTGATCCCATAAAAGAAATCTGATGCCGTTAAATATCATGAATGAGGTGGCCAATCAAACGGAACATTTCTAGAGATAACACGTTCCCCCAATTTGCCTTTCAGTAAATCAATTATAACGCGTGCTGTGTGGCTAGTGGCACCGTCTTGTTAAAACCACATATGTGACGTTCAGGAGAGTCATTTTAAAGATTTAAATACGTGTATCTTTGGTGTACCATCACTTTCATAAAACGCGCATATCTCTCGGAGGGAACACTTTTGGGGCATGGGATCGGTCTCATTCGATGCTCAGATGTTGTCCACATCAAAAAAAAGTAAAAATTGATTAGGTCCCTTTCTGCTGTCCAATAACGCATAATGCTGTCCAATAACGCATATTTTGTTTATTGACATAATCACTCAGCCAGAAATGAGCTTCATCGTGAAGATATCGGCTGGGCCGAAAGTAATTGGAGTAATCGCTCTTAAAGTAGCGACCACCGACTCAGGATTTCGGTAGCAAATTTGAATGGTTCCCAAACGTTGCTTGTTAGTGAACTTTTACTATGATGAAAATGTTGACTTCTACTAACGTTTTGACACTGAAAGATCATAAAAAATGTTTGAGGGTGCGTTGACATAAAGATATGAAATTGTTATGTCTCTATTATGCCTATGTCAAACCCGTTACATATGCGTATATTTGCAATACATTAATAATACGTAGTTTTCAAGAGGAAAAAGTCGCACAAAGTTAGGAAAAATCGCACAAAATTAGCAGTCACATAATTTGAAAAGCTTAAAAGTCGCACATAAATTCGCAGGCCCTTAAAAAGGTTGCAAGTTCCGTCTTAGACGCACAATGGTAACACTGTATTTCCTTTTCATGGCCATTTTTTCTAGCTTTCGGTTCAACAAAGAGAATGATTTACGAACCTCGTAAAAAAATATCGTAATCGATAAAAATTGCCAACGAATCTTCTTGGCGATTAGCTTCATATTGTGCACAGCGCAACGCACAGGAAGAATACTTCCTTGCAAATAGGTCGACGGTTAATAAATACTTATAGTTTTACCAGAGGATACTCAATCGATTAACAGGCGACAATCGCCGCGATTGTACTCATCATCCAGGCGAATCGCCTGCGATTCTTTGGCAATCGAAAATGATTGCAGGGTACGTGTGTACATCGATACGTATGCGTATTGCGGGCTATTTTTAAATGGCATACGAAATTCAACGCCTATGGCTTGCCGCTGTTGTTGTTGGTTGGTTTTACGCCTGTTTTTGTTGTGGCTTTTTTATTTGTTGACTATCGGGTCACTGCCACTTTTATTTTGATTTCTACTTTGTTTCACTTTTGTTTAGTAAATTTCAATAATGCTTTTAGTTTTTGGGCTGCTTTGCAGACAGAAGACATTCCTCAAATTTATTTTTGCAAGTGTGCATTTTATTTAGAAGGCGGTGAATGGCCGCTATTTTTCTGCTCTTTCGTTCTTCGTGAGACGGACAGTTAGACTCGTACATATATACTTCACTCTAAACATATCAAATTTGCATATACATATGTACTAAACTGTGATTTTTCAAATTTATCTTTTTAACAGGAGGAAATCTGCGTTTACGGTTTGAAGTGAAGCGTTCGATGTTCGAAGTGATTCATCGAAAACCCCAAGTTCGGCTTAATGACACTACGAGTTGATAATGTTGAATGTACATGCCGATTTTCTCGATGGGGTCAAAGTATAAACACTAGAAAACCAAGATTACCGATGGAGTTGCAAAATACCAGGTAAGACAACTTTTATCGCTTATTTCATGCAAAACAGACCTAAGTTGTACGAAGCTTTTTAAATGGTACCGTGCCAGGGTTACCTTAGATTAGATTTTATTACCGGTTCGAGGCCTCTTGCATCTTGTAATAGATTTTTTTTACAACTTGGTAAAGTGACATGTTATATTGTGGCTGTCCACTGCTTTTATCGCGATTTCGGGTACTGGACGAACTTGAAAAGAAAACAACATAGCTGCAATTGTTGCCGGAAAGGATGAACTATTTAAGACCATGTTCTCGCCAAATGCCAGAGATGTCTTACTTTCTTTGAGAGAATTCTTTAAATAATCTTCAAATTTCTTCAATATTTACACCTTTACAGAGATTTTACATGGAAGTCATTTGCAAATCTGTTTTGGGCTCTAGCTAGCCTAGCGGCAAACGTGAGCCGGACCAGGTTGAAAACTAAAAAAAAATAATTTTCAATAACGATCTCGGTTTTAAAATTTTGGCCAAATAATTGCCAGTATGTATTCAAATATTTTTAAAATTTTTTGAAATTGCCTGAAAACAATTGCAAGAAATTGTTAATAGTATCTCAAGCTTAGAACAAATTTTAACTTTATCTAAATTTGGTTCCGGTTTTCGGTGCTTTCAGAAAACCGGCATTTCGTTTTTTTCTTCAAAACCGTGTTTTGAAAAAACCTTATATAAAAGTACAAAGCCCGTATTAACCGATATTTTGCTTTTAGCCTTTTGCTTAAGAATGGAAATTATTTTCCGAATCAGAAATAATGCAATAGGGCACTGGAACAGCTCTAAATTTCCCCAGCAAATTTATTTCCCACCAATTACGACATTAGGAAATTCAACTAAAATGTCCATAAATATTACAATCTTTTTCCCTCTCCGCTCTCTAAGTTTCTACCCATCAGGAAAAGTCCTGAGCGATGGTTAATTAAAAAAATGTTTAAGTTTAAATTGGTCAGGTTTAGCCAAACTGCTAGAATAATGTTATTTTTATATATAACCTTATCTGGTTATTTTAAAGCCATATGTCTATGACTACGGAAAGCTCTTTCAGGCAAATCGGTTCAAAATTATTTGTTTGTTAATCGAAATATACCGCACCAAATATTTAAATCGGAATTAAAATTTATGTTCTTGGGCTGCTGTATGTTCTATCGGGAGAAATCTTTGTACTGGGGCTATATTAAAATAGTGGACCGGTATGACCGATTTTTATCTGAGCTGATTACTGATCGACCGTTATGAACTGTACCCAAGTTCATTAATATTGGATGTACTATGTGGCATCTAGAGCTAAAGACATAAAATCGGTTGAACGTATGTGTGGGAGCTATATCTAAATTTTAACCGATTTTCGTGAAAGTCAACAGCCTTTATCTAAACAACATACTTTTGCCAATTTTACAAAGATTGAACAAGATCTGCGACCTGTAGTTTGAGATGGGATGGAAGGACAGACAGATATGGTAAAATCGAATCGAGTTAATTATTATAAGTCAAGCGGTACAATTTATGCTGGTAGTTTTATTTTTTTGCATTTACATACATTAACAAAAAACCGGAAACCCGACAGCAAAAAATCCAACATGTCGGGTTTTAGGTATTTTTGAGAAACCGGCTGTCGGGTTTGGACATAAAAACCAGAATGACGGTTTTGGAAAATTATTAAATCGGGAATAACGGATTTTTATGGTGTTTTGAAACTAGCTCACGCTCTTAAACATATCAATCCTCGTTTCTATAGTTGCACCTTTTTTAGAGGCACTCTAATTTACTACAGGGTGGGCGATTTAATATTTTAAATTTGAATCGGCTGTAAAAAAGGTCTGATAATTTTTTCAAATTTCTGGTTTTGTTGAAAAGGTTGATCTTTGTTATTAAGTAGTGGAACACAATATCATTCATGTGACTAAAAGTACCTCATCTGATAATCCCAATCTATAAGTACATTTTCGATTATTTAGAGTTGAATCTCTTCAATGGCAACTTCGATTTAATTTTTAACGCTTCAATTATCTTTAGATATCCTACGGAAAATAATACAAAGAGCTTAAATCACAGCTCCGAGGCGGCCAATTGACATCACAATTGCAGCTTATTATTATATTTTCAAAAACGGAGTGTGCGTAGGCTATGTGACATGTGACCACGTCTTGTTGAAAACAGATGTCGTCCATGTCATTCTTTTAAATTTTTGAAAAAAAAAATCGTCGAGCATGACGCGGTAACGCTCACCTCTGCTTTAAACGGCGGCTACTTGTTCATTTTCAAAGAAAAATTACCCAAGGATGCCGCCAGCCCAATAGACACGTAAGAGTTCTCACAACCCCATATGCAACAATTTTGCTTATTGACATAGCCACTGAGATAAAAATGAGCTTCATCTGAATATGCGAGTTTTCGGTAAAATTCTTTTTCTGCTGCCAAACAATCTTTAGCCCATCGGGCGAAGTTAGAACGCATCGGGTGGTGTTCAATTATTCAATGACAAAGTTCAACCTTTCCAATAAAACCAGAAATTTAATAAAAAAGGATCTGCACTTTTTTAAAGCCAATTCAAATTTAAAATGGCCAACCCTACACTTAAACACATCACATATTTTTTTGGGCAGCTGAATTTATTAAAACAAGGAGTAAAGCCACCGCATGTTAATTGATCACCCTATCACATAAAATTGATCACCCTATCACTTTAAATTTCAATTGGAATTAATAACCTAAAAAAAAAATATTTATAAGAAAAATATATAAAGTGTGTTTTTTCAGACGTGTGGTTTTCTAGAAGAAATCCAAAATTTAACGTTTTGGCCAAGAATTTATTATTACAAAAAAAAGGGTTTGCCATTCTGCCCGAATAAATTCCAGCCGAAAGGCCCAATTTTCGACCACTTTTTATAGCATTTGGGGCCGTATGTCAGCAATAACGCGCCGAATATTCTCTTCCAAGGCGTCAATTGTGTGGAGCTTATCTGCGTAGACAAGCGAATTCGCATAACCCCACAAAAAGAAATCCAGCGGTGTTAAATCGCACGATCTTGGAGGACACGCCACGCCACAGGCCCACGACGTGAGATAATGCGCTCACCAATAGTTTCCTTCAATAAATTGATTGTTTCGTTGGATGTATGGCAGGTAGCGCCGTTTTGTTGGAACCAAAGGTCTTTCACATCAGGAACGAAAAATTCATTAATAATGGGTCTATAGCGTTGACTGTAACATAATAGCCGGCTTCATTTTTTGAAGAAATATGGACCAATGATTCCCTCTGTAAGGGCGTCTCCACAACGGCTTGTGGATTTTCATTACTACAAAAGCGACAATTTTGGTTTTTAATCCATTCAACAAAAAGTGAGCTTTATCGCTAGAACAAATTTTGTAGTAAAAATCAGGATCAGTGGCCTCGGTCTCGCCTTGGGCCTGTTCACCACGATTTCCAAACGTTGTTCCGGAGTACGTCTATTCATTATGAAATGGCAAACCAAACTGAGCATTAATCAAGTGACAGCTGCCAAAAAGACCAACTCCGAAAAAGTGTGGCCAGATTGAAAACCACACGTCTAAAAAACACCCTTTATATTGATAGTGTTCTTTAAGCAGCATGTATTTCTTGTGTGAAAAAAACCGCTTAACCGGTTTCTTAAGAAAATCAAAAATGAAAATTGGTTTCTTAAAAATTGCAATTTTTCTATTAAACCGAAGCCACCCTACCATCGTTCGTTCATTCATTTCAATGCAAACATTGTGGGAAGAGAGCAAGTAGATGGAATAAAGTGTCAGTGCGTGTGTGTGTATTTGGTGTGTGATGGTGCGTGCTTGTCTTTCTGTTTGGTGGTGATAGAAAAAGAAAATCTTAAAGCCGGGCGAAAGATTCAAAGCAACCAGCCAAGGAAACCGAAGAACTCAGGGCGGCAACAACAAGAGCCACGACGATAGCAGCAGAGGCAGTCGTAGCTGTGACCGTAGCCGAAGAGCAGAAAAGGGTCTTTAGTAATGAAATTCTTAATCGTCTTAATAAATCATGGCTTGACACATGTATGACGGCAAACATTTAAAGTTTGTACAAGTCCAAATGGCAGCAACAAAATGTATAAGACAAACTCACGCACTCACACACACACACTTATGGCAAAGGAGAATGGCTTATGCGTGTGTGTGTATGTGAGAGTGAGTGCGAAGTACAAAAGATACGAGAGCAAGAACATGAAGAAGAAAATCAAATAAAAATGTTTATTTTAAGGTCTTCATGCAACCAACCATCCATCCATCCGCACGCTGCTGGCTGGCTTTGATAGTCTTCGCTCCTTATTGACGTCCTACGACGATGGCAACCAACGACGCCGATGACGGTATTTACGAATACATCAACGAGTCAAGCGAAAAGGGCAACTCTATCTACATATATTGTCTATGTGTGTGTGTCTTTTTATGTAGTCATGCCTTGGCCAAATTTGTCACTCGCCTGCTTTTGACACATTCTGTCGGGGCGTCTGCATCCCTGCTGTGGCACTGAGTTAATAGTAGCCTAAACGATCCCGTCATCTTTGTCCCCGCTTCGAAATGTAGACGCAGGCTACATTTTCTATCTCATGTGTTATGATTGGTGTCACATCAACTTTTCAAAATTATGATATTCCAAATCGTTAAGAGGTGCATACATTATTATCTTCAATGGCGTTGGTTAAGGGCGACGGACCGACAGACAACTGAAACTGGGATGCTTTGGGTACTAGTACAGCAAATACGATTGAAACGAAAAATGACTTTTTTTGACGACGGGGATTTTGTAAAACATGGATTAGAGAAAAAACCCAATCAAAATCATGTCAATTTATACAAAGTTGCATGTTAGGTGGCGCTTGCAAAAAGGGCAAGTCAGCGCCATCTGATGTAATATTCAGATTCAGAACTAGAGTGTCCAAAAAGCAGCGGTTTTCAGAAAACCGGCATTTCTTAAAAGTAAAGAATTGGGAAAAACACATGTAATTGCTTTTGAAGAGTGCCACGGAATTACTTTCGATATAGTGTCATCTTCAGATCGAACTGTGTCAAAGAAAATCAAGTAGCTTTATAATCAGATTATCGAAGATGGCTTCGGAACTAAAATGACTTCCGAAGAAAAAATAAAATATTATGTAGGTTGATCCATCTAGAGCTATTTTTTCAGAACAAAAAAAATATAAAAATTCAAATCAATTGTGGAATCTTTATTGGCAATTTAAAAGGACATTTGATGCCATTTATTTTTTGGATATAATATCCTTCAAATTTTGGCCGCAACTACGCCTCAGGGTTTCCATTCTGAGGGTCCAATTTTGGATGAGTCGTTCGAGCATTTCGACCGGTATGGCTTTAATGACACGCGTAATGTTGGCTTCCAAAACCTGAATCGTAGCTGGTTCGTAAGCATAGACTTTAGACTTTTCGTAACTCCAAAGACAGAATGTCTAAAGGTGTGATATCACTCGATCTAGGCGGCCTAATCACCTGTCCAAAACGTGAAATTATCTGCATTTCGAAATGACCTCTCAATAGATCCATTGTTTGAGCAGCTGTATGGCAAGTGGCAGCGTCCTGTTGAAACCAAGCGTTGTCAAGATTACGGGCTTCAATTTCATGTAGCATATAGATCGATATCATGGCGCGATAGCGAGCACCGTTCCCGGTTACGTTCCGGCCATCATCATTTCTGAAAAAATATGCACCGATGATTCCACCAGCTTATAAACCGCAACAAACCTTGGGTTTCTCTGGGTAAAATGACACCTCTTGAACCACTTCTTGTTGCTCTTCAGCCCAAATGCGGCAATTTTGTTTATTAACTTTGCCGTTGAGCCAGAAATGGGCCTCATCACTGAACAAAATTTTGGTCGAAAACAGCGGATATACATTTGAATACATTTGCCAACATTTGAAGGTAATTATTTTCAAAAAATAAATGCCATAAAATGTCCTTTCAAATTACCAATAAAGATTCCACACTTGATTTGCATTTTTATATTTTATTTGTTCGGAAAAAATACCTCTATATGGATCACCCTATATAAACAAATTAAAAAATACCATAGCTCTAGAATTGAAGGAATTAAACCAATTATACTAAATAAAATGCTTGAGTTATAGTTTACTCAAATTACCAAAATATTCAACTGGGTCATAAAATAGATACTGAAACAGCGAAAGATCCAAAATCGCAAATTAGTAGTTATAGTCCTATAAGCATTGTCTCCTTAAGATTTTTGAAAAAGTTATTTTTAAGTAGAATGCCTGAAGTTACAGAAAATAGTTTTGTATACACCAAATCAAAAGAATAGTAAATATAATAAATTTATAAATATTTCGTTGCAACGCAAAAGTACTGTTATTGTGTTTCCTGATATAGAGAAAGGATTCGACACGATTTGGCACAATGGAACCATCTTTAAGCCCCACAAATTTGGGTATCCAGTTTATCCCCAATAAATTATCAATAAAACATAAGCTGTTAATATTAAAAACCACATGTCTGATAAAAGAATACCATAGCTGGAGCGTTTTAAGGCTCAGTACCTTCACTGTTGTTGTACTTAATTTATACCTCTTATCTTAAACATCTACGAGGGTTGCTTTTTATATATACTAGTGATCCTAGATGCAAACTGGAACTTCCATTGGAAACTGTGATATTTTTTAGCAAAACTTCACTCAGGACGTTTTGTCATTTGAGGGCGAATTGTTTACAGTGTGTTGAAAAATTCATCTCAGTCAAAAAATGGAATTATCCTGTGAACACATTTTCGTGCGATGATTTTTTACGTTTTTCGGTGTGGGTTATCGAGACAAGAGTGTTAAAATCAACTTGTTTCGACTTTTGGCGATGAAGCACCATTAAAAACAACTGTTAATCGCTGGTACCAAGACTTCAGTCTTGAAAGCCGTTCGATCCAGGTTGAATTTGGCGAAGGACGTCCAACTTCGGTCACTTTGCCAGAAACCATTGATGCTGTGCGTAAACTGATTAAGCAAGACCGACATGTAACATACGGTGAGATTGAGGCATCCCTGGTCATTAGTATGACAAGCGTCAATAAAATATTGCATGTTCATTTGGCCGTAAAAAAAATTTGTTCTCGTTGCATCCCACATAATTGGACGAATGCTTAAAAAAGGCTCGTATGGATTGGTGCAAAAAGATGTTGAAAAAGTATAACTGCGGTAGCTCATTACAGTGAATAACATTGTCACAGGTGACGAATTATGGATCTATATATATGAACCCGAAACAAAACAGCAATCGACCGTATGGGTCTTTCAAGACGAGCCAAATCCAACAAAAGTTGTTCGTGGAAGAAGTACATCGAAGCTAATTATAGCGTTTTTTTCGGTATAACCGGCCATGTTGCCACAGTGTCTTTAGTGGGACGTAGGAGGTCAATTCTGAGTGACAGACAAACATCTGTTTGCCAACAGTGTTCAGAGAAATGAGGAACGATAATAAGAGAAGACGGATCATCACGACAATGCGAGCTCTCAAACATCAGCTGAAACAATGAGCTATTTGCCCTGATTTGACACCCAATGACTTCTTTTTCGCTAACATCAAGAAAAAAATGCGTGGTCAACGATTTTCAACGCCCGAAGCAGCTGTTGAAGCGTTCAAAAATCATGTTTTGAAGGTGTCTCAATCGGAGTGAAAAAAGTGCTTCGAAAATTGGTTTGTGCGCATGCAAAAGTGTATTGATCTTAAAGGAGAATATTTTGATAAACAATAAACCATTTCCAATGATAAATTAGCAACTCTCGTAGCTTTCACATAAAGTGCCTCTCGAATTGAGATCCCACCGCTCTAGGAGCCAGAAATTAAATCCGACCGTGCTCTAATTTCAAATATATACTTATACAAAATTTGACCTATCAGCCCATATTTTTAAAAGCTCTCAAACAAAGGTCCATCCAGATTTCCAGGGCACAACAATGGCGTTCTGATACATTCGACCAACACGTAGTGGCCAGCGCAATTGTTATAATATTTTGAAAAACAATAAAACCATTTCGAATGATAAATTATCAACTCTCGTAGCTTTCACATAAAGTGCCTCTCGAATTGAAATCCCACCGCTCTAGGAGCCAGAAATTAAATCCGACCAGGCTCAAATTTCAAATATATACTTATACAAAATTTGACCTATCAGTCCATATTTTTAAAAGCTCTCAAACAAAGGTCCATCCAGATTTCCAGGGCACAACAATGGCGTTCTGATACATTCGACCAACACGTAGTGGCCAGCGCAATTGTAATAATTTTGATGGGCTTATTAATATTTAAGCCAAGATTTGCACTCACCATCAGTTCAGCTTGGTCCTTGGAAAGCGAAGGATATTTTTCGCAAACAATATACACTACGCTGCTTCATCTACATTTACAAGTAACCATGCTTCAGCGCTATAAAGAGGAACAGGTTTATAGAATAAGTGTGATGTACATAAAGCGTTATTTGTATGTGCCGTTAGAGTTCCCAGAGGTATCTTCCCTAGTTGTAAGCTTAGCCCAAAAATAACACTTATTTGCCAGTGAGACCTTTTCTTTACTATAGAGGCTGACATTATTCTAATTTATGACAGACTCGAATTAGATAAATTCTTAGTGGTGGCTAACCGTGTTCCCCAGTTATCTAATTTCCCATCTTGACCCAACTCTATGTTTAAAGTCTGTATAATTTACTTGCAAATTCAACTATTAGACTATAAAGCATCCCTGTAGTTGCACTCTTTATCTGATCTAGTTATTGTGGCGCCAACCTAATCGGATTTTTACGAAAAATAGCAAAATCTTTTTTTATTTGCATATTGTAATTTTACAAGTGTCCAAAAAACGGGGTTTCCAGAAAACCTGCATTTCTGGTTTGGTTATAACCGGTAACCGGTTACGGAACGTAACCTTGAATGGTGCTCGCTATCGCGCCATGATATCGATCTTTATGCTACCTGAAATTGAAGCCTGTAATCTTGACGACATTTGGTGTTAACAGGACAGTGGCACTTGCCATTCAGCTGCTCAAACAATGGATCTTTTGAGAGGTCATTTCGAAGAGCAGCTAACTTCACGTTATAAGCCGGCAAGTTGGCCGCCTAGATCGTGTGAAATCACACCTTTTGACTTTTTTTGGGGGGCTACGCAAAGTCTATGCTGACAAACCAGCTACGATTCAGGTTTTGGAAGCCAATACTACTCGTGTCATTAACGCCATACCGGTCTAAATGCTACAACGAGTCATCCAAAATTAGACTCTCAGAATGGACACCCTGAAGCGTAGTTGCGGCCAACATTTGAAGAAAATTATATTCAAAAAATAAATGCCATAAAATGTCCTTTCAAATTACCAATAAAGATTCTACACTTCATTTGAATTTTTGTATTTTTCTTTATTTGAAAAAATACCTCTATATGATCACCCTATAGTTCAATAACAAGTTTAATATAGACAGCACACTGACAGACATACAGATATCGTTAGATCGTATCAACTGGTGATTCTGAGTCGATCGGTGGCCTTAAAAGTGGGTCTAGCTCAAAAAATAGTTACGTATATCCAATAATCAAAAAATCCGACAGCAAAAATACGGGTAAACTGACGTGTCAGATTTAATCGATTTTCGAGAAACCGGATTTTACCATAGAAACCGGAATGTCGGTTTGCCGCTTCGGTTTTGGACACTCTAATTTTTACTGAAAACCCCATAACTATTTCGTTATTATCAACTCCTCTGCAAGCCTGAATTCAAATTAGATTCACTTGAAATGCAGAACACCTCTGAATGTAACGCATTATCCAACGACGCACAATAAACCCACCACTCATGAATATGATAAGCGTGCCCTTAGATGCGTCCATACGTACCTTAATATATGTAAGCAGTCAAATCTAGACGTTCCATAAATAGCAGAAGAGCTACGACGCCAACGATACAGCCCAGCCATGTTGGAAAGCTCAACATTTGTAGTTACACTTTGTGAATACGACTACGAACGGGTACACAAACAAGTAAGAGTTCAACTAATTTGAATGGAAATCATTAAAAAAAGGAAATAAAAATAACGAGTGCGATGCAACTTCTGGCGCGCTTTCCTTTGGCGTTGGCTTTGGCTCTGCTCAAGTTGAAGTTGGCCATAGAAGACTCGACTGGTAGAACACGTGTGTACGAGTATGCCTGTTTGGGCTGTGTGGACTGCTTAACTCTTCGCCATTCATGGGGCAATGGTGGACCTGAGTGTGCAGCCATGCAACCAGCCGGGGCAACCTCGAAACTGCTCGTGGCATGGGTATGAGGAGTACTCACAAGTAAGTGTACGAGGTACAACAACAACAACACAAAGGGGTCGCAGAGGTGTTGTGCAATTTGATGACGAATACGTGACCTATAACGGATATTCTTTTTTTTATTACGACACACACATGCACTTACATTCGTTCTGGCCTCTAAGTAGACGAATGAACACACACACTCAACAAACACACTCAAAATGAGAGCGAGAGGGAAAGAGCCGACATACAAAAGGAAATCGACATTAGTCCAAAGTAATGGGACTGATAAAAACTGTTTCTTTTTGTTGTAGAAACAGGGTTTGGATAGTACGAGTATGTGAATTATGTATAGCACAGTGGAACGAACTATGGTTTTAATAGGGGAGGTAACTTGGCAAGGCAAAATTTGGACTACGACGGCTGCTGTATATATTTGTGGCCTAATAATGAATATTTATCATCAAAAATGGTTTTATTGCTTTTCAAAGTATTCTCCAGCATGATTTACCCACCTTTGCATGCGCTCAAACCAATTTTCGAAGCACTTTTCCACCTCGATTAAGACACCTCCAAAACATGGTTTTTGAACGCTTCAACAGCATCTTCTGGCGACGAATATCGTTGACCACGCATTTTTTCTTGATGTGCTAGAATACAAAGAAGTCTTTGGGTGCCAAGACAGGGCTGTACGTCGGATGACCCATCAATTCGACGTTTTGGTCGGTCAAAAATTCTCTGAAGACTTCAGGCAAACAAATTGTGGTGTACCACTCAAAATTGACCGTCCTACGTTGCTCAAGCGGAACAGTTGCCACATGACCAGTTTTGCCAAAGAAACAGGCGACCATTTGCCTTGAAGAGCTTCTTCCACGAACAACTTTCTTTGGGTTTGGCTCGTCTTCGAAGACCCACACGGTCGATTGCTTTTGTTTCGGGCTCATACGCATAGATCCATGATTCGTCACCTGTGACTATCTTAAAAACGTCTTTCGAAGCATCGCGATCGTTTTTTTTTGAAAATTTCTTTGCAACAATCGACACGAGCCTTTTTTGAGCGATTGTCAAATTGCGTGGGATGCAACGAGAACAAACCTTTTTTACGGCCAGGTGTTCATGCAATATCGAATTTATGCTCTTGGAAGAAATGTCCAAGGATGCCTCAATCTCAAGGTATATCAAATGCCGATCTTGTATTATCAGTTCACACTTGGCATCAATGTTCTCTGGCACAATGGCCGTTTTTGGACGACCTTCGTCTTTGAGCTAGCGTCAGCCACGATTGAATTCATTAAACCAGTTTTTCACAGTGTTATAGGATGGTGCTTCATCGCCATTTTTAAGTTTAGATTTAAGTTCATCGATGCACTCTTGTCGTGATAATCCACGTCGAAAGTTGTGAAAAATGATCGCACGAAAATATTCACGAGTTAATTCCATTTTTTTGCCAAACTGATTTTTTCAAGTCACTCTAAACAACACAAATAATGGCCGGACGTCAAAACGTTCTGAGTACGTTTATGATATAAAATGTCAAACTTTCCAATGGAAATGTCAGATGGCGCCAGGCAACACTAAGTGTTTCCTTAGCCAGAAATATATATATAGCAACCCTCGTACTTATGTTTTTACTAAAGGCCAAACTAGGATAAGACTCACCAAGTTATGTGCAGTTCAATTTCGTACCAACGGTACGTGTTTCCCGAAACATATCCTAAAGGACCACCTGGGTAACTTCTCTTAACTCGTAGATCATTACAATGTACTGACGAAGATAGAAAACTAAAAATAGAAAACCATTGGCCATATACGCGATGCCAATACTTGCAAAGCGTCTTAATCGAGTACACCAAATTATACATTGCCCGTTGTACTCCAGATTTGAAAACACAGAACGATAAGTGTTTTGCTAGTGTCCAAATTAAGTATTAGACGTGATCTTTAAGGTAAGGCTTAGTTACCCAGTTATGGTAATCTGGCAACATTGAACAAAATTGTCAGTAACATGGCTGGCAACATTAATTTTCTTTGTTTATATCAAAGAGTAATAAGCAGCAAGAGGGTTCTTCGACAAATATGTCAAAAGCAGGCAATAAAAATCAATCTAATTATTTCTAATTATAATAAAATGATCCAAGAAATATAATTAATCACTTAATTGCTTCACTTTGGTTTGTAAAAATGTGTAACATTTTCTTGAACTATCAGTTCGAGTTGATTTAAAGTTTCACTTATCCTATCGCGTGCAAAAAAAAACTATTTTTTAATATATGTTCATAACAAGCAGGGTGTGTCACGGTTGAGTTTTTGTAGGAAAAATAAGTGTAGTAAGTAGAACTTGTTGCTTTAGCGAGTAAAGGCCAAAACGCTTGCTAACCGAGTAACTTCCATGCAAATGCTAGTCTAATAACCGGAAAAGAACACATCTACTAATTCAGGTTTCACCGTAGGTTTATGGAACAATTTTAAGCATTTGATTTCGAAAAATCACAATTACTGGGTGGCCCAAACATGATTGAAGGATTAAAAATATTCATAGCATTTTTGTTACATGATTTGGTTTCATTGTCTTAAATCTAACTATGAACTAAGATTAAAAGTTTTAAAGACTAACGATTCATGCCGAAAAATCATTTTTATGCACATTTTTATGCACTTTTTCGAAAATATGAAAATTTTGCGTATTTTGTTTCTGTACTGGGTATTGCTTAGGACCCTACTTATCTACCCCAGCGGTATCGTTTCGATCCCAGTGTCGCTTACAATTTCGCTACAGCACACCCAAATGGTTGCATAAAAATGATCAAATTATGATGCAATTAAAAGCTTTAAATTTTAAAAACGGAAAAGAGTTACAATATTTTGAAGAATACTGCCCACTTTAGACTGAAGGGTTAAAAATATTCCTAACTTTTTTTTGTTTATAACTTTTTCTCTTAAGTTTTTTTTATTAAGAGATATGAGTCATACCTTAACGTCAAGTTTTTTCACCAACCTAATTTTGCATTTCTTCGTTTCAGTGTTTGACAAATTCAACCAAGGAGAGTAACACATTTGAGCAGCGCGTTATGCCTTGTTGAATCCTTTTACGAAAATGGGCGTACTGCATTACGTGAACGTCGCGATTTTTATGGTAAGCATAAACGACCAATGGGTCCAACTCAAGAGCTAAAGGATGGGATAATTCTTCACATTAACGATATTGAACATCCATTATATCTCGGAGTCTTTGAAAATCTGGTCCATCGGATAAAGGTATGTAACCAAAGCCTTGGTGATATTTTGTTTCACAGATAATTGTCATGGGTTCTTCTATCATAATGAATAATATTAGGATAATTCTCAGAAAACTTTTTGGTTTATTTACAATTAACATCGTGCGTTTAAGTTGGACCATACTTTATAATGTCTACATATGATGTACAGCAACGATTTCTTCTAGAAATGAAAGACTTAGCTGATTATAGTAAATATATCGAGGGCTGCTATAATTATTTCTGGCCTAATGAAAATGCGAATATTTATTATCAGAAATGGTTCTATTGTTTTTCAAAGTTTTCTTCAGCATAATTTACACACTTTTGCATGCGCTCAAACCAATTGTCGAAGCACTTTTTCCACTCCGATTAAGACACCTCCGAAACATGGTTTTTGAACGCTTCAAACAGCATCTTCTGGCGACGAAATCGTTGACCACGCATTTGTTTCTTGATGTGTTAGAATACAAAGAAGTCTTTGGGTGCCAAGACAGGGCTGTACGTCGGATGACCCATGGTCAAAAAGGCGCTGGTTTGGGCCGATGTGTTAGAGCTCGCATTGTCATTGTGCAAAATGACTCGTCTTCTCTTGTTCGTTTTTCGAAATTCTCTCAAGACTTCAGGCAAACAAATTGTGGTGTACCACTCAGAATTGACCGACCTACGTTGCTCAAGCGGAACAGTCGCCACATGAGCAGTTTTGCCAAAGAAACAGGCGACCATTTGCTTCGAATAGCTTCTTCCACGAACAACTTTCTTTGGATTTGGCTCGTCTTCAAAGACCCACACGTTCGATTGCTGTTTTGTTTCGGGCTCATACGCATAGATCCATAATTCGTCACCTGTGACGATCTTATAAATGTCTTTTGGAGCACCGCTATCGTATTTTTTCAAAATTTCTTTGCACCAATCGACACGAGCCTTTTTTGGAGCGATTGTCAAATTGTGCGGGATCCAACGAGAACAAACCTTTTTTACGGCCAGGTGTTTATGCAATCTCGAATGTATGCTCTTGGAAGAAATGTCCAAGGATGCCTCAATCTCACGGTATGTCACATGCCGATCTTGCATTATCAGTTCATGCACGGCATCAATGTTTCCTGGCACAACGGCCATTTTTGGACGACCTTCGTCTTTGAGCGAGCGCCGGCCACGTTTGAATTAATTAAACCAGTTTTTCCAAGTGCTATAGGATGGTGCTTCATCGCCATACAAAGATTTAAGTTCATCGATGCACTCTTGTCGTGATAATCCACGTTGAAAATTGTGAAAAATTATCGCACGAAAATGTTCATGAGTTAATTCCATTTTTTTGCCAAATTGATTTTTTCAAGTCAATGTAAACAACACAAATGATGGTCGGTCGTACGTCAAAACGTTCTGAGTACGTTTATGCTAAAAAATGTCAAACTTTCCAATGGAAATGTCAGTTGGAGCCAGGCAACACTTAGTGTTGCTTATGCCAGAAATATATATAGCAACCCTAGTTGTTTTTTTTGTGGGACAAGGAAATTTGTATTGCGCCATACCATATGAAATAAGTTAAAAATAGTAAATATTTCTTCGTTTTACCAAATTTTTTTGATGAGATGTCTTAAGTGAAATCATATGGAGTTTATTTTCTATGATTAGAGGGGTCCCCTTCGTCCTTTTTTGAAAAAGTGAAAAAATCCTAAGTTTTTAAGAATGATCGTTTTTGGGATAAAATTTTCTATTTATCAGTATGTTATGTTCACAATGGAAACCAAACTCTTTTTCAACAACACACACAAGTTGTAAAAGAAATCTATTGATGGCTGTCGATGTGGAGTCTCTTTAGAGGTGGCAAGAGTGAGTTGTATTTTCGTGGGCAATTGTGTGGAGAAAACTTGAAAAGTAAGGTTTACAACAGTAGTTCTCATTCGTTTGGTGAGAGCCTGGCCTTATAGAGTTCGGTTTTACTTTCAACAATTGCAGCAAGGCTTTCTGAAGAGGGTTGTCACGGACCCGAAATCATGATAAAAGTAGTGTGCAGCCACGAAAATCAATGTCACTTTGCCATTTTGTTAAAAACTTGTCTTCTATTTAAATATAGAAGCAAGAGGTCTTGAGCCGGTTTAATCCCTGTTCAATGTGTAAAACCAAAATCGTTGAAGAGAGGCAATTTTTTAAATTATAGTCAATGGGGAAGGCTTTAGAGCCATAATTAATGACTTTTTTGTGCCTGAATTGGAGGATGTTGATGCAAAGACCTTTGGTTTCAAGAAGACGGCGCCTATGCCATACAGCCAACGAAAAAATCAATTTATTGAAAGACACTTTCGTAGAGCGCATTATTTTGCGTCGTAGTCTTGTGGCGTGGCCTCCAAGATCGTGCGATTTATATTCGATGGACTTTTTTTGTAGGGTTACGTATGTGAAGTCGCTTGTAGATAAGCCCGACACGATTGACGCCTTAGAAGAGAATATTCGGCACGTTATTGCTGACATACGGCCTCTAATGCCGCAAAAAAGGGTCGAAAATTGGGCCCCCTGGAATTTAATCGTGCCGCCGCGGCTGGCCACTTGCCGGAAATCATTTTTAAAACATAATGGATAACCCTTATCTTTATATAAGTAATAAAGCTAAATTCGTAACTTTAAATTATTCGCGTTATATTTCTTCTTGAAGACCACATGTCTGAAAAAAAACGCACTTTTTATATATTTTTTTACGACATCTTGAAGTCTTAAGCTTGGGTTTGAAGTATTTGGTGTGACATTAACACTTAAGTTGCCGGAAATATTTAGGTTTAAAATTACACTTTAATGAAATAATTTATCATGATCAGTCTATCATAAAATTTATTGGGGCTTTAAAACCAAAATTTATTTTTTTGACTTGTTTTACCAAGTTGATGCATAAAATCGTTCCACTTTTGCATACAAACTTTATTAGATTAGCAAGTAAAAACCAAGTTTTGAAAAAACGTGTTCATAATTTAAATAACAAATAAATATTTTCAAATCGTTTAATACATAAATTAAAAAAAAATATTATTATTTCGGTTAGATAAACGAAAACATTAAATTAAATTATCAGTTGGTTCAGTTAACAAATGCTCGTGGTAATGACAACCGAATCAAAGAGTTCTTATTGCCAATAACCTATAAGAACAAGCAAAACATGTACAAATTCAGTTCTAATAATCATCCTAATTAGTTAGGGTTACCGATACGTTGGCTCCTTAACCGATACTGTCGGTTCCCACTACTGAAAATTGCCGTGTACCCAATCAACATTCGGTTGTAGCGATGAAAAACATTAATAGTACGTGCAATTACCAACATTAGGTTAAAAAAACTGTTCTCTGTGTACATGAAATCATGACCCTATTCCACATTTGCTCCACTGTGCATAGATTGTGGTTTGTAAAAAACAAACTATCCGCTTACTAGGTTAGGTCTCCATCAGTGTGACGATGTTGATGATGATGTTCATGTATCTAATATATGTACTTACATTCATTGTACATATGTACACATATATGTATGCGTGTATGTATGAGTTTGTACAAGTACACACACTCCCATACAACACATTACTCGAACATTACTAGTAGAATTTATTGAAAAATTTCCTTTAACTTCACAAATATTGTAATTCAAATTCGATTCTTTACTCGTTTTTATTGTTGCCAGTGAGTGATGGAGTGAAAATATTAAGACTTGTACGTTTTGGTCGGTCGCTCGCTCGCCGGAGGGAGGGGTGTGGTAATAAAAAAGAAGTGTATTTTACTATGGAAATTTCCATAATTTATCGGATATTCATTTATAGATTGTATCTTTTTTCTTTTATAAGAAGTGAACATTACAAAAGACACTTTTAAATAAATTTTCTTTTCATTCCCATCGCTTCATCAATTATTCAATATGATTTCATTACCACTGGGAAGGAGGAAATGGGGGAGTGAAGCTGGGGAATTTGGGGATGAATGCTTACACATCATGACACGTACTCAATTATTGGTATGTTGCTCAGATATATGAAATACGTAGTCTATATGTGACGCGCAAAATAGAAAGGGACTTAAGGCTAAAAACCAGTTTTGTTCAGGAGAGACATTTTAAAGATTAGGTCCCTTTCTATTTGCGCTTAGAAGCGTCGACTTCACTTTCATAAAGCGCGCATATCTCTGGGAGGGAACACTTTTGGGGCATGGGATCGGTCTCATTCGATGCTCAGATGTTGTCCACATCAAAAAAAAAGTGAAAAATGATTTATTTACCCTTAGGTTCCTTTCTCTATGCGCTGTCACATATGGAAATATAAAATAATAGTGGTGTTTCTCCAAGCCTCAACAAATAGTACTAGATAGCAAAACCTCAATAATTATGTTTATTTGTTATTAACAAACAGAGCATATTTTGCTTAAGTCTACAGGAAAAATCGAGCTGTACTCAACTCACCAAAAAACAATTTTGAATATTAGTTTTAGTTCATAGCCTGAATAGGTGCTCAGTTTGATATGTATTCAGACCAAGAAATAGAATAAATACATTTTCAATTTTTTTTGGCATAGTAAGAGGACGCTTCCCGTAATAGTAAACAAGATTTACACTCTTTTTTTAAAATTACTTATCTATTGCGGTTATGAAATTCAGTTTATATTAACACGCAGATAAATTTTTTGCCACAACTCAATTTTTTGGCAACCGAATGTTGGTGGTTTTACGTACCGTCCATGTATAGCATCGCTACATCCCAATGTTGATTGGGTATACGGCAACTTACAGTAGTGGTAACTGACAGTATCTGTTGAAGAGGAAAAGTTTCGGTAAACTTAAACATTTAGGATGATTATTGGAACAAAATGTGTACATATATTGGTTGCTGTAATAGATTTTTGGTTATAAGTACTCTATAAATTCGGTTGTCATTACCAGAAGCATTTGTTTACTGGATCAACTGTTGGTTAAATATCACCAGAATTGAAATGTTTTTTTCCATGTACATATTTCATCGCTACAACCGAATGTTGATTGGTAACTGACAGTGTCTGTTCAAGAGAAAAATTATCGGTGAACCGAGCTCGGACCGATTTCCAAATAGATTTTTTCTCTGACATAACTTATATTTTTCTACATCTGTATCTAAATATTTAAAATATTTGTAATATGAATATGTTGATTAACGATCTTGATTATTAATTTGAGTAAGTAAGAAATTATTTAAACTATAAATGTATTAACTTCTATTAATTTATTACATTATTAATTTTTTAATTTAATATTTTTTATTAATATTTTAATTTAATATTAATTTATTAATTTAATACTCGTAATTAATTTTATACTAAATTTGACATTCCTTTCGCAACATCTCGAAATATTTATCGGAGACATGGTTAGATCGTCGTGAAGTCATGTCCGTCTATCAGTGAGGATAACAAAAACACGATAGCGGTCAAACCACTTAAGCTAGGGCACCGAAACTTGACATGATGGGGCGGTTTGGGATTGTATATGGGCCAAATCAGCCGAGGCAGATACGAGACTTTAGTTACCTTAAAAAACAGTAAACTTTTTTGAGTATTTATTAACAAACTAGTCGAGACGCACTCAATACCTAAAAAAACAGGGCAAAGTTGGTAGACGTTTCGGCCAATGCGGCATACGACATTGCTAATTATATTTCGGGTCAGGCAATAAAAACACAATAATTTATCTTTAGAAATGGTTTTATTGTTTTTCAAAATATTCTTCTTTAAGATCAATACACTTTTGCATGCGCACAAACCAATTTTCGAAGCACTTTTTCTACTCTGATTGAGACACCTCTAAAACATGATTTTTGAACGCTTTAACAGCCGCTTCGGACGATGAAATTAGGATGACCACGCATTTTTTTTCTTGATGCTAGGGAATAAGAAGAAGTCATTGGGTGCCAAAGGAGGGCTACACGGTGGATGGCCCATTAATTCGACATCTTGAGTGGTCAAATAGCTCATCGTTTCAGCTGATGTGTGAGAGCTCGCATTGTCGTTATGCAAAATAATCCGTCTTCTCTTATTATCTTTCCTCATTTCTTCGAACACTGTTGGCAAACAGATGGTTGTATACCACTCAGCATTGATCGTCCTACGTTGCTGTTTTTTCGGGTTCATATGCATAGATCCATGATTCGTCACCTGTGACATGTTATACACTGTCTTTAAGCTACCGCAGTTATACTTTTTCAACATCTCTTTGCACCAATCCATACGAGCTTTTTTTTTTAGCATTTGTCAAATAATGTGAGATCCAACGAGAACAAATATCTTTTACGGATAAATCAACATGCAATATCTTATTGATTCCAGTCATACTAATGCCCTAGGATGCCTCAATCTCACGATATGTCACATGTCGGTCTTGTTTAATCAGTTCTGGCAAAGTGACCAAAGTTGGACGTTCTACACGAAATTCATCCTGAAGCCAGCGATTACCAGTGGTTTTTGATGGTGCTTTATCGCCAAAAGTCGAAACAAGTTACATATTTGTCTTGATAACCCACGCCAAAAATCGTAAAAAATCATCTGACTGAGATGAATTTTTCAACACACTGTAAACAAAACAATTCGCCCTCAAATGACAAAACGTTCTGAGTGAAGTTATGCTAACAAATGTCAAAGTTTCTAATGGTTCCAGTTTGCATCTGGGAATACAACTATTGGCAGGACCCGAAATATCAATAGCAACCCTCGTATAACCATTAACCAAATTCCGAAAAACTCGACAACAAAAACCGAGTAAACCGACGTGGTGTCTTGTTAGCTATTTTTGCGAATCCGACTGTCGGTTTTGACATAAAACCGAAATGCCGGTTTTTATGTACTGGAACTTCCAATGAAAGTTCCAGTTTGTATCTGAAAACACTAGTATTGTCAGGACCCGAAATATTAAAAGTAACCCTCGTATGAGCCCATGAAAGTTTATATTCACTTCTATAGGAAAGAGCTCCAGGGAGCTCATAATTTGTTCTATAGTAGAAACAGATAGCCTGGGCCCGTTATAAATTCTATATAAAACTAGTAAAAAAAATTAAAATCGGAAGGGACCGAATATGAGATGCCCTACATCACTTTTTTCAAAAGATTTCGTGCCTATACTTTGGCGTGGTCGGGCTTAATAAGAGACATATCTTCTTGAGGCTATATAAAAATTTAGACGATATGGCCCATATATATATATATATATATATATATATATATATATATATATATATATATATATATATATATATATATATATATATATATATATATATATATATATATATATATATATATATATACATATATATATATATATATATATATATATATATATATATATATATATATATATATATATATATATATATATACATATATATATATATATATATATATATATATATATATATATATATATATATATATATATATATATATATATATATATATATATATATATATATATATATATATATATGGGCCATATCGTCTAAATTTTTATATAGCCTCAAGAAGATATGTCTCTTATTAAGCCCGACCACGCCAAAGTATAGGCACGAAATCTTTTGAAAAAAGTGATGTAGGGCATCTCATATTCGGTATATATATATTAGTAGGGACATAAATACTGTTACAACATTGAACACACCCATTTCAATAGTAGAACTGAACATATCCCGTTTATGTCATATGGGTTTTAAAAGCTAACCTCAATAGCGTTAGTCTGTAAGGGGATTTTAAAATTGTTTCAACTTTCATCACGAAGTGGTCAGATAATGAGAACCGTATCGCTGTAATAGCGCTTTTCAAGTGTGAAATGAAAAAAGCGATATTTTCAAAAGGCTCCGGCCACTAGGGAAGGGTGTAGCCGCATGTTCGTCTACCGATTAATAAAACTGTTTGAGGAGACTGGAGATGTAAAAGACCGCCACCGGTCAGGACGCCCACGCTCTGTTCGAACACCGCATGTCATCAAAGCCGTTAAATCAAGACTTCACAGAAATCCGCTCCGAAAACAGAAAATCATCGCCCGTAAGATTAATAATACGCAAAGGTCCATGAGTCGAATCATTAAAAAAGATTTGGGACTTTCAAACGATGTACCGGACATTTATTAACTGCAGCTTTAAAAAAAATAGGATTGAAAACTGCAAACGTCTTTTGGTAAAGCAGGCTGATAACTTGCACAGAACAATTTTGTTCAACAATGAAAACGATTTTACCGTTCAGGAAAAATTTAACAAGCAAAATGATAGAGTGTATGCGCGGTCATCTAAGGAAGCATCTGAATTTCTGCGAACAAGGGGTCAAAACATCGGCCAAAGTTTACCAAGAAACCGTTTTGGAAGCTGTTGTGAAGCCTCTTAACAATTCCCTGTTCCAAAACCAGCCATGGATTCTGCGCCGGCCCATAAGGCTAAAACGTCCCAGGCCTGGCTTCGAAGCAATTTGCCAGCGTTCATTTCCTCTGAAGAATGGCCCCCAGGCAGTCCAGATTTGAACCCATTGGATTAAAAATTGTGGACGGTTTTATAGGACAAGGTTTGTCACAAAAGACACCCCAACATTGGATCTCTTAAGACTGCTTTGGTTCGAGCTGTGGCCAATTTTCCATTGGACGAGGTTCGTGCAGCTATTGACAATTGGCCAGTGCGTCTTAAGGCGTGTGTAAAGGCAAAAGGCGGACATTTCGAATAAGTAGATTCTTTTTGGATACAATATACATCAATAAATATATTTAAAAAATATATTGCAAAAATATTCAGTACTTTTTATTTTACAGCATAAAACGTGTGAAACAGTATTTATGTCCCTACTAAGTATTTACGCCAGCAACATTTCTACTGTGGAGAACATACTAATGTTGCCGTGACTATATTGTAACCAAATCGTTTCTTTGCATTGATGCTTATGGCCGGGTTGAGTTTAAAAGAGATATTTGCGTATTACACTTTTCCATGGAACAAATATATTAGAGTCTTCACACGCTCTCATATATCGACAGTGGAGTACTTGACGATTGCTGCACTTTATTTCTCGTCAGTTTTTCACTGAATGGCAATTGTTATTGTGATAATATTTACTGCTGCTGTCCGATTAAGTAAATACTCTCACACAAGGAAATTTTCACAGTTCACAGATTGAAACCTGGGCTGTTCCTTGTCTCACCTTCCTTGCCGGCAAGCAAAATGTACGATTATGCCCTGCTAAATATACAAAATGTTTTGTAATCTTATTAAATTTTTGCCACCGGCCGGGCCAGACCATTCACTAAAGACCCATCATATTGAGTTTACCTTTAAGAGCTCGAAGCAGAACAGGGCAGAACACCAATTACAACAACAATAATAAGGCCAACTAACACCACCACCAGAATGAATGAGAAGCATACAAGGGGCATAAATATGAACAAGTTGCCAATAGATAAAGACCAATAACTGCTTTAAATTGTATCTGAACGGTCGAAAACAAAGTCCCAAAAGAAATTTAATACTTTCTGGTCTGCTCAGTTCTACAGACACTCACTTATACATAGAAACATACACATTGTAGGCACACACACAGACAAATTTCTGTAGGTGTAGCTGTGAAGCATATTCCATACACATCCAGGCAGTCCATAGCGTATGGCTGGCCTATAGGGCGGTAAGAAGGAGAAGCAGAAGAAGTCCGATACCGAGAAACTGTGTGAGTGCTGCGTGAGATCAAATGTGTGTCTGTTTGGTTTATTACTTTGCCACACATGCCGAAAGAAACGGACCAAAAGACGGTGAGACATATGGAGAGACCGAAAGCCAAACCAACTTTTCAGACGGACAAGCCGATAGTCGTACAGAAAGACACACTGCCGTACGAACGAAGATTCAGGCTGAAAGGAAGCCGACTTAAATGATTGCATAAACCAGACCAGCTACATTCATTCCTATAGACAGACGGACTGACAGACAAAAGTATATACAGACACATACACTCTCGCATGCAGACACAGATACGTAAATGATTCCAAGGAATGCGATACTTGCGAACCTTGTTGTGTCCGGTAGAACCAACAGCATTCATTGAAAGGTATATCTCCAGCATATGCAACATTCATACACACTGGTATCAGTTGAAGGAGGGGTCTAGCATAAGTTTGGTGTTAGTCAACTACCACGCACGCCAAAAATAATTGGAAGAGCAAATCTGCGAACTTATCTTAAATATGCGTTTCTCTTACGTGAAAGGTGCAAAATTCTCTTGTAATAAAAAAAACGACTTTAAATCCCAAGCGAGTAAACTTTTTTATAATAAAGCCTATTTTCCATACCTGGAATGTAGAGTTGATTCTGGACGTCATTGGGGTTCTTATAGCCACATTTGTAAGGCATTGAAAACCCAAAGCTCTACTTAGTAGGGACATAAATACTGTTACACACGTTTTATGCTGTAAAATAAAAAGTACAGAATGTTTTTGCACCAAATATTTTTTAATATATTTTTTGATGTTTGTTGTATCCAAAAAGGATCTACTTATTCGAAATGTCCGCCTTTTGCCGTTACACACGCCTTAAGTCGCAATCGTCAATAGCTGCACGAACCTCGCCCATTGGAAAATTGGCCACAGTTCGAACCAAAGTTGCCTTAAGAGATCCATTTTTGGGGTATCTTTTGTGACAAACCTTGTCCTCTAAAACCGTCCACAATTTGTAATCCAATGGGTTCAAATCTGGACTGCCTGAGGGCCATTCTTCCGAGGAAATGAACGCTGGCAAATTGTTTCGAAGCCAGGCCTAGGGCGTTTTAGCCTTATGGGCCGGCGCAAAATCCTGCTGGAAAGTCCATGGCTGGTTTTGGAACAGGGAATTGTAAAGAGGCTTCACAACAGCTTTCAAAACGGTTTCTTGGTCAACTTTGGCCGATGTTTTGACTCCCTGTTCGAAGAAATGCAGGTCAGTGATCCCATCGTAAGAGACACCCCACCAAACCATGACTGAAGCTGGGATATGACCCTTTTCCACTCTTAGGATCAGTTCAGATGCTTCCTTAGATGACCTCGCATATACTCTATCATTTTGCTTGTAAAATTTTTCCTGAACGGTAAAAATTTTTTCATCGGTGAACAAAATTTTTCTGTGCAAATTATCAGCGTGCTTCACCAAAAGACGTTTGCATTTTTCAATCCTATTTTTTAAAAGCTGCAGCCAATAAATGTCCGTTACGTCGTTTGAAAGCCTTAAATTCCAAGTCTTTTTTAATGATTCGACTCATGGACTTTTGTATGATATTCATCTCACGGGTCATGATTTTCTGTTTTCGGAGCGGATTTCTGTGAATTCTTGATTTAACGGCTTTGATGACATGCGGTGCTCGAACAGAGCGTGGGCGGCCCGACCGGTGGCGGTCTTTTACATCTCCAGGTACCTCAAACAGTTTTATACATCGGCAGACGAACATGCGGCTAATCCCTAGTGGCCGGTAGGTTTTGAAAATATCACTTTTTTCATTTCACACTTGAAAGGCGCTATTACAGCGATACGGTTCTCATTATCTGACCACTCCATGATGAAAGTTGAAACAATTTTAAAATTCCGTTACAGACTAGCGCTATTGAAGTTAGCTTTCAAAACCCATATGACATTTACGGGGTATGTTCAGTTTTACTATTGAAATGGGTGTGTTCAATGTTGTAACAGTATTTATGTCCCTTCTTAGTATATTATAGAGGTAACAATTCTCCCGGAAATATCGGACAGCCCTTCTTAGGCTTAAAAATAGGTAGTAGTGTCGAAAATTTTAATCACCATTGTCGATAAAAACTTCCAAATATGTTCGTATCAGCCTTAGTATTGTTTTTTGCAATTTTATTTTGACAATAGTATGATTGCGGCAATATTATTGTTGTTGAAATGTAACATACGTATTATTTCCAAATTAAAAAATACCAACCAACTTTAAACGTTTTCAGTCAGATTTTTTCATTTCATATTGCTTCATTTCACATCCTTCGAATGTCTGGAAATAATTAAAAAAATATTATCGAAATTTCGGTTCAGAAATGTTTAAGGAAGATTGGGCTTTTTAGGATCTTGAGCCCCCATTGAGATAGAGATTTCTGTCAAGTGGATAAAACATAGGCACCTAGCAGCTATTGGAGATTCACAGAAATAACGATTAGGCTTCGATCATCACAAATTTTGCAGTTTGTTAAGGCTTACATCAGGTAGGACTGAACATTTGGTTCGCTTGTAAAACATCTGTTACTTAGAGAATATTAGTTAAAGGAAGCGTCATCCTGCTGAAACCAAGTTCGTCTAAGTCCATGTCTACGTTTGTGGCGCTTACTGTTAACTGAAATAAGGACTTCAGTAGCATTTTCAAGGAATAATTGTTCCAGCGCTCCAAAATCGCCACTAAACTGTGACCTCTAAGAATGCAATGACTTTTTGGCTAAATCATGAAATTATTTTTGGTCTTCAGATGCGACAGTTTTGCTTGTTAACACGGCGTGAAGAAAGAAAAAAGATTTTTGAAGCCAACTTGTTGTGCATTTTTCCAGCTACTTTAAGGCCCAAACAGAGAAGCGACTTCGAAGCGCAAGGTCGCGTACCTTCAAATGCAGAGTCGATTGGACCTTGTAAGCAAATAATACATGATCTTTTGCTTAATTCTCATAAGGCTGGTGCATGAAATATTTAAGATCAATAGCGGGTCGATGCACCATGACTAGACGCACACTCTTGGTTATCAGTCTTAACAGTCCCGTTCTGGATAACCGAGAGTGTGCGTCTCAGTCGTAGTACATCGACCCGTTATCGATCCTAACAATTCAAATATTTCATGCACCAGTCTTATGAACGTCCCAACACTTATGACGAGGGGGGTCGTTAGTGTTGTTCACTAGCTTCAAAGGATCACGATGTTGTTGTACAATCCTGCGTACGGGTGGCGTGGAAAGTGCCTTATTTGAACCACCATTTTTTTTTTAAAACTTCCTTCTTTGAAAGTACATAATTCCTAGGAAATTAATTTTTTTTAAGAATCTCATTTATCCCCTCGCATTTTCGTACAGACGGCAGACTTTGCCGACCGAAAAGAAATGTTTAAAAAGTTAAAAATTATATCAGAAACAACAAAAACTGTAGCGAAACCCAAATAATGAGTTTGAAATTAATTTTTTAAAATTCTTCTACTCTTTCAACCATTTAGAGTCGTTCAATCGGATTGAAAAATAACAACTGTGATTCTATTACGATGCTTTATAATATACATAACATTATAAGGTGGCAACCGGCGCCACGATCGTGGTTCCCCTAGGGGATACAAATTCAATGAATGCTTTGTAGGCATATTCCTGCCGCTTGGTGCGAAGTTTTGTTGCAATACTCAAAATCGACTAGTCTATGGGTAACACCATCCGGTTGAATCGCAGCTTTATGTGAATGCGAAACTTAGAAACTAAGACTTTCTGTACTTTACAGCCATCAGAAACTTATCTTAAGGTCCTTCATCTAATGATTAGGTTAGAACAACCACAATCTGTGGTACCTGATTCTAAACTCTGGTAGCGTTTGTAGCCTAACTACTTCTAGTACAAGATCGGTTTTAAAATGACCTTGGTTTGGGAGCTATATAAAAGCATGGACCGATATTGTCAAGATTCGGCGAAGTTCGTTGAAAATCGCTCATAACAGACCATGTGCAGTTTGACCAACATTTAATTAAACTCCAGCTTTCTAGATCATCCAAGGCGCACTTTACTAAATTTGGACAAGACCGGTTTTAATTTGTGTCTTCTAAAGCGGCAGGAACTCAAGTCGGGAGGGATTTTGGTTTCAGGGCTATGGGATGATAAGGGGTATCTTCTCAAGAGTTGGTTTTTGTGTTTTGTCAAAATTGGTTTATATTTGGAAACTGTATTTAAATTAAAAGACTAGGCGCATAGATGGAGGAAATAGTAGGAGTGATTTGGAATCGAGCGTTGTAAAAAACATGGCCTATCTTCTTTTCTTTTAGCACTGAAATTAAGTCTCTAATTTCAGTAGTGGGGATCACACAGCTGCAGGTAAGACCGATTTGAGTTACAGGAACATGGGCTCTGTTCTACTGGTAACTTGCTTTGAAGCTCGCTAACGCGAAAACTTCCATAAGCGAGTTCCAATAGAACACACATTTTGTTACACACACACACAGTTTGTTAGCCGCAATAGGTGACTTTAAACAAGCCTCCGACGTTGGTAACCTCGAACAAATAATGATTGGCAATACTACAGTATTCATTCAATTTGGAAAAAAGGTACAAACCTATTTTTACACCCTCCTCCGAAAAATGGATGGTATACTAAATAAACTTGTCATTTCGTATGCAACTTCACGCAAAAGTGTATATACTTAGAAGGGACATGCATACTGCTACCCATTTTGTAGAACTGAACATACCCCGTTAATGTCATATGGGTTTTGAAAGCTAACCTCAATAGTGTTAGTCTGTAACGGGATTTTAAAATTGTTTTAACTTTCATCATGGAGTGGTCACATAATGAGAACCGTATCGCTGCAAAATCGCACAAGGGATTAGCCGCATTTTCATCTTCCGATGCATAAAACTGTTTGAGGAGACTGGAGATGTAAAAGACCGCCACGCTCTGTTCTAACACCGCATGTCATCAAAGCCGTTAAATCAAGACTTCAAAGAAATCCGCTCCGAAAACAGAAAATCATGGCCCGAGAGATGAATATCACGCAAAAGTCCGTGAGGCTTTCAAACGAAGTACCGGACATTTATTGACTGCAGTTTTAAAAAAAATAGGATTAAAAAATGCAAAAATTTTGTTCACCGATGAAAAAAATTTTACCGTTCAGGAAAAATTAACAAGCAAAATGATAGAGTGTATTCGCGGTCATATAAGGAAGCATCTGAAATGATCCCAGGGGTGGAAAAGGGTCATCAACCAGCTTCAGTCATGGTTTGGTGGGGTGTCTCTTACGATGGGGTCACTGCCTGCATTTCTGCGAACAAGGAATCAAAACATCGGCCAAAGTTTACCAAGAAACCGTTTTCGAAGCTGTTGTGAAGCCTCTTAATAATTTCCTGTTCCAAAACCAGCCATAGACTTTTTAGAAGGGTTCTGCGCCGGCCCATAAGGCTAAAACGTACCAGGCCTGGCTTCGAAACAATTTGCCAGCGTTTATTTCCTCTGAAGAATGGCCCCCAGGCAGTCCAGGTTTGAACCCATTGAATTTCAAATTGTGGACGGTTTTTTAGGACAAGGTTTGTCACAAAAGATACCCCAACATTGGATCTGTTAAGAGATAAACGAGGTTCGTGCAGCTATTGACGATTGGCCAGTGCGACTTAAGGCGTGTGTAAAGGCAAAAGGCGGACATTTCGAATAAGTAGATTCTTTTTGGATACAATATACGTACATCAATAAATTTATTAAAAAATATTTGGTCTAAAAACATTCAGGACTTTTTATTTTACAGCATAAAACGTGTGTAACAGTTTTTATGTCCCTACTAAGTATAAGTTCGTATTAGGCTTGTTCTTTTGGTACTCGCTCAGTAAACGAGTAAGTGATCGCTAAGGGGACAACTTTAAAACTTTACAGGCATTTTCTGAAATTTCTTTGTATATAAGAACAGTTGGCTTTATTCATCAAAAACCGATTTATTTAAAAATTTGTATTTTGTCGCAAAAAAGTTATTCAGGAAATACTATAAGCGATTAATAACCAAGCTTGCTTAAACTCGCTAAAAGTTATTCTAAAATAATTTTCTTTTTAAAAATTTTAATTATTTAAAACAAAGGGGTTTTAACGCAACTTGTCTATAGTTTACTATACTATATAGTTTACTATACTATATAGTTTACTATACTATATAGTTTACTATACTATATAGTTTACTATACTATATAGTTTACTATACTATATAGTTTACTATACTATATAGTTTACTATACTATATAGTTTACTATAAACAAAATAATTTTATATTCTTGTACAGTGGTGTGAAGTTATCGCGTTAGCGACCTCCTAAGCGAGTTTCCACTCAAATACGGTCATTATTGATCGTAGTAAAACTCAAAGACGACCTAGCCATGCACATCCGCCCGTGTGTCTTTTGACAGTACGATAGCGGTCAAATGGATCAACCTAGAATCCTTAAATTTTGCATGATAATGGCTTATGGCCACAAGCTGTTTGGGATTGTAAAGGGGTGAAATCGGTCGAGGGGAAAAGAGTTCCCTTTAAGAGACTTAAGGTACCTCGGTAAAAAGTACACTTTATTATGCATTTGCTGGACTAGTCACGATTTTTGAGGACGGACAGTGGATAAAATAGGAAAGTTTTGTTGGGACGCACCCAGTACCTCTAAAAGGGCAAAGTTGTTCCTGGACGGTTTGCTTTATGTGCCCCAAAACACGCTTCGCATGGTCAGGACTGGCAAATAATAGTCAATATATATGTTGTACTCAATTAATTCCTTTCATAAAACTAGAAATTTGAGAAAATTATTAGTACTTTTTTACATCCGATTCAAATTTAAAGTTTTAAACCGCCACCTTTATTAATCCGGCCAAAAAATATTGCTACAGAATTGCTTATTTGAAAAATAAATAAATTTTGTTGATTTTTTTTAAAAAAAGGTAATATTTTGCATATAAAAATAAACTTGTAAATTCGCTTTATAACAATGTGTACTTGGCTGAAAGAGGACTTGACAGAGATAAATACAAAAAACACCTCCTTAAATCCTGCACAAGTTCAATTGCACGTGAACTGAAAATTGTCAATTAAAAAAATGGACTATAGAAATAGAGATCTTAAAAGTAAAAACAGTTTTATACGAACAGATATGGTTGCTAATATATCAAAACACCTTAACTGGACAAACTGGTGGATTTGTCGCCATTTTTGAAACAATCTCACTTTTGGATTTTTTCGTTTCCTTTTTAGGAATTGTGGGATCTTTTAAAGAGGTAAATCTTTTTTTGATTCGTTTTCAACTACCGTACGCTAAGTTGTTGATAAATCTCATGGCCCTATAATGGTATAAAAAGTTATAAAATTACTAAATCGAGAATTTGTTTTGCCAAACAAAAAAATATATATTTTAAAAATGTTCCAGTACACTTGAATGCACCTAACCTATAGCTGTGTGTAATTTTGTGGATCTACGGCAATCACTGAAGAAATTTGAGGTTAATATTCAAAATATTTTGTTTTCCAAAATATGTTTTTTCCACCACACTGTGCCCTGTAGCAGGGTATCAAAATAAAGAAACAGAAGAACTACGAGTGGAATGAATACGAGTGCAACAAACAAAGCAATAAGTAAATTGATAAACTTTTAATTGAACGCCAATCGATGGACAGACAAACGGATTGTAGAGAAAATTGGTGATGTGTGATATGAATTTCATTTGTTTGCAAACTATACGAGGGCCGAAGCAAAAAGTTTCTTGGAGAGTCACAAAAGAAGATGACATTCGAAAAATGTATTTGCACATTATCTTTAAAAAAGATTTAATTAATATTTTAATTAAATTTTGGCCAAAAGAGGTTGTTTCATTCGATTTCTGCTGTTGTTTACTTTCACCATATTAAAGAGCTTGTACACATTTAAGTATGCCAACTCCCTTCACCCTTAATAAGCTCATAATCAACCGTCATTTGTGGGAAAGTGGAAAACACTCGCATTGAAAAAAAACCGTCATTAACAAAATGTATTTTAGCACAGGATACTCAACAGGGTACACGACGAGTTGGGGATAAAAACGTTGCACTTCATTTTTCCAGTGTGAGAGCTGAACATTGGAGTTAGCGCCGTGCCTTGTCGGCAGTAATCGTAATGGGGATCTATGGGGAATTTCGCTTTTCATATTTAATGAGGGGCGAAAATGGCTCGAAAGAAGGGAATAGAGTAGACATTCTGTAAACACACACAAACACACACACATAGTATTATCTGTAACTCTAATACACAGACATATTGCGAAGTTCGTACAATGAAAATACAATTCCAAACTCAAACCCAAAACTGTAACGCAACTATTGTGGAAACACTGAAATACAAAAGCGCGCCAGGAGTGCTTTTAGTTGGCAACGAGCACACACACACAGCGTTTGGATGTAGAAATTAAAGGGAATACCCACCCGTACATGCAGTTTATTTATCTACCACCTTTACATTGCCTTAAAATGGAATATTTGAGTTGAAGGACACTGTGTAGTGGGGTTTTGGGAAACATTGGCAAGGAGGGTAATTTTATTAGCTCATTCCGTTTTTTAATCTTTCCCTATAGAATGGAGGGTACAGTAGATTTGTCATTTCGTTTGTAATAACCTGAATTATTAATCTGCCGCCCTATCTATACTCGCAAAAATATACCTCTGTCTTTCGAATTGTTGTAAAAACCTGAAACGATTTACATCTGTTCCTTCGACCGAAAGTCTACTGAAAGAACTTACACACACAGAGAACAGATTTGTTGCCACAACCGAATTTGTTGCCAACCAAATATTGTGGCTGCACGTACTATCCATGTATTAACATCGCTACAACCGAATGTTGATTGCGCACACGGTAATTTTTAGTAGTGTAAACTAACAGTATCAGTTTGTGTATTGGTAACCCTAACTTATTAGGATGATTATTCGAACTGAAGTTGTACATGCATTGGTGTTGTAGATTAAGAACTCTTTGAATTCGATTGTCAGTACCACGAGCATTTGTAAACTGGACCAACTGATGGTTTAATTTTATGTATTCGGTTATCTGACCAAAATAATAATTTTCTATTTAACAATTTAATTTTTTTTTATTTAACTTATGAGCAGGTTTTCTAAAACTTGGTTTTTACTTTCGAATCGAATAAAGTTTGTAGGCACAAGTGAAACGGTTTTATGCATCAAATTGGTAAAGCAAGTCAAAAAAAATAAATTTTGTTTTTAAAGTGTCAAAATTTTTATAGATAACGTGATTATGATACGAGGATTGCTATTTATATTTCGGATCCTGACAATACTAGTGTTTCCAGATGGAAACTGGAACTTCCATATAAAACTTTGACATTTTTTAGCATACCTTCACTCAGAAGGTTTTGTCATTTGAGGTCGAAATATTTTGTTTTTCAATGCGTTGAAAAGTCATAAAATGGAAATATCCCGTGAACATTTTTGTGAAATGATTTACGATTTTCGGCGTGGGTTATCGAGACAAGAGTGTTTAAATCATCTTGTTTCGACTTTTGGCGATGAAGCATCATCAATAACCAATGTTAATCGCTGGTACCAAGAGTTCAGTCTCGGATGCCGTTCGCTCCAGGATGAATTTCGTGAAGGACGCCCAACTTCGCTCACTTTGCCACAACCCATCGATGCTGTGCGTGAACTGATTAAGCAAGACCGACATGTGACATACCGTGAGATTGAGGCAACCTTGGGCATTAGTATGACAAGCATCAATAAGATATTGCATGTTCATTTGGACGTGAAAAAAATTTGTTCTCGTTGGATCCCACATAATTTGACGAATGCTTAAAAAAAGGCTCGTATGGATTGGTGCAAAGAGATTTTGAAATAGTATAACTGCGGTAGCTCAAAGGCAGTGTATAACATTGTCACAGGTGACGAATCATGGATCTATGCATATGAACCCGAAACAAAACAGCAATCGACCGTATGGGTCTTTCAAGACGAGCCAAATCCAACAAAAGTAGTTCGTGGAAGAAGTACATCGAAGCAAATGACCATGTTGCCAGTGCCTTTAGTGGAACGTAGGACGGTCAATTCTGAGTGGCATACAACCATCTGATTGCCAACAGTGTTCGAAGAAATGAGGAAAGATACTATGAGAAGACGGATCATTTTGCTTCACGACAAAGTAAGCTCTTACAGATCAGCTGAGCTATTTGACCACTCAAGATGTCGAATTGATGGGCCATCCACCGTACAGCCCTAATTTGGCACCCAATGACTTATTCTCATTCCCTAGCATCAAGAAAAAAATGCGTGTTCAACGTTTTTCATCGCTCGAAGCAGCTGTTGAAGTGTTCAAAAATCATGTTTTGGAGGTGCCTCAATCGGAGTGGAAAATGTGCTTCGAAAATTGGTTTGTGCGCATGCAAAAGTATATTGATTTTAAAGGAGAATATTTTAAAAAACAATAGAACCATTTCCAATAATAAATTATTGAGTTTTAATTGCCGGACCCGAAATATAAATAGCAACCCTTGTACCTTATTTAAGTGGAATTTTAAATCTAAATATTTTCGACTACGTAAGGGTTAATATGGCACAAAAAACCCTCAAAATAATGCTTCAAGTCTTGCCTACAGATGTAATAAAAATATATTTACTTTCATATCGTTCATTACTTGTAGGTCATTTAAAAAACGGGTGAAAACGAATTTAATATTCAAATCGCCCCTCTGTGCCGATTTTGTTTTTCATTCTGAACATAATTTTTTATTACATTTTATTAAAAAAATATTTTTTGAACAGGGATTAACCGGCTCAAGACCTCTTGTATCTACATTTAAATAGAAGACAAGTTTTTAACACAATGGCAAAGTTGTTAAAGAAATCTATTGATGGCTCTCGATGTGGAGTCTCTGTAGAGGTGCCAAGAGTAAATTATATTTTCGTGGGCAATTGTGTGAAGACAAACTTGAAAAGTCAGCTTTACAACAGTAGTTATCATTCGTTTGGGGAGAGCCTGGCCTTATAGAGTTCGGTTTTATTTTCAACAATTGCAGCAATGCTTTCTGAAGAGAGTTGTCATGGACCCGAAATCATGATAAAAGCAGTGTGCAGCCACGAAAATCAATGTCACTTTTACATTTTGTTAAAAACTTGTCTGCTATTTAAATATTGATGCAAGAGGCCTTGAGCCGGTTAGTCCCTGTTCAATGTGTAAAAGCAACAGACCGAAATAAAACAAACGGGCTAAACAAAAATATTTTTTTTAAAAGGGACGAAAATGGCTGTGACATAAATGTATGTGGGTTCTGCCTGCCGTGGAAGTCTTCAAAAAGCGATACACGTTTTTGATGTAACTTATATAAATATAAAGTGTAGTTATGATATTAACACACTGAGTACAGATTCGTCGCCACAACCGATTTTTTGCCAACCAAATAGTTAAGGTTGCATGCATCTCGAGTACACCACCAGTACAAACGAATGTTAGTTGGTGCTATGTACCGTTTAGTAATTGAGTTATTTATAGAGAACCTGCAGAAAAATTTTGGATGCAAATGCCGCACTTGTTTAATTTTAAATTTTTAGTAGAGGCCAACAAACATGTTTCCTTATTCTTTTTTTGATGTGGACAACATCTGAGCATCGAATGAGACCGATCCCAAGCCCCAAAAGTGTTCCCTCGCAGAGATAAGCGCGTTTTATGAAAGTGAAGTCGACGATTCTAAGCGCAAATAGAAAGGGACATAATCTTTAAAATGGCTCTCCTGAACAAAATTTGTCATCAACTTTTCACTTTTTTTTTGATGTGGACAACATCTGAGCGTCGAATGGGACCGATCCCATGCCCCAAAAGTGTTCCCTCCCAGAGATATGCTCGTTTTATGAAAGTGAAGTCGACGATTCTAAGCCCAAATAGAAAGGGACCTAATCTTTAAAATGACTCTCCTGAACAAAACTGGTTTTTAGCCTTAGGTCCCTTTCTATTTTGCGCGTCACATATACTTAAGGGGGGGAGGGGAGGGGGAGGTCGTGAGGAGAAAGAGGAAAATATGGTGGACGATTTTTACTGATTAAATTAGATTTAACGATTTGCTTAACAGTAATAATATGCTTTTCGTTTAGATTATAAAGTTTAGATATCATCACCAATTTCGGTTTTAGGAACGAAATATTAGCTAAACTATTGGTTGCCACAATCACCAGTAATGGCAACTAAATACATTTTATGCGTTTTATTGGTATGACCTATCAAATAGTTGCGTCTACAATACGATGATCATAGTTATCATCTAGTGGTATTTCGAACCGAATATCCTTCACGATTGTAAACATTTAGTGATCGCAACCGAAATTCTCTCTCTAATGAAAATTTAAAATATTTTCGTTAAACAAGTGAGACTTGTGGACTTTTAGATCTTAAAAAGTCTATTCTGGAGATTTGAATTCTTCGTATTTTCTACCGATTCTTTAGTTACAATTACAGAACGTAACGGCGAAGCATCAACGTACATTCGGTTGTACTGATGGCATACTCGAGGTATATGCAACCTCAATCATTCGGTTGGCAAATGAATTCGGTCTTGGCAACGAATCTATCTGTTCTCTGTGTGTGCCTTTAGACCTTTTAATGATCAACATAATCGGCCTACCGAAGGCACTATTCGGATTACTCGACCTAATTGACCGCATCCAGCAACAGGTATTAAAAACATAGCGGCAGTAGCTGAAAGTGTACGGGAAACTCAATTTTCACTATTGGATAGATAATACTCGACCTAATTGACCACATCCAGCAAAAAGTATTGAAAACATAGCGGCAGTATTTAATAGTGTACGTTAAAATCCCCATAAATCGGTCCGGCACTGTTCTCAACATCTTAGCTTGTCATATGGAACATTTTACGCAAGGATCTTGGCTTGAAAGCGCACAAAATATAGCTCGTGCAGGAATTGAAGCCTAACGATCTTCCTGCTCGTCGCCGCTTCCGTGTTTGGTCTCTTTAATAGCTCGAAGAAGATCCGTTGTGTTCGACCAAAATTTTATTCAGTGATGAGGCCCATTTATGGCTCAACGGCAACGTCAATTAACAAAATTTCCGCATTTGGGCTGAAGATTAACAAGAAGAGGTTCAAGAGGTGCCATTATACCCAGAGAAAACCACGATTTGTTGCGGTTTATGGGATGGTGGAATTATCGGTCCATATTTTTTTTCAAAAATGATGATGGCCGGAACATAACCGTGACTGGTGCTAGCTATCGCGTCATGCTATCGGACTTTTTACCACCTGAAATTAAAGCGCGTAATCTTGACGACATATGGTTTCAAAAGGACTCATGCAAAGAATCTATTGAGAGGTCATTTTGAAGAGCAGCTAACTTAACGTTTTGAGCCGGTGAGTAGGCCTTCTAGATCGTGTGATATCACACCTTTAGACTTTTTTCTTTGGAGCTACGTAAAGTTCAAAGTCTATGCTGAAAAACCAGCTACGATTCAGGTTTTGGAAGTCAACATTACGCGTGTCGTAAATTGCTCGAACGCGTCATCCAAAATTGGACCCTCCGAATGGAAAGCTTTAGGCCTAGTTGAGGCCAACATTTAAAGGAAATTATATTCAAAAAATAAATGGCATTAAAAGTCCTTTAGAATGGACAATCCACACTTTATTTGAATTTTTTTTATTTTGAAAAAAATACCTCTAGATTGACCACCCGTTATCTTTACATTTCCTAGACTAGACTTCACTAGTCTAGGAAGTACATCGCACTGCATATATCAATTACTAAACATCAGAAAAAGGGGGGAACTACTTTTTGCTAAGAGGGATATCCTTTGTTTTCCATCAACTTTTTCCATTCACCCTACGGTGCACTACGAGACATTAAAAGGGGGAAATAAAACTCCTTACCGAGCGGAGTTTCGTTCAGTGGCATTTCTGATCACCCCAGTTGTAAGCAACGAAACTTGATACCAAGAATTACTTACCGAACATTTCCACAATTGCCAGTCTCCAGTTTATGTTTGCACCCATTTCCCCAGTAACAATAAACGGCAGGGCATTCTTTGTTCACCAAAATTTTGCTGAGGAGGAAAAACCGGGCGTACACCTGGAAGGACGAAGGGTGAATAATGTTAGCAAGGAATACTGAGTAAGTTGGTTCGTTCGTTTATTGTTTTGCTGTTTAAAAGTAGGGAGGATTGATTGTAAGCGAGAAAGCAAACGAAAGGATGGAATGCCCTGAACGGATTGAAGGAAGCCACCAACGACGACTACTACCACTACTGGTTGGGCTCGCAGTGGAGTTCGTATTGTATTCAACGTCATTACACAAAATCTACTTCCCTCCGTTCCGTTCGTTAATAGAGCAGCTCCGATTTGCCATTGTTCGCATTTCACAAATGAACGAATGCATGCAAACTACAAAAACTCGAATGGAATCCCCCACATTTTTCCCAACGATTTCGTTGTGAATTCACTGGAACTCAACATGAGCTGACTTGACTGTCGGTGTGGCTCGGTTTTCATCAAAAATATGTTCCATGTGATTTTAATTGTTTTTGGCTTTAAGTCATGTCTGTAGTTGTTGTTTTCGAGAGAAACAATTTGTCTTGGTAGGGGAGCATTACCTTGGTATTGTTGTTTTCCCGCTTAAGTATCGAGTTAATTAATTATATTTTCAAATTAGTTTCGAATCAATATTTACCCTACAATGAAAATGATGCTGGCTGGTTGGTAGGATGGGATGGGACGGATGGATGGATGGACCAGACTCCCTAGGTGTTTTCCACGCTTGCATTGTTAATGATTTCTTACACACTGTTCCAATGTCTACGAGTGTGTGTGTGTGCGTGTCCTTCAGTACGTGACCACTTTAGGGAAGAGCTCTGAATTTGTTCAAAGACCTCGTCAATTAATCAATCAATCAGTCAATATCAAAGATATTTTTACCGCTCTGTCATTGTGGCATAAGTGGTAATTACGGGTTCTGAATGTACTCTAAATGTTCTCACAAGCGAGAGAGAGAGAGAGAGAGAGAGAGAGCGCGTGTTCGGGTTGTTTTGAAGACAATTAATTTCTCGATATATTCCATTTATTTCGCTGATAAATATTGAAATTATTCCTTAAATAATTGAGTTTCTTGATAATCAATTTATTACATACAGACAATAATGCCATTAGATACAGGGTGGCTGATGAAAGCCGCTACCAATAAAATTTAATAAAAAAAATGGTATTTGATTTTCTTTATGTAGCAATATTTATCAGCCACTCTGTAGCATGATTTAAATCATTTCTGCCAAAAGTGGACTTAGACAAATAAGTAAAAATAAATTCATATAATGAGTAAGTCAACCTCAGCCTTCACGCGGAGTGTCCTGTTTCCACCTGTGAGGATATGGCGGCGACCGAGTGCTCAGCGGTATAACTGAAGCAAAAATTATCATCATTTGTGTGGAGTAAATACCTATACACTGACAACATATTTATTGCCACAAGCGAATTGCTTGCCAACCGAATGTGCATGTATGCACTATTTATACATTCTATCGCTTCAACCGAATAATGGTTGTGCCCAAGGGAATATTCAGCAGAGGAAACTGACACTATCTGTTAAAGAGACAAAGTATGCCAACAAAAAAGATGATTATTGAAATTGAATTTTGGCAAAATTAAAACCACAATATAATAAAATTTTCTCAGGAATTCAAATGTGTCATGTTTAAAAAATTTGGGTAAATTTTGAACCCTTAGACGGCCCAAAACTCGGTTTTCAATTGGCTTTTCTGCACATCTAGAAAATTGGGGTGTAATATAGTCTATTACGCCTGAAAGTAGCCTTTTAAGGACCAATATTCTACCATCCACCCTTCGGTGTAGCGTATAAATATGTAAAATTGTTAAAATCTCGAATAGAAAAAAAATGAAATAAAATTGGATTAATCGAATTTTAATCGTGGTCCTAAACCTATGATGCGGTGGTCCAAATGTTTTTTTAAAATATACAATGTATACACTGAGAAGAAAAATAATCTTATAAAAGGTCAACTTAAACATAAATAAACATGATTTGGAGTCTACGTATGTATATAAGGTTAATTTAAACATTTTGTTGTTATCTGGTATTTAACAATAAAAGTAGATAGTTTAACTAATTTTTTAACCATGAAAATTGTTAATTTTAAAATAATTATTGCTGTTTTAACAATGCATTGTTGAGTTTTTTAACCGTTAAAGTTGTTATTATAAAAATCATTATTGTTGTTCTAACAATGCATTGTTTTTAACCATGAAAACTGTTAATATTAAAATTTCATAGTTAATTTATTGAAACAATACATTTTTAATTTAACAATGAAATTGATAATATTATTAACTACGAAGATTGTAATAGAAATCATTTTTGTTAATAAGTTACCTAATTATTGATTACCTCTTTTAACCAGAAATATAGTTACTGTTACAATTTTTAATATTTAATTAACCTACTAATTATGTTTTTGATTTGTTTACATTTATTCGTTCTTTTTTCATTAGTATGACTTGAACAGTTTTTATTCTGGTTCGAGACATTTCTTTTCGTTGTTTCTTTTTCAGAATCAACTAAAAAATTGGTGAAATGTATTGGCTACGGTTGCCAGGCAGACTCTACAGCTGTTTCTTAACCGATTACTTCGGCTACAAATCAAATGACTTATACGGGAGTCCCATTATGATTAATGAGAATTACCCTTTGCGTATAGTCTTCGAACTGTGCGAAAAGCAAATATTGTACAGCTAGCATTTGGTGATGGCTTTTAAAAGAGGGAGATAAATTGTCTTATGATCTTTCTCACAATTAGAAACGTTCAGAAGAGTGGGGGACATAAGACAGTCGCAATCGTTGCAACTTCGTGTAGCTTAATTCTGAACTTCGTATAACACAAAGCAGATCAAAAACCTCGATACAACAGGGCCGAATGATCTTTACACTTTTGTTTATGTCGAACATTGAAAAAACCAACCTTATATAATGTAGACTCAACTATTTTGTATGTACAATTGATCTTATATTACGTTATTTGTCTTCGTTATCAAATATTTACCATGAGAAATTTAACCAGGCATATGGTTAAAAAAATCATTGTATTTTTAATACCCTAAGGCTATAGACGTGGCGTCAATATAGAATTAAAGGGGCATAAAGCCTGCCAGTTCGTTTCTTAGTGCTGGAGCAACCACGTCCAAAATATGGCGATGATTAGAGCATTTAAATTATTGACTATGCTGAAAGCTCTATTCCTCCACAATTGTTTTGGTTCCTGAGATCTCCTTGTTTTTGGAATCTTAAAAATTACACCTTCTTTAAGCTCGCTGGGTAATAATTCAGCTGTCTAGTAGTCTGATACGAGGGGCAGTATGATCTGTGCACTCATATTTGAATCGGAGTTTTAGCAGTTCAGGTGGAATGCAATCTTATTCTGCGGCCGTTTTGCTCTCAGGTATAACAGGAGAGAAGGTTCAATGTTAATGTTTAATGTTGACAGTTCTTGTTGCAAGAGCTAAAGAGTAAAATTGTTAGTTAAAATGGCATCACACTTAATTGTTGTTATCGCCCTGTCTAGTTTTTTTTTATTAAATTTATATTTCGGGTCGCGGTCGACTGTTTCTGTAGGGCATATTATTGGATGCATGTTCGGTTCTGAGCACGAGTGCGAAGTCTACTTAATATTTCTCTACTCGAATAGGGTGTCCAGATTATTAAGGCATCACGTGCACACGTACTAAGTATGAATCGCAAACCACTCGATCTTGGCAAATTGCTTTGCGTACCAAAGTATAGGACAGTGCCAGCTTCAGGCGTAGCAGCCTCGCAAGCTTCAGGCCATCTGATTTCGCTAAGTTCAAGGAAGAGTTGAATAAAGTTTTTAATTATTGACACCGCTGAGCCAACCTCGACACTTCGCTCGAAGCGTTCTAACGTTCTAGGTTCCAAATTCGTCCTTGTTTTTATGCCAAGAGTCCGATGTTTTTTGCCAACCGAATGGTTGAGTTTACAAGCACCTCGAGTATTCCATCAGTACAACAGAATGTAAGTTGTTGCTCTGTAATTTTTAATTATTGGAACTGTAGTATAGGAGCAACATACCAAGTATCCAAAGCTTCAGAAGAGAATTTTGGGATCTAAAAATCCACATGCCATACTTGCTCGACGAAAAAAATTACTATTTTAGTCAGAGGCAAAAACATTTTGCTTACACAACTGAAGTACATGAAGTACTCTTAGATTGAGAGCGTCAAAACGAGGCAAAAAAGAAAAAGATGATGGGTGGGCTTTTTACTGGAAAATGTGGTTAATCAATCGGCATAGCGTCAGTAACAATCAAATTATTTTGTTTTAATAAATTCGATAAAAACAAAATAACCATTTTCGGTTAAAGTCATCTCTAATAATTGGTTTCAACAAAATGTTTGAAAAACGATTGGTTGTGGCAACTAAATACCTTTATGCGTTTCATTGGTATGATCGATCAATAAGTTTTGAGTATAGTACGATGATCTTATTTATTATCATGTGGTATTTCGAACCGAATATTCATTACGATTATAAACATTTGGTAATTGCAACCGAAATTCCTCTTTTGCAACCGAATCATTCTAGTTCTAACCGATTTCTAACTAACTTTTTATCAGTGTGTACTTGATTAGGGGTCAATAAACTTTTTTGAGATTTTTTTACCACAAAAAATGGAGCTGGGGCTGCCAGAAAACATTCAGTCAGGCGTTGGTAACTATTATTTTTTGATAACGCCATATAGGCATTATCAGATTTTCGTTGAAAGTACAGCGTAACCCATACCTTCTCTGAGACTCTCCTTTTAAGACCGCTGAGCTAACCGCGACTGTTTATATCATTCACAGCTGCCCCATATATCTATGGGATGTTCCGCAACCTATGGACGTGCCCAATAGCACTTAGCTGTGCTATTGGGCACGTCCCCATAGATGGGGTGCGAATACAAGAGTTAAAACTTTTGTGCGGCGCTATGAATTGCCTGCGCTCTGAAATCATAAAGACAACCAATTTCGTTTTTACAACTGAGCAGGAATTTCGATATCTTTTAATAATTTTCAGACATTTGGCATATGTGCAATGATTCAAGATGAAATGGCAAACCTTATTGGATATTTTGATAGCTCGATAGCATTGGTAACTTTGGCAACTTCTGAAATAAAACATTTGAAAAAACTATTACTACTATATGGTCACCCCTCTATTAAGATTTTGAATTCAAGAATGGCTGAAATGTCAGTCAAATGAATAGCTTTTAAAAATATCTCAATAATTTATATACTTATAATATAGTGAGGGAGAAAAATTAGAGAGCCCACCAATAAGGTATAAAAACATAGAGTTTTACCTGATAAAATTAAAATTTTCTTGTTTATACTGATTTTAAGCTTCAGATCAGATATGTGAGGCCAAAGCAGATCTCATAGGTATGCTTGTCCCAAATTTATTTCAATATTTGCAATTACACACGATGCTGCCGTTTACTTTCATTAATGGGCCAGACAGTTTACCTAATGCTTCACCACCTAAAAGTTCAAACCCTTAACCGATGAATGCTCCGCCAACTAAAAAGTGCCATCGTTAACACAAGGCCATGCCACCATCGAAACGATGGTATTGGCAAAGGAAGACTTTGTCGAAGACATTACAACAGCGACAATAAACAATCGGCCCAGCGCAGGGAAAAACGATAAAGAAAAATATGTGTCTAGACATTTGCGCTCCACCAAACCCAAAAGGCAACGAACGAAGGAACGATTGCATATCTGTTTTGCTTGTCATTTTGAGATTTTCGTCCTTGCTTCAACACAAGCCCCCCCCACACACATAGTATAAGCGGATATTTTGCGGTGGCATGGTACGACGCTTCACAAGCAAAAGGACCTTCAATTTCATTTGTTCGTTCGTTCATTCTTATTTTATTTAAATTTCTCTCCCAAAAATATGTTTCGTTGGGTTGTCGTTGCGTGGGCTGCACTAGTTGAGGCCTCTGTTGGCATAAGGACATCCATGTCAATGAATTCATATAAAGTTGAACTCATCATGGCCTGAGTGAGGTAAACCATGAGGGGATTTGTGCCATTTTAACAGACATTGACCTCCTGGCAGAGTTGAGTGAATGAACGCCAGTATGAAACGGCACTTTTATAATCTGAATTCCCAGAATTTGGGATTTATGGGTGATATTCGTCAGTCAAAGATAAAACATTAGAACCAACGTTTACATGGAAATACAGGGTGTTCTAAATAGAGGCATCCTTATAAGGCATATTTTTTACATTTGTATCTATATTGAATGTCAGTCAGAAAACGGTTTGATTTGCATTTATCGACTATTAGTTTTGATTGAATTTCTTATTTCGAGCTGTTGGTTTTAAAATCAGTGGGTGTTTTTCTTTTTTGTTGCTCTGCTATCATTCGAGAAACAGTTCGCTAATGCAATAACTTCACACCATTGGACAAAAAGAGAAAAATAGTTTTGTTAACAGAAAAATATTGACAATTTGCATCATAAACAGTTTGTTTTGAAAATTTGAAGTTTTAAGCAAAATAACCTATTCAAGAAAGATCTTAGCGAGCTCGATTATTACTCGCTTATAGTAATTCTTTAACAACTTCGTTTCTAAAAATTCAAAAGTTTCCTATTAAACAGGTTGCTATATATATTTCTGGCTAAGAAAACACTAAGTGTTGCCTGGCGCCATCTGACATTTCCATTGGAAAGTTTGACATTTTAAAGCATAAACGCACTCAGAACGTTTTGACGCCCGGCCATTATTTGTGTTGTTTAGAGTGCCTTGAAAAAATCAATTTGGAAAAAAATTGAATTAACTCGTGAACATTTTCGTGCGATCATTTTTCACAACATTCGACGTGTATTACAACAAGAGTACATCGATGAACTTAAATCATTGTATGGCGATGAAGTACCATCCTTTAGCACTGTGAAAAACGGGTTTAATGAAATCGTGGCTGATACTCCTTCAAGGACGAAGGTCGTCTAAAAACGGTCATTGTGCCAGAGAACATTGATGCCGTGCATGAACTGATAATGCAAGATCGTCATGTGCCATACCGTGGGATTGAGACATCCTTGGACATTTCTTCCACCGGCATACATTCGATATTGCATAAACACCTGGCCGTAAAAAAGGTTTGTTCTCGTTGGACCCCGCACAATTTGACAAACGCTCAAAAAAGGCTCATGTCGATTGGGGCAAAGAAATTTAAAAAAAAAAAAAAACGAACGCGATGCTTCGAAAGACGTTTTTCCGATTGTCACAAGTGACGAATCATGGATCTATGCGTATGAGCCCGAAACAAAACAACAATCGACAGTGTGGGTCTTCGAAGACGAGCCAAATCCAACGAAAGTTGTTCGTGGAAGAAGCACTTCGAAGCAAATGGTCGCCTGTTTCTTCGGCAAAACTGGTCATGTAGCGAATGTTGCGCTTGAGCAACGTAGGAGGTCAATTCTGAGTGGCACACCACAATTTGTTGGCCGAAGTCTTCGGAGAAATTCGAAAAACGAACAAGAGAAGACGAATCACTGTGCACCATGACAATGCGAGCTCTCACACATCGGTTCAAGCCAGTGCCTTTTTGACCAGCCAAAACGTCGAATTGACGGGTCATCCGCCGAACAGCCCTGACTTGGCACCCAATGGCTTCTTCTTATTCCCTAGCATCAAGAAACAAATAAGTGGTCAACGATTTTCGTCGCCCGAAGATGCTGTTGAAGATTTAAAAAACCATGTTATGGAGGTGTCTTAATCGGAAAGAAAAAGTGCTTCGACCATTGGTTTGAGCGCATGCAAAAGTGTATAAATCATGCTAGAGAATACTTTAAAGAACAATAAAACCATTTTTGATGATAAATATTCGTAGTTTCATTATAAGGCCAGAAATATATATATAGAAGCCCTCGTACTCGTATTCGTTTTTTTTCTTTTATGCTCTTGCAACAACGCCATTATCGGGGAAAACATTGCACATTGTTATAAATATAAATCTCGAAACTTGATATAAAACATAACTGGAAAATGTCACAAATGCATTTTCTAGAAATATAATTTTCCAAAGAATTGTGAGTTATTCTACAAGGAATATTAGAAGCAAAAGGACAAATTTTACTTTTTTCAAAAGGAGGAAGGCGGGAGGTCTGTGGTCAGAAAAGAGAATATGCGCTCCAAAAGGAGAACGCATGGAAACCCTGAGCCGAGGCGATTGTTTAAATAATATAATATTTCTTACATGATGGAATAAATATATATAAAAATGAAATATAAATTTATTTTCTTCTCTGTCTTTTTACCCTGCACATGTATTTGGACCACCCTTTATATGACTGTTAACAGAAAGATGCCTTTTCCTATATTGAGCTTTTTGCCTTCAGTAATATTCTTGGGCGTGAGTTTTCTTTAAGAGCTATTTTTGGAAAACCTATTATGTATATCGAGCCCTTACCGCCAAAAAGATGTAAGCACCATTTCTTTCCAAACACGCTTTTAAATAGAATTCGTTAAAAAATTGTTCAACGCTTTTTATATTAAAAATTAAATAATTATCTTTACAAAGATATAGCAAATTCAATTGTATCGGAATCCTCCAGATGAATAAGACAAACAAGACCCTCTCATGTACAATTTTCTTTTTGGCTCTAACGCTAAGGGATCGATATTTTTATAAAATCAAATTAAAAACAAAAATTAAAATCCTCTTAATCCAATTGTTGGGTACTCTCTGACTGGTTGGCATCCCACTTGTCAGAGCACATCAAAAGGACCCACCGTCTTTGGGCCTTTCCATGTCTTCCTTGGTAACGATATTTGTCTATTTGTTTACTTGGCTACAAAAGTTCGATGGCACCTTCACCTTGTGTACTGCTTCCCAAACCATGTCCTTTCGCCGTCTTATGACACTTCCCCGACGCCATCCAATTTTTCGTGTGTCTGGGCAACAAAGATTTCATAGATACTCAGCAATGTTCGCATAAATACTCCAACCAACACTCAAGAAAGTGCCTCCGCTCACACACATACACATATGAACGAGAGAAAGACAGGGAGAGAGTGCGGTGCAGTGCATATTGTTTGAGTGCCCTGTGTTGCCTTCGCTGCTGTCGTTCACACCAGAGGTTCAAGGCAACGACCTTGAAGAGCATTCGGCATTCACTGAATGATTATGACGAAATTTGTGCAAAAGTGGAATGGAATGTCAGTGACTCTTATTTTCGGCTAAAGTACAATCACCGTGTAGTCTCTTGCTCTGTTACTCACTAATACACAGACGAACATACATGTGTTTGTAGGTGTGTTTAAAGTATTTCGGCATTGCACAGTGGGTAAGAATAATCTATAATTTCACTCAACATTTTCAAACATTGTGGGGACTTTACCTAGGGGTACTTTTTGTAATAGTTACCCCAAAAAATTGCACAAGGCAAACAATACCGGCAATATTGGAATTTCGCCAGCCGCTTGGGCAGTTGTCGTATGAATCATCATTAAACTCTAAGACGATCTGGTCATGTCCGCCCGTCCGTTGAAAACTCGATATCGAAAATCAAATGAGTACAAAAAAGTAACTCAAAAAACAGCGTTAAACGGGCATAATCGAACTGCAGCGTTTTAAACGAATCTGCTGAGAGTTTTTGTTCGCTTAGAGAAGAAAAAAATAGTAGGAAATCGGGTGCAACGATAGGGGTTTCCATTAAGGACATACAAATTTTATATATTAATAAAGCACAGAATATTTTAGATATAGAGTTCAAATTTATTCCAAGGGTGTAGTGCAAATGTTACATTTTAAGAATGATATCCGATTTCGGTCATATGACCACTACGAGCCCGTATACAGCGATCTATTCTTGTACCTTATATTCCACCACTCTTGCAGACATTTCGACCGGAACGTTGTTGTCTCTGAGCTCGTCTAAAGTTTTTGGCTTGTTAGCATAGACCAATGACTTGATGTGGCCCCATACAAAGAAATCCATCCAATGGCATTAAATCGTATGAACGAGGTGGCCATTCGACCGGAACATTTCTCGAGATAACACGTTTACCGAATTTGCCTTTCAGTAAATCGTTTGTAACGCGTGCAGTGTGGCTAGTGGCGATGCCAATTCTGGCCAAAAATAATTTTCGAACATGGCACGATAGTGCTCTCCATTGACGGTAACATGATGATTGTTTTTATCGACGAAAAATACGGCCCAATCACACCTCCGGCATGAAAACCAGACCACATAGTAATTTTTTGCGGATGCAGTTGTGTCTCTTAAAGCACATGTGGGTTTGCTGCGCATATTTTGTTTATTGAAAAAACCACATAGCCAGAAATGAGCTTCATCGCTGAAGATTCTGGATATTTGTGAAACTTTTCCAGAAGGCAATCGGAGAAGTTTTGGCGTTGCAGATCATCCATCCAGTGGCTGGCTTTAGTTCTTGAGTCAGTTTGATCTCTGACCTAGATCTTTTCGCAAAATACGCCACAGTAAGGTTTGAGAGATGACCAATTCCTGGGAACGACGTAGAATCAACTGATTTGGCTTATTTTTAACGGATACACTTACGGCTGCGATATTTTCGTCGCTTTCGTAGCGTCTCTTTGGCGCCGGAACATCCAATAGTGAAATTTGGATTCAAATTTATCCACTTTTGCACGCACAGCCTGTCAGGTGGGACAATTATTACGGCCGAAAATTGGCGTAAGCGCTCTTAATGTTGTGACCACCGACTCCGAATTTCGGTAGTAATTTTTAATGTTTTTCAAACGTTGCCCGTAAATGAACTGTACCTTGATGAATATGTTGACTTCGACTAACGTTTTGACACTGAAAGATCATTAAAATGGTTTGGGGTGCGTTGATATAAAGATACGTTATGTCCCTATTGGAAAACCCGTTACAAATATTTCGTTCCAAAAGAAGAATTTCTGTTGCAATCACCAAATGTTTATAATCTAATCGTGATGACATACCACACAATAATAAAAATGATTATCGTATTGCACAATACAACTGGTGGCTGTGGCAACCAATTGTTTTGCGAAAATTTTGTTTTAACCAATTGTTCGTGATGATAACTAAAATACACCAAACACAACCAAAAATGGGTTGTTCAATTATATTTGTTTCTTGCTTGCATTTAATAGACTAAGCCAAACGGATGATCAATTTTTTTTAAGTAAAAATATGCAATCATCTTTTTCCACGTCATGACCCTCCCTCCCTACACATAGAGAACAGATTTGTAACCTTAACGGAATTTTTTGCTTACCGAATGTTGAAAGTTGCACGTACTATACATTTATTCCAACATTGCAACCAAATGTTGATTGGGTGCGCAACAATTTTCAGTAGAGGGCACTTTCGACACTTTCGATTGATCAAAACAAGTATCGGTGGTAATCCTAACAGATTACGAGTAGGATGATTATTGGAATTTAATTTGTACATGTATTAGTTGTTGTTATAGATTGTTGGTTATAAGTATTTTTTTTTTAAAAAATTAATACTTTACCGCTTTGCAAGGGGCAACTGATCAGTAAAAAAAAATATGTCTTTGGATAGATGTTTTGATAAGCACTGCGATGATTCCCCAATCTAAAAATAATTAATTAAGGTGGTCGAAAATCGTTAAAAAGGGTCTCCACCAAAAAAAAATTGTTGTAATAAGGAGGCTTTCTATGGCGAAAATGTTGATCAAGTCTAAGTAATTTCGCTGAATTACAGTAAGACCTGTTTCTATACACTAATTTTTTTGGTTTACGGTTCTTTTATTTATATTGCAGTATCGTTTGAAAGTATTAACTGTCTAACCCAAAAACTTAAACTGTCTGACCATGTTTTTTTTGAATGAGGTTTCGACGTAAACAACGATTTTGTTGTGACTAGGACCGATAAAATATTTTAGGGTTTATACTCGTATGTTGATGTTGGAATATTATGTTACAACAGCCAACTAAACCGGCTTTGGTCACCACAAAGAACTTATCTGTTGTAGATTTCAATTCTTGGTACCAAAGTAACATGTAAATCACAATTGTGGCAATATCTAACAACGCATCTGCTAATTGTTGCCATGCAATAATCTGACAACTGTGGGAACTGACAATATTTGTTGGCAAATAAATTTATTGTCTGACAATGAAATTGTAAGGTTTTCTTGTGGTCGGCTAAACAGGCAATTTACCTTAGGCTAACAATTTTTAATTGCCAGTTCATAGCCAGCACATTGTCTGATCTGACTAAATTGTAAGATCTGTCAACCGTCACTACATAGCTAAAGACTCAATGAAGATTAAATTAAAACGGAATGTTGGATTATTGGTTGATAATCACGCTTATAAGCGAGCAAAAGTACTGCGAACCGTATTTTTAACCGGATTATTAGATTTTGGGGGTGTTTGCGAAATTAACCATACCGAATCTTTTAGCATCCAACGAGACTTACAAGAAACAAAGTATAACTACCCATACATTTTTTACTGTCGAACAAATTAATAGTCATAATTTGTTTTGCAAAATGTCTTCAAATGAGCCACTGTGCATTATTTTTCGTTGAACTGGTTGTAAGTATGTGTATGTGTTTCTGCTCGGGAAGATTTTTTGGCGGGCAAATCTGTGGAACGGTTAAAGGCGGTAAATAAATAAAAAGTTGAAAGATGCGCCGCGTCAATATTAATCATATTGGGGAATATTCACTCCAGCGAAAAACAAAAATTAATAAAGAAAGTAATAAAAATAAAAAAAATGAGACAAGAAAAGAAAAACCCAGACTTGAAATGTTTTTTTAAAAATAAAGGGAAGTAATGACATAAGTTCTTAAATGGATAGGTGCAGCAAATAAGAGTAATTTTATACTATTTGTCAAAAATTGTGTAGACTTTTTTGAAAATTATTAAAAACTTAGTTCTTTACTTTTTTATAATTGTGACTATAGCCACAATATTAAAGGGTCCCGTTAAAAAATTTAACTTTTTTAGACTAATTCACTCTTAAACCTTATTATTTTTAAAGTCAAGTCACTAGTACGGACGCATTAAACTCCCAAAAATATAGAACACGGTCATTAGTCTTAAGAGCCAGAATTTCCTCAAGAATTTATGTAAACCATTATTTTTGAAATAACTAAACATATTTCCAGAAATATTCAAAATTTCGCCACAGCAAATTTTATACGCTTTAGTTCAACTGCTGAAATATTTCTCAAATTTGAAGCTGTCTACCCGTTTATAGTAGTCGCGTATACTTATACTAAAGGGTGAGCGATTTAAAATCTAAATTGGCTGTAAAAAAAGTAGGGTTAATTTTTTAAAGTTTCTGGTTTCATTGGTAAGGTTAAACTTTGCCATTTAATTATGGAACACCCATCATCCGATGCGTTTTTTTTTACCCAAAAATCGTGTTTTCAGATGGAGCTTATTTTTATCTCGGTGGCTATGTTTAATAAGCAAAATTGTCGTATATGGGGCTCAGAGAACCTACACGTGACTATTGAGAAGCCAATGCATCCACAACGAGTTAGTGTTTGGTGTGAGTTTTGGGATGGCGGTATCATTGGACCCTTTTTTCGAAAATGAGCAAGGAGCCGTCGATAACGTCAACGGTGAGCTTCACCGCGCCAACGACGGTAACGCTCGACGAATTTTTGTTTCCAAAAAGTCAAGAAAATGACTTGGACGACATTTGGTTCCCAGAAGACATCTAAAGCTACTGTTTTTAAAAATCGAATAATCAGCCGAAATTGTGATGTCAATTGGCAGCCTCGAAGCTGTGATTTGAGCCCCTTGGATTATTTTCTGTGGGGAGCCATTAAGGATAAATGTTACGCAAAGCATCAAGAGACAATTGAAACGTTACAACATGAAATCGAAGATGCCATTGAAGAGATTCGACCCGAAACAATCGAAAATGTACTGAAAAATTGGTTTAATCGGATAAGGTATTGTCGAGCCAGTTGTGTTTGTCATATGAATGATATTGTGTTTCATTAAAGCCAGAAATTTGGAAAAATTATCAGTCCTTTTTTTTAAAGCTGATTTAAATTTAAAGTTTTAAATGACCCAACCTTTACCTTACTAACCACAGCCACATAAATATAGTTATTTTCTATACATTTCAATTCTCGAATAGAAACATTTGGAACTTTAAAGGAAACAAGCCTATATGCATATGATGTTTAAACGATAAGTTTAGACTACATGGAGAAAGAGGGGTTGCGTTAATACGATCCAATTCAAAGGACTTTGGCTTGCACTTAAGCCAGACTTTTGACCTTTTGTACGCTCGCCATGGTTGAAAGGGATTAATTAGAGGTCCGTGTATCCTACGAACTTCTTAAGATTCCTCTAGTTATTGCAGTCTAACCATTGTTTTATCTTCAAGAGTTTGAGACACATTCTTGCAAAAGCTATGTACAGTAGACCTTACAGGTAAAAAAATTCACCTTACACCTTCGAACATGATGTATTATTGCACATTGAATCACATATGAATCTGCCATGGCGGTCACCGATGACCACATTTTTGCTAAACTCGAGAACCGTCAAAAGTACAGCCAACTTGAATTACGTCGAAATAGGGTTGATTAAAATTTTCATTATATCATTTTACCTAGATTTTGTTAATTATTCTTGTAAGATATGATTAGTAAATATAAAAAAGGGTTTTTGAGGTCAATGACTTTAAAAAAAGAAAACTTGGTTTCTTCAAGACAAAAACATCGATGTATCACACTTTAACGTCTGACTGAAAACACCGAAGATACAAAGAACAACATAAAAGGACCAGCCTTACATTCGGCCAAATAGGCAATAACATTTTTAAAAGTTGTTCTGCTGGGATTATCGACATTCTTCCTGAGCAAGAGTTTAATGATTTTATGCGAGCTTTACTTTTCTGATATTAGGGTGGAACATTACGGTTGTAGCAACTGAGATATGATGGGTAAGTACACGCAGAGAAAAAACATGGTTACTACATGGTCACGGCAATAATATTATGTTCTCCGCAATAAAAGTATATTCGTCGCAACCATAGTATTGTTAACTGAATTTAGTTTTGACAATAGTATGATTGCTGCAATATTAGTATTATTGAAATGTAACAATAGTATTATTGCCAAATTTAAAAATGAAAATATGGTTATAGGCACAATATTAATATGGTTGGTGCGACAAAAGTATTGTGTTTTGCGTTTTATGTTAACAATAATATGATAACGGCAATCATACTGTATGATTGTAATTTTCTTCATTTAAATATGCTTTTAAGAACAAATGTATGTTTGCAATAATAGTACTTTTTTTATCGAAATTTTTAAACAAGCTGCTTTGGCTTTGTTTAACTGAAATATTTTTAATAAAAACGCTTTCGTTTATTTAAACTTATTTTTTCTACTGTGAAATAAATCAGTCCCTATTATTTTGAATTTAATGTATTTTTGAATAATTTTCATAATTCAAATCTAAATAGTGATTATACTATGGTTGTAGGGATCATAACATGGTTGCGTGTAAATCATAGTATGGTTGTGAGGATCATACTATGGTTGTATATGAAACATACTATGGTTGTGAGGATCATACTATGGTTGAGTGTGAATCATACTATGGTTGTGGGGATCATAGTATGGTTATGTGTGAATCATACTATTTTTGTGAGGATCATAGTATGGTTGTATTTGAATCATACTATTGTAGTGAGGATCATAATATTGTTGTACCACAACCATATACTCAACTATAGTATTATCCTCTTCGAATATTGTCACCACAACCACACTTTTTTTCTGCGTGTACTAGCAGGGGGTACTTGAGGTCGGTGACTTCAAAAACAGAAAAATGGGTCACTTGGATGAATCACACTTTAAGATCCGGGTGCAAATGCAGAAGATATAATGAAAATTGTAAAAGCGCGACCCCTACGTTCGGCAAAAAATCACTATTTTTTTTTTAAACTACCTTGCAATAGTACTTTAGATTTGATGTTTGATTTGTACGGTGAACTTTTTTTTTGAATTACGGCCTAATGTACAGATAGTGACTCCTGATTTCTTTTTTTGAAGCCCCATTTTTGTAAAAGCAAGTCGGAGGCAGAGAAGTACCGGCGAACTTTTTATTGTTTCTCGAGATAATCAAGCTCAAAAAAGGCTTTACCTTTGAGAATTTAAAGGGGCATTTTTGCGGAAACAGCAGAACTAGAGAAATTGGCCCATCGTCTCGATTTTCTGTTCCTATGCCTTGCATCTATTCTAGTCCGCACCCCCATAAAATATATGCTTCCGGTAAGACTTTGATTTTACTGAACTCATCCTTCTACAATTCCTTTCGCGTGCTAGCTTTACTTTTATAGAATTTTAGTTGTTCTACTTACCTTCCGTTTACAGCCAGTGTGTAGAGTCGGTCCATTTTGTAAGTTCTGCTTTATTAGCTTGGCAAGATATTGCTCGGTTAGCCTGCTCGTGGCCCTTAGTGTCACAGAGCCCGGACAATCATATAATTTCCAGGTTTTCTTGGATTTTCTCTTTAATCTAAAAATAAGATAGGTTTTTTATGCTGTATATTATTTAAATTGCGTCATTTTACGCGTTTCGAGAAAGTTTTAGTTACCTTATTAAATGACGTTTTATATTCGGGGGGTAATGTCGTTAACCAGTTAGTGCGGCCGTATATTTGATATACATTTTATTAGATTCGATCTTGTAATAAGATTCAATATAGTTTCCATAGTCCTCGTGGTTATTTTTACTTATTAGTTAGTTGTAACACCTGAAACGAAAGGAGATAGACTTACGTTTATTATACCAATCGATTTAAAATAGTTATATGTTACGATTGAGCGATGTTTGTTCGTCGGCCCTTCCATCCATATGCCCATCCATTGTCTTAATTAAAGTTAAGGTCCAGAATATAAAACGATATCGTATAAACTTCAAGCATTGTGCGGATTTATCGATTTTAGACCTTGCAGCTTTAGAAGCCAAACGTTTAATTCAATTCTTGAACGTTATAAGCGACCTATCAGAAACTCTGTTGAAATCGGCACATGTTATAAAAAAAACCCCAAACGAAGGTATATTCCGATTTGAGGACCTAACGCTATTGATGTCAGGAGTGAAGTCCGATCTTGCTGAAATGTCATATAGTACGTTAGGAGACACAAAGAACACTGGGCAACAAAATTTAAATACAATTTTGCGGCAGAAGGTTTGTTAGTCAATTTTAGTTGATTTAGGGCCGCTGATCACGAATCTGGCCTCCGACTTGCCAGATTCGCTCTAGAGATATTCACATAAATCGTTATTAATTTTTTGAATAAAAGGACTCCTTACTGCCCTTTAAAAACGCTGTGGTACCGAAGGATCAAATTTTATCGGATTGTATAGTTTAAAAGCTTGTTGGACAAGGATTTCAATTACGCAATAATGGATTTATTATAAAAATCGACATTGGTAAAGAATCCAAAAAATTAGGCAATTTGTAAAAAAAATCGAAATTTCTGTAGAAGTTGGCCTACATCTTCAACAATTCTTATCGGAAATATCGTTGGAAAGGTCAATTTCTCCTCTAATCACCTCTCTCAAGTGAATATCGGTTTCCAAAAAGCAGTTACGGCTATTTTATTCAAAACACGGAAAAAACGGGTTATGTGAATATCTCCTAAACTACAATGAATATGGCAAATCGGAGGCCAGATTCCCAGCAGCCCCAAATCAACTAAAGTTGGCTATCAAAACTTCTGTCGCAAATTAAGAGTTGACCAGTGTAATGAACCCTGATTATGGTTTTGCCATGGCCTTCATGCAAAGAAACTTTCAAACATAAGTTCCGGCCACCTCGAAAGCCTAATTTTACGAGTACATCTGATATTCTATCAATTTAGCATTTAATGCCAGTGAAATTGAATCACACAAGTCCAAGTTTTCATACAGTCGCCAACGAAGATCCTGCCCGATTTAAAGCCTTGCCGCTCTAGAACTCGGATATTTAAGCCCATCCGGTTCAAATCTACCACAGTGCAGTGAAAATCAATCAATCCAAGTATTCTCATATTCCCCCATACAAAGGCCGCCGATTTTAGGCGCTGTCTGAACCAGGTTTTGGTTTAATTCCACACAGTTAATTAGGTTATCACGTAATCCGCCCTGCCATTTGTATACTTTTTTTATAACCTCCATCAAAAAGAAGAGGGTATATTCACATTGGCCGTGTTCGATTGACAACTCGCTTAGGAGGTCGCTAACTTGATACCTTCACACTATTGTACAAGAATATAAAAATGATTGTGATAACAGTTTGTTTTAAATAATTAAACTTTTTGGAAAGAAACTTATTCAAGAGTAACTTTTAGCGAGGTAAAGGAGCTCGATTATTTCTCGCTACCAGTATTTCTTGAATAACTTTTTTCTGCAAACTACAAATTTTCAAATCAATCGGTTTATGTTGCATAAAGCCAATCAGTTCTTGTATACAAAATTCAGAAAGAAATTTTAAAAATTTCTCGCAAAAGCTTTGCAGTTGTCGCCTAGGCGATAAATATGCAAGTACCAATCGAACACGCCTACTGTCGTTCCGTTTGCAACACTCGAAATACGGGTCGGAGACCTCAAAAAGTATATATATATATACTTTGAATCGTCGTAAAGTTCGAAGATGAACTATCCATGTTTTTTAAGGAAATATAGTGGCTGAAATTTTGCAGAAACAAGCGTTGATGGACTAAAACGGTTGGTATAAAAAATGAGCCAGATGAGTCAAGAGGTGTAAAAATGTTCCCCACCAGGGACTGAGTCAATCTCTGTGCAAAATCAATAACGCTGAAATTAAAAAGACAACACTTTATGAAGATATGTTGATGATATTTGGAACATTTGGCGTAGGCACGGATCGAATCACTTTTTGGGGGAAAAGTGGGCGGTTCCACGCCCCCTTAAATATCTCATCTATGGCCAACGTGATGAACCGATCGTTATAAAATGTCAACTAAATAAAACAAACGACTAGGAAATTATTATAGAATATATTATGTTTCAAGTGGGGTGTTGACCGCCCAAAAAACACAGAAATTAAAAAGACTATATCTCATAAACTATTAGAAATATGATGATGACATTTGGAATATTTATTGTTGGCATGGATCGAAACACATCCTGGAAACCAGAGGGCGGTTCCAGTAATGGCCCAAGTAAAAGACCGATCGTTATAAAATCTTAGCAGAATTAAACTAATGATTAGGAAATTTTTATTGACTAAGTTATAGTTCAAGTGGGCTAAGGGGCCAATATCTCATAACCTAATAGTCATATCTCTATTTGGAACATTTGGTGTTGGCATGGATCGAAACACAACCAGGAGAAAAAGTGGAGGGAGCCATGGTAATAAACCGATCGTTATAAAATGTTAACGTAATAAAACTAACGACTAGAAAATTATTATAGATGATGGTATGGTTAAGGTGGACAGGGGGCGTGGCACCGCCGAAACAACCCTGAACTTAAAAAGACAATATCTAATGAACTATTAGAGATATGACGATTATATTGGGATATTGGGTTTTGGCATGGATCGAAACATTTCTTCGAGAAAAGTGGGTGGTGTCACGCCCTCATTAAAGAATTACATTTATGGCCAAAGTGATAGTAACGGAAGAAATGAATGATAAGCGTAAATTGTACAAAAGGGCGTGGCCACGCCCTTACAACCCTGAACTTTAAGAGACTATATCACGTAAAAATATACCAATATGACGATAAAATAGGGTGATCCATCTGGAGTTATTTTTTCAGAACAAAAAAAATATAAAAATTCAAATCAAGTGTGGAATCTGTATTGGTAATTTGAAAGGACATTTTATGGCATTTATTTTTTGAGAATAATTACCTTCAAATGTTGGCAACTGTATTATGGAAATGAGCGTTCGGTGAGAAACGGGAAGATCCGCTGTTTTCGACCAAAATTTTGTTCAGTGATGAGGCCCATTTCTGGCCCAACGGCAAAGTCAATAAACAAAATTGGCGCATTTGGACTGAAGAGCAACAAGAAGAGGTTCAAGAGGTGCTATAATAACCAGAGAAAACCACGGTTTGGTGCGGTTTATAAGCTGGTAGAATCATCGGTGTATATTTTTTCAAAAATGTTGATGGCCGGAACGTTACCGTGAATGGTGCTCGTTATCGCCCCATGATATCGATCTTTATGCTACCTGAAATTGAAGCACGTAATCTTGACGACACTTGGTTTCAACAGGACGGTGTTACTTGCCACACAGCTGCTCAAACAATGGATCTATTGAGAGGTCATTTCGAAAAGCAGCTAATTTCACGTTTTGGGCAGGTGAGTTGGCCGCCTAGATCGAGTGATGTCACACCTTTAGACATTCTGTCTTTGGAGTTACGAAAAGTCTAAAGTCTATGCTTACAAACCAGCTGCGATTCAGGTTTTGGAAGCCAACATTACGCATGTCATTAAAGCCATTCCGGTCGAAATGCTCAAACGATTCATTCATAATTGTACCCTCAGAATGGAAGCCCTGAGGCGTAGTTGAGGCCAACAGTTGTAGGAAATTATATTCAAAAAATAAATGCCATAAAATGTCCTTTCAAATTACCAATAAAGATTCCACACTTGATTTGAATTTTTATATTATTTTTTTGTTCTGAAAAAATACCTCTAGAAGGATCACCCTATATTTGGTATATATGATGTTGGTATGGAAAGAAACACCCTGATAGAGAAGATGCCGGTGCTTCGACAAAATGTTCCTATTGGACCGTAATCCATGGTAAATGGTAGAAGGGCAGAACTTAATTTGTCCACTCGAATATGTCTTTAAATCATTCAATATAAGTGTGAGATACATTAAACTTCAGGCGTCGAAAACGGTTATAAAAGTCGCACATGTCGAACTTCCTCAGATAAAGGGTATTGACGCAATCCTGTTAAGGAGAGGCAAATAACTGTTTGCCATTTTTTATGAAAAAGTGGAATCTCGATGTAAGATTTTAACAGTGGGTTAAGATGATTACTGCGAAACGTATTGATACAAAATTTTGGTTTAACAAGTATGATGTGTAAAAGTTGTCTGGGGCAGTGATGTTTCGAATTTCGAGAGTCGTAGGCAATTTGTATATTTGCTATGTAACCTACGATAAGTTTCGTGGTTTGATGCTAGGTACTGCTTCTTTTATTTGGATTTTTTTCTGAAACTTAATCAAAACGAAATTAAGCCCGTAATTACAAGAGACACCCAGACACAAGTCTTAAGGGTACCAGCGGTCAACCAAGTGTAACGAAATTATTTTCAAAAAAAAACGAACAAAAATCTTTTAAGTCCCTTCCACTCATATCACTCAATACCGAATTAAGGAGTCAATCAATGGCAGGGCAAAAGAGATAAATGAATGGGCATTTTAAAATTTTTCGAAAAGCTCCAGCCACAATTGAAATTCATACAATTCGTGGTATACAATAGGCAGACGACGTACGAGTCATGGCCAGACAGTCGAGTTATGATAAAGAAAAATGAAAAAAAATGATGCATACCCCAACGAAAACTGTTCAGTTTCATTCAATTGAATGAGCAAAAAAAGCCCACACACAACAATAAAGCCCGCTATCTGAGAGATGAGTAACGAAATAAAACGTTAGTACTACAAAAAAAAAAGAAGTCTCCGTTAAAGCCATGTTCAACATACACGTACAACAATGTAGACCTTAAAAATTTCGTAAGCCAACGAACGGCCGTGTGTTCAGTATCGAAAAACGTTTGCTACGGTGGTCGGTCGGTGGTCGCAAAGCATCTACTCGACGCGACGACCGATAATGAACTCTGGCTGTGTTGGTTGGCCTAAAAGGTCATTGTTCAATGTCTGCTGCCTCCTGAGCCATCATCGACAATAACCATTGTCTGGCGAGGAGGAGGAGGGGGCCACTGTTCGTTTCGGTGTGTGGTGCATGCTCTGCTCCACGTACACCACACTCAGTAGGTGAGTGTGTACTTGTATGCTTAAGTCTGTGTGTGTGTGTCGGACAAACAATTCACCTACATACTATCCCATTGTAACCAGGTCCAAATAAAAATGTTCACTTACCAAACAACAGTTGCCGCTTTTTATTTGTTTTAGTTGTTGTTGTTGGTGTTGCCGTTCTCGTCCGATTATATGTCTGTATTACCAACTATTAAAATCTGCCCTCCAAAAAAACACACTCAAGAAGAACAAGACAAACGATGGCTCCATGGATGAACCACTGTACGTAGCAACAGAGCAACCGAGTGAGTGGCATGTAGGTTCAACAACTTGTCCACTGGCAAGAGGGACATATGGCTTGGTTTTAAGTAGTGTAGATGTGTGCTGATGCGACATGTTGCTGCTCCACTCTCACGTAACATATTTGATACGTCGTCTTCAGTAGGGCAATCTAAAAAAAAAACAAAACATATAAGAATTAATTAGTAATATTAATAAATTAGTACTATATTAGTCGTATTTTATTTATAAACTATTTAGTTATTAATTATTAACTTAAAAATGTATTAATTTTAATATTATTTTATTAGTGAGCGTCCTACTCAGACCATATCTATGATGCATACGTGGGTTGCTGTTTATATTTCGGGTCCTGACAACACTAGTGTTCCCAGATGCAAACTGAAACTTCCATTGGAAACTTTGACATTTTTTAGCATAACTTCACTCAGAACGTTTTGTCATTTGAGGGCGTCTCAGTTAGAAAATGGAATTATCCCGTGAACATTTTCGTGCGATGATTTTTTACGATTTTCGGCGTGGGCTATCGAGACAAGAGTGTTTAAATCAACTTGTTTCGACTTTTGGCGATGAAGCAACATCAAAAACCACTGTTAATCGCTGGTACCAAAAGTTCGGTCTCAGACGCCGTTCTCTCCAGGATGAATTTCGTGAAGGACGTCCAACTTTGGTCACTTTGCCAGAAACCATCGATGCTGTGCGTGAACTGATTATGCAAGACCGACATGTGAAATACCGTGAGATTGAGGCATCCTTAAACATTAGTATGACAAGCATCAAAAATATATTGCATGTTCATTTGGCCGTGAAAAAAATTTGTTTTGCATCAATAAAATATTGCATGATCATTTGGCCGTGAAAAAAATGTTCTCGTTGGATCCCACATAATTTGACGAATGCTCAAAAAGAGGCTCGTATGGATTGGTGCTGAGATGTTGAAAAAGTATAACTGCGGTAGCATAAAGGCAGTGTATAACATTGTCACAGGTGACGAATCATGGATCTATGCATATGAAACCGAAACAAAACAGCAATCGACCGTATGGGTCTTTCAAGACGAGCCAAATCCAACAAAAGTTGTTTGTGGACTAAGTACATCGAAGCAAATGATTGGGTTTTTTCGGTATAACCGGTCATGTTGCCTTTAGTGGAACGTGAGTGGTATACAACCATCTGTTTGCCAACAGTGTTCGAAAAAATGAGGAGAGATATTAAAAGAAGACGGATCATTTTGCTTCACGACAAAGCGAGCTCTCACACAACAGCTGAAACGATGAGCTATTCGACCACTCAAGATGTCGAATTGATGGGCCATCCACCGTACAGCCCTGATTTGGCACCCAATGACTTCTTCTTATTCCCTAGCATCAAGAAAAACATGCGTGCTCAACGTTTTTCATCGCCCGAAGCTGCTGTTGAAGCGTTCAAAAATCATGTTTTGGAGGTGTCTCAATCGAAGGAGAAAACGTGCTTCGAAAATTGGTTTGTGCGCATGCAAAACCATTTCCAGTGATAAATCATTGTGTTATTATTGCCCGACCCGAAATATAAATAGCGACCCTCGTACAAAGAGTTTGTCTGTTGTCACCACCAATTATTGGTACCAAAGTGACATAAGCTTTATAATAGGTTGGTTGTCCTAACCACTAGTTGTGACAACCCATTGTATAACTTAGTTCAGTTGGTATAACCGACTTATTGGCTGTTAGTACCGAAATATTACAGAAGCTACTTTATTATGGTAAGTCGAACCATGTCACCATCAATACCATGGAATGTTGGTGATTGCAACAGAAAGTAGTATTTATCCAATCCAATATTTGTAGTTCGGAACGATTTCCAACTGATTTGTTTACTGTGTGTACCAATGTTGCTGACATCGGCTTTCGTATCTCTTACTATATGTGACAGCGCGAAAAAAAAATCAATTTTCTTATTTTTTCTTTTTTGATGTGGACAACATCAGAGCATCGAATGAGGCCGATCCCATGCCCCAAAAGTGTTCCCTCCCAGAGATATGCGCGTTTTATGTTACTGAAGTCGACGATTCTACACCAAAGATACACGTATTTAAATCTTTAAAAAGGCTCTCCTGAACAAAACTGGTTTTTACCCTTAGGTCCCTTTCTTTTTTGCGCGTCACATATATAAAAGAAGCACATCTACGACGTTCGCTGTATCGGTACAAAAACGTGTCCATCGGAAACAGTATATTTACTATAGGATCTACAGCTTGCTTAATTCTACACCTCACCTCCCCATCTGATTTTGACCGTCTTCAAATGTTTGTTTGTTTTCTCTTTTCTTCTAGTCCCCAAATATTTGCCTCCATCGGGTTTACCCGTGATACACTTTTCCCCAGATTTTCAATTTCTGCGAATGCTCCGACCAGTCCCTCACACTCTATTTTTGGGTCTAACAGTTACAGTAACACTAAGTCTTAACATAGGTAGGTATTTCCTGCAGATGCAGAATTAACCGTGAATCATTCATATTTTGGACACGGAAGCTAAAATGTTCCCCCTTTCTTTCAATTTCGCCCACATGACACTCTTCTGAAGTTACAAAGCAACTGCATGTCGACACCTACAACTCGTCCTGACATTCTGATTGCGCTCTGTCTAATGCCAATATTTGTCAAACTAATGGAATAGCAACGAACTGGGGAAGGTATCCATGCCATTCCTCAATCATCTCGAAAAAATAGCACATACTCACACTCAAATGTATCTGCAGGTCTGACATGCTAAGCGAATTTTCCAAAAAAAAAAGAGAGACAAACAAAAATTCTATACAAAAGTTCGATGATATGCGTAGCAAACGAAGCATTGAACTTGAAATATTTTTGTCCCGCCGTCGGCGTAGACTTGAATTCTGTTTTGTGCGCTTTTGTTTTGGCTACTGAAAAGACTGAACTCAAGTACAATGAACGACGCTGACGCATTTTTAATGTGTCGCAATGGCATTGACTGCAAATGACGAGACCCCAACAAAACCACAGCAGCCATCGCCGAAATTCAATTGTTGCGAAAGGTTATGGACATTAAAAGATTTTGAGGAGTATTTATTTTGTAATGGAAATAATACGAAAGTGGGATTATTTAATTTTATATGTAGAACAAACGATCGATAATCGGTTAATCACCGGTTGGCACGGAGCTATTCGAAATATGACTGATATGGCCTTCACAGTTTAATAACAGATGATGCTGCCTGAAGAGCAGGTTCTTTGAAATTGTCTACTTAGGAAGACAAGATGTGATGTATGTGCATATTTTTGACTTGTAACTGCCAACATTACGTGTCGGTTCAACCTATTTGGGGACCAACCTCATCTCTAATCATTGAGCTATAGACGACATAATTATTTTACTCACTAGCCGGGACCTAATGCCGTTTGACTCGTAAAGTCTCTGGCATTTTCTAGGTCGGAAACCCGCCGCTGAAAAAATTAAAGAAAACCCCGGATTTGAACCTTTTTTTACATGTGTAACGGCAGGCCACAATTAATAAATTCATAAATATGTTAATTTTAAATAAATGAAAGATATAAATAAATTAATCATTAAAATTAAAGAACATAAAGTGTGGTTAAATTTCAAGGGCCGATGTTGAATGTCAACCACACCTAAACGTCATTTTTTTCTGCATTTCATTTGATATTTCTCAATTTCAGACTAACTCAATTTGAATCATGGAATACACAAGCGAGAATGGTGGCATGAAATGGCAACAGTGGAAAATCCATTTTCGAAGAAAATCATCTTCAGTTATGAGGCACATTTTCACCTCAGTGGATTCATCAATAAGCAGAATTGTCGCATTTGGGCTAATGATAATCCAAGAGTTATTGTCGAAAAAGCAATGCACCCACAAAAAGTGACTGTTTGGTGCGTTTTATGGGCTGGCGGCATCATCGGGCCGTATTTTCTCCAAAATGAGGCCGGCCAGGCAGTTACTGTGAATGGCGTTCGCTATCGTAACTTTTTATGGCCCGAATTGGAAGATTTGGATGTGCACGATATGTGGTTTCAACAGGACAATGTCACTTGCCACACAGCTAACGAAACAATGGCTCTTTTCGCGAAAAATCAACATCGGTCCTTAAAATTTAATCATCACTTATAATTGACTTAAAGAAGAAATTATAAATAACAAGGTTCCGCAAGAATTAACTTTCGAGCCCTCCTTAATACGAAAATAACTAATCCTTATGTAAAATGATCACCTGAAATCGAATGTCCGTTTTGCCCCATCACGTTTACGTAGTTTTCGAGAAATTATAATGAATTATAATTTATAAAAATGGATAAAAACTGCGGCAAAAGAAGACAAAATTGTGTTTTTTTTTTTGGCTAAGAGTTTTGTTTTCAACCCCAATTCTGACAGACGTATTCATAAAAAAATCTTAATTGGGACTTAAAGTACATATTAGTTAACAAACACTTTTTGCCTAACAAACGATTGTTAAGAAAACGTATTCATAAACACTACTTTAACTAATATACAATTTAATCAATTTGTCGATTCAATGCTGGCAACACGGTCGTTTTGACTTGCCATTTCAATCTTAATGATGCAGTAATACGAATATCAATTATGCGAGTATTCGAATCTATATTTTTTGTATTGTTTATTTTACAAAGAACTGATTTAATAAACAAAAAAATATATATGCTGACTTGTAAAATAATAAAAACAAAAAAAAATGTTTGAATAAAAGACAAATTGAGATCAATTTTGTATTACTGATAAAAAAAAGGTATTCAAATAACGAATAATATTTTTCTTATTTTGATTGTTTGCACATCACTAGTGAACTTTTTACAATTTTCCCTTTTTTGTGTTGTATTTTTTCCATAAAGAAGTTTTTATAAATGAAAATGGAAAAAGACGATTGCAAACGCAAAAAAATAACGTATCCATTCTACTCGTATATTTTAAAAATATTTTTTTCTTTGTTGTATTCGAAAAATTATTAAAATATGTGTGTAAATGTAGACAAACAAACACAAACGTCACTTTAAAACACTGTTAAAGTAGGGTCGAAAGAATATTAAAATGCACACATTTAATAATGGTTTACAAAACGATTATTAAGCTAATAATCGTTTATGAATACAGTTTTCATACTTTAAGCTTAACAATCGTTTCTAAAGCTGTTTTAATTTTTTATGAATACGGCTGTAAGGCTCTGCCAGACTTTTTTTTACACAAAATCATAAAGATACCAATGTAACGTATCCAACGTGTATATTTTTGGATAATCCGACGAAAATCAATAAATATTGCCCATTTTCAAGTGAATGTTAGGCAAATTAACGAAAAAAGTCCGAAATTTCATTAATTTTCACGATATATCGAAAACTATACGTGATGAAAACGGAAACTCATCCAAAGAAGGTTTTTTTTTGCAGAACAGTGAATTTAATTTATAAATTGATAAAAAAAAAAATTAATAAAAAAAATCGTTGATACAGAGATAACAATTATCATAATTATTTTGGTCTGGAATCCCGACTCCATAGAATCATTAAGAATTATTTCTTATTAAATTTGTTAGAAATTAATTTAGTTTACTAGTAGTCGCGATTCTTTTGATCATAAAGGCCGTTTTTTTTAATCCCTTGGGACTATGAGACCCCAATCCCAGCAAAATCTTCCAAAGCAATCCATATTTGGATTCAAAGTTAAAATGCTTTAATTTAAGTATCCATAAGTCCATATCTACTATTTATCGCTCGGTTTTTAAACACGGGCAGCTTTTTGAACCTCTTGGATCCAATCGTCCAACTACTATCTAAGTAAAAACAAAATAAAACAATATTTGACTTCGTAACGAAATTCGCTTTAAATTATGCGCGTTGAATTTTATGCCTACGAGCCGTTTTTTGGCACCTAGGTTCCATGAGTTTTTTTCTTTTTAAATGCTGAAGGAACAATAAAAGGCGTCGGCTAAAGCGGGCGATCATTTATAAAATTTAGAATTCGGTCGATAGCCTTCGATGCTAGTGCACAAAAAAAATTTAAAAGCATCAATGTTTTTATTACCGCGGAAACCGATTAAAAAAACTAAGCAAGCTAAACTTCTAGAACAGAAGTTCCTAAAATCAAAAATATGGACCGATAAGGATCAACTCGTCTCGTTCTGAGGAAGTGAACATTTCTCTTACTTCTTTGAGAAGAATTTTGCATAAAGACATCGGTATGTATGAAGACTTACAAGTTCATTCAATTGGTCCAAAAACTCAAGCCTCATGACCACCCGATGCGTTTTCGCTTCGCACAATGGGCTGAAGATTGTTTGGCAGGAGGTGAAGAAATTATTTTGCACTGGCGGCATCATTGGGTCATTGTTCTTCGAAAATGAGAAAGGAGCAGTCATTACCGTGAGCTTTGTTGTGTCAGGTTCAACGAATTTTTGTTTCCAAAATTTAAGAGAATGACATGGACGACATTTTGTTTCAACATGACGGGGCCCATGTCACACAACCAACGCAACCATCGATATTTTATGCAGTTTCAACATGACGGGGCCCATGTCACACAACCAACGCAACCATCGATATTTTATGCAGTTTTTGAAAATCGTATAATCAGCCGAAATTGTAATATCAGTTGGTCGCCTAGGATTAGTGATTTGAGCACATTGGATTGGATTCTGTGAGTAGCCATTAAGGATAAATGTTGCGCAAAGCATCAAGAGACAATTGAAGCATTGAAACATGAAATCGAAGTTACCATTAAAGAGATTCGACCAGAAACAATCGAAAATATACTGAAAAGTTGGATTGATCGGATGAGGGACTGCCGAGCCAGTTGGTGTAGTCATATGATTTAAATACGTGTATTTTTGGTGTACTTCACTTTCATAAAACGCGCATATCTCTGGGAGGCAAGACTTTTGGGCATGGGATCGGTCTCATTCGATGCTCAGATGTTGTCCACATCAAAAGAAGTGAATTGATTTTTTTTACCCTTAGGTCCCTTTCTATTTTGCGCGTCATATATGAATGATACTCGTATTGTGTTCCATTATTAAATGATAAAGTTCAACCTTTCCAATAAAACCAGAAATTTGAAAAATTTATAAGTACTTCTTTTACAGCCGAATCAAATTTAAAATGTTAAATGGCTTACCCTGTATAAGCGGTTACAAAAATCAGCGCCAAGCCATAAAACCCTGAATTACCGTGAGGTATAGGGTTTACTAGAACTTAGAAATCTATGTTCTAGTTCAATTTATTTAGAATTACATTTAAATTAATTTAGGAATTCGTTTATGCAAACCTCTTTTGCTTTCCCTTTTAATATGAGCACTTGCAAAAGTCCTCAGCAAATGCCTATTGTCCACACTTCCAGCCTCCTTAGGCCAAATCCATGTTTGGCTGTAAGGCTGAACTGGTCCCGTTGTGTTTGCAGACCCAATTGCATCAATTAAACTCATTGACGACAGTAACAGGTACCTTAATCATCTCCTCACATGGCATCACAGGGCTTGACCCATTTCGAATACTTTGCTGAGTGATAGATGAACCCTTCAGCAACGAACAATAGTCCGTCCCAAATTGCTTGAAAATACCATAAAGACACCCACCCAGCCACACACACACTCACTCTGTCACCCAGTTAATACTGTGTTAACGGCTTAGTGTTATATTAACCATAACATGCGTCGGTGCTCCCTTGTTACAGCGTCTGCCTTTAGACGCAGGTGGTCACAGTCAATCACCCCGGCCGTAGTCGCATTGCAAAAGTGGTGCGAGTACAAAAGTCTGCTAAAGACAGATACGGGTGAGGGCTGGCTGATACTGACATTATAGCCGAGTTACAACACAATTATTGGCTAAGGAGTATGGATGGGTGTGTGTGTGTAAAAAGCACACACATGTATACTTGTTGGTATGTAAATAAGTATATATTGGCTATATGGTCACTGATCCATATGGATTTATATACAACCACGAATGCATGCCTATAAATAGATGTGCGTTCACACATGTAGATGGCTACAATAGGGGGTCCCTTATTAAAACGACTTGGAAATTTGTTCATAATACCACTTAGGGTCCACCCCGACCTAGGAAGAGGTCAACATAGCCATAACCTGGCTCAATGATAACTAAACCGCAGGATCTTACGACATTTATACTTGTTTTGATATCACCGGTAGACTGCATTTAAAATTGCAATTGTCAATGAATGTCGTTCACTATCATGAGTTCGACACAAAATACGTGACACCCTAGTGCGCCGACAATATGAGTGTGAATGAGTGAGTGTTAAATGTAAGCAAATGTTTTGCATTAATGTCATTAATTAACATAATTTATTCACTTGATAGTTGGCAATGTTGGCAAATGACGGTAGACAGATACATGTACTTACGTTAGTACCCTGGTGCCACAACTCCACATGTACACAGCGCCCAACGGCTATGACCATAAGTTTTGGACTTTATTTGCTCAAAAGTATTGGAGTGGGAATTGAAATGTATTACAAAAAGAAAAAAATACTAAAAAATTCCCATGGTTTTATTTGATTTTTGCCGTCTGTAGGAAATGTTTGTAAGTGCGTGAGTTTTCTTTGAGGTGATCACACGCTTTTTGGTTACCTTTTAAAGTTGTTGCGCCCGTAATTGAGTTCTGCCTTGTCGTGGCAGAACATATGGCAAGCGAGTTTTGTTTCCAGGGTGCATACGAGTATTCAATTTTTAAAAACAGTGCGTGAAATATCGATGGTTGCGACTAATAGTTGGCTGTGTGATATTTAGCCCTGTTTTGTTTAAACTAAATGTCTTCCATGACATTCTCTTGAATTTTTGGAAATAAAATTCGTTGAGCATGGCGCGGCTCCTTGCTTATTTTCGAAGAAAAATGACCCAATGATGCCTCCAGCCCAAAATCCACACCAAACAGTTTCTAAATTGTACTTATTGACTGCAATTTTGCTTATTGACCGAGTCGAAAATGAACTTTATTTAAAAACACAATTATTTGCTAAAATTCTTCATTTACTCTCAAACAATCTTCAAGCCCAATGGGCGAAGCGAATACGCATCGGATGTTTTTCAAATGACAAAGATCAACCTTTTAAATAAAAACAGAAATTTGAAAAAATAATCAGTACTTTTTTTACAGCCGATTCAAATTTAAAACGGCTCACCCTATAAGTAATTCTGAATCGATCTGTATGCTTAACATAGGGTGTACCTACATTTTATAAAGGTGTTGCAAAAATCAGCAATAAGTCATACGAGGGTTGCTAAGTATTGCCTGGCGCCATCCGATATTGGAAAGTTTGTCATTTTTTGGCATAAACTCAGAACGTTTTGACGTACGACCATCATTTGTGCTGTTTACAGTGATTTGAAAAAATTAATTTGGCAAAAAAACGGAATTAACTCATGAACATTTTCGTGCGATCATTTTTCACAACTTTCGACGTGGATTATCACGACAAGAGTGCATCTATGATAAAAATCTTTGTATGGCGATGAAGCACGATCCTATAGCACTATGAAAAACTGGTTTAATGAATTCAATCGTGGTCGACGCTCCCTCAAAGACGAATGTCTTCCAAAAACGGCCGTTGTGCCAGAGAACGTTGATGCCTTGCGTGAACTGATAATGCAAGATCGTCATGTGACATACCGTGAGATAGACACATCCTTGGGCATTTATTCCACCAGCATACATGCGATATTGCATGAACACCTGGCCGTAAAAAATAGTTGTTCTCGTTGGATTCCGCACAATTTGACAATCGCTCAAAAAAAAAGGCTGGTGTCGATTAGTGCAAAGAAATTTTAAAAATACGATCGCGGTGCATCAATAGACGCTTATAAGATCGTCACAGGTGACGAATCATGGATCTATGCGTTTGAGCCCGAAACAAAACAACAGTCGACCGTGTGGGTCTTCGAAGACGAGCCGAAGCCAAACAGCAAATGGTCGCCTGTTTCTGCGGCAAAACTGGTCATGTGGCGACTGTTCCGCTTGAGCAACGTAGGACGGTCAATTCTGAGTTGTACACCACAATTTGTTTGCCCGAAGTCTTCGGAGAAATTCGAAAAAACGAACAAGGGAAGACGAATGACAATGCGAGCTCTTACACATCAGCTCAAACCCTTTTTGACTGGCCAAAACGCCTTTTTGACCGGCCAAAACGTCGAATTGATGGGTCATTCGCCGTACAGCCCTGACTTGGCAACCAATGACTTCTTTTTATTCCCGCACATCAAGAAAAAAATGCGTCAACGTCGCCAGAAGATGCTGTTGAAGCGTTCAAAAATGTTTTGGAGGTCTCTCAATCGGAGTGGAAAAAGCGCTTCGTTTGGTTTGAGCGCATGCAAATGTGTATAAATCATGCTGGAGAATATTTTAAAAAACAAGTAATCCATTTTTGATGATAAATATTCGCAATTTCATTATTAGGTCAGAAGTGTATATAGCAGCTCTCGTACCACTTGCCACACAACCAACTACCCAAGAAAATACATAGGTGTAACACAGTTTTTTGTGGTTCTCGACTAGTAGATCCTATAGGAAATCGGTCCAAATACAAAAGTTGCATGCGTTTTTAAAGTGTATAAACTCGAGGCGCCCAACTTGGTGGGCGCTGTTACTCTGCACCTGCATAATGGGAGCTTAAACTCAAAACATAAGCTCGAAAACACCTCTTCTAAAGTGTGTGAAATTTATTCAAAATCCGACTGTTAGTTTAGAAACGGCAGAATTATTTCCATGTTTTTATCTCATCCCACTGTGCTTCGTGGCGTTGTTAATTGGCCGCTATTTGACACCGATGGACTTTTTTTTGGGGATATTAAAAAGAAAACGTATACGTCAAATAGCCAAGAACAATTTAAGAGCTAAAGCATGAGATAATTCGGCACATTAATGGCATATAACCTTCAATATGTCTCAGAGTCATTGCAAATATGGATCTATGGATAGAGGTATGCCACCGATGCCGTGGCGAGAATTTAGCCGATATTTTGTTGCACACATAATTGACATATATCGTTCTATCATAAAAAAACATTGGGATAATTCTCTGAAATTTTTGCATTTTTTTACAATTTTCATTGTGCATATTAGTTGGAACACCCTTTCCATTTTCCTTTAAAAAACGTTACGAAAAATTTAATTATTTTTATTCTCGCTTAAAGCGACATTGACTTCGATCGTATCGTATTTTCAACTAATCCGCTATTAAAATCGACCGCATCCGAGTAGGTTACCAAAAACACTCGTTCTTATCCACCTACAATTTCCCTAATTGTTCGCAGCACATGACTTGCATTCAGCCATTCATTAAACAATTCATTAAAATGACTTAAAAAACTAAATGATAAACGTATGGACGGATAGATGGTACTCGTGCTAGTGTGTGAGTGTTTGCTGAGTTCATTTCTATTGGATTCACAGCATTTTTAGAAAAGAATTTCGAGAATTTTCCCTTGACAGGCGACGTGGCAGTACGTATTTACATGAGATTCAAATTCAAATTTATCGTTTCGTTCGTGCAGACATACGCCGTGGCATCTCGCCGAGATACTTATTAACCAAAAATATAATTAATTATCCACGAATCGTTAAACGGTGTCCAAGATCATCAAGTTGTAACACCGTTTCCCCCCTCCTCCACTCACAACTGGCATCGGTTGGCCACAGAGTAAACAGGGAAAGATTATTTATGGCTTGTTCGTTTTTAACATTGTGAGGAGGAAAAAAGAAAACATAAAAAAAACAAGATGACAAACATGAACTCTGAATGAACATACCGAACACCAGGCAGTGTGCACCGCCGCCCGGTACGTGCGATGCATTCGAAATGCATTTCGGTGTGTTTACATTGCCACTGAAGTGCATCCAGAGACGGTGGAGCATGTACAACATACGCGTCATCTAACGCTGGGGAACATTATTCATTGTGGGTACCACGACGAGGGCGAGAGACTCGAGAAAAGTGGACTGTTCATGTATCAAAGAGGAAGCGGGGGATACTTATTGAAACGATGAGGTAGGGTAAGGTAAGGTAGTCGCTGATATTTATCATAAAACGTTATTAAAATTATTAAAGGGTGGGCCATTTAAAATTTAAAATTTGAACTACCGATTACTTTGACTTTGAACGGTAGAATTACATTAATTTTTATTTTTATTTTCAGGTTTATGTTTGACATTTGCAAAATGGAACCCTATACGCTCGAACAAAATTGGAAAATAATAAAAACTATCTTCCAAAGTAGTGAGTCTCTAACGCAAACTTCAAGAACTTTTCGTGGAAAATTTTCGAGAAAAGATAAGCCTTCAGTTCTGCTTGTGCATCAATTTGTGAAGCGAGTTCTTGAAAATGGATCGTTATTGGACAAACCAACCCGAGAACGTTTTCGTCCAGTGCGTTTAATCGAAAACATTGCTGCTTCGGCTGAGAATGTCCAAGAGTATCCATCAACATCAACTTGTCATCGTTCTCAGGAAGTGAACATTTTTCGCCTTCTTTGAGAAGAATTTTGCATAAAGACCTCGGTATGGAGGCTTACAAAGTCCAATGGGTCCATGAACTGAAGCCTCGTGAGTTCGATGCGTTTTCGCTTTGCCCAATGGACTGAAGATTGTTTGGCAGGAAATGAAGAATTTTACCGAAAATCGTGTTTTCAGATGAAGATAGTTTTTATCTCGGTGGCTATGTAAAAAAGCAAAATGGCATAGGGGTTTAGAGAACCCACATGTGACTATTGAGAAGCCAATGCTTCCACAACACGTGACTGTTTGGTGTGGATTTTGGGCTGGCGTCATCATGATCGAAGTTGCTATTGAAGAGATTCGACCCGAAACAATCGAAATTGTACTGAAAAATTATGTTGATCGGATGAGGTATTGTCGAGTCAGGTGTGGTAGTCATATGAATAATATTGTGTTCCATTATTAAATGACCTTTCCTTCAACCTTTCCAATAAAACAAGAAATTTGAAAAATAAATATCAGTACTTTTCTTTACAGCCTATTCAAAATTTAATGTTAAATCGCCGCTTTATTATAAAGATAAGAGTTTGCCATTATCTTTCAAAAATGATGTCGGGCTAGTGGCCGCCGCGGCTGGCTCGAAAAAATTCCAGCCGAAAGTCACAATTTTAGACCACGTTTTGCAGCATTTGGGGACGTATGTCAGTAATAACGCGCCGAATATTCTCTTCCAAGGCGGCAATCACGTCTGGATTATTTGCTTAGACAATCGACTTAAATCGCACGATCTTGGAGATCACGCCACAGGCCCATAAACTGGCGTCATGTTAAAACCAATGGTCGTCCACATAAACATTCTCCAAATCAGACACGTAACATTATGGCCGTCTTCATTTTTGAAGAAATATGGGCCAATGATTCCCTTTCCTTATAGAGCACACCAAACAGTGACTTTTTGAGGATCTAACAGGGCGTCTCAACAATGGCTTGTGAATTTTTTTTACGCTAAATGCGACAATTTTTGTTTTTAACGTATCCATTCAACCAAAGTTGAGCTTAATCGATGATCAAAATGTTTTTGTAAAAATTAGTATTGGTTGCCATGTTCCGGAGTAAGTGTATTCATTATGAAATGGCAAACCAAACTGAGCATAAATCAAGTGACAGCTATCAAAATGACCAACTCCGAAAACCACACGTCTAAAAAAACACCCTTTATAAGGCCTATTGCCGAAATGTTTATGTGCCCAAGGCTTAAGTGCTCGTTCTTAGAATGATTTACGGTACACAGTTGCATTCACTTTATAACAGGTTCTAGAAATACAAGTGGAGCGTGTCCCTGACGTGAGAAGGAGCATGAATTCTAGTGACTAATCTTACTAAGCTTCAAGTTATCGTACGATCTCTCTGCTAACCATTTTCGGTCGTTTTGTTTGTTTGCGTACTGCTCTATTGGGTAATTTTTCTCGTCAGAAAAGACGATATTTGGTAATTGGCCGCTGGAGTGCAGGCGTTTTATCTCCTTTGCTCGTTGCAGTTGTAGTTTTTGCTTAGGTGAAAGGCTATGTCACTTTTGGATCTGTAAGGCTTCACACCTTGCTTCATTTTTAAAATATCCCGAACGCTTCGGTCAGATATTGCTAGATCTGCGACCAATTTCCTAGCATTCTGCCTGGGATTTCTTTCAATTTTTGCCTTCACCTTTCAGACCTGTTCTGAAGAAGTTCCTGTTTTCTTTGTTTCCTTTGTTTTGAAATATGCCGAACACTTCGGTGAGATATTGCGAGATCCGAGGTCAATTTCCAAGCGCTCTGCCTGGAAGTTCTTCCGATTCTTGCATTCACCTTTCGGGCCATTTCTGACGAAGTTGCTGTTTTTTCGGCCGCCGCCATTCCTTTTTTTTAACACTACCAGCCTCCTTGTACGTTTGGAATCTGTAAGGCTTTAGACCGAGCTGTTTTTTTTTTAAAAATATACAGAACGCTTTGCGGTCAATTTCCTAGCACTCTGCCTGGGATTTCTTACAAATCTCCATTCGGACCATTTCTGACAAAGTTGCTGTTCTTTTATGGCTTTTAACACTACACTTTATTTTATTTTTTTAGTTCTTGTACTACCGCTGGGCACAATTTTCCAACTAAATAAAGGCATATCACATTGTTCCGCTTGACTTCCATTAATTTCTCAAAACTTGAACACGCGTGCTTTATTTATCTTTTAAACAATGTAACAAAGTATTGCCATACAAAAAAATGTAATAGCACTGATAGCTTAGCAGATATGTCAAGTTATAAATGGTAACACTTCAATCCCCGCACCCTGTACTTCTCTAATAAAACGTATGCACGATTCGATTAGATCGAACTCATAACAAATTCAACTTGCCTTTTTTGTTGATTGTAAACTTTGTACGGCAAAATGTGATTGCACCGAGAGCTTGGCAAATATGTCATGTTAACAATGGTAACACTTCAATCGCCGCACCCTGTACTTCTATAACAAATTTTATCCACGATTTGAGTAGATTGAACTCATAACAAATTCAACTTGCCTTTTTTGTTGAGTGTAAACTTTTAAATGCATCTAAACCAATTTTGGTTTACACTCTGATCTCGGAGAATACCGGCGCAAGTGGGCCATGGGATTGGGAATCGAAAACTAAAGCATCACTCACAACAACAATTATGTGATAAAATATGATAACACTTTAATTGCCTTCTTCATCATTTGTGGAATGTTTTTTGTATCTCAAATTTGTTGTACAAATCATTTGGTTGAATTTCATTCAACATAATTTGTATCCCCCTCAGTTTTTGGTTGTTGTTCTTTTATCTAGGTAAACATCATTATTTTTGTCTGAATACGAACAACACAACAAAAGCGGATGAAGTAAACATTAAAAAATGCTTTGATTTTACATTGAGAAATACGTATGAAACAGAAAATGATCGATTTCGTTGGAAAATGTTTAGATTTTTTTACGTGGAATGTAAGAATAAAATGTTTGTGTGGAATTTATTTCGTCTATATGGAATTATATTTTATGATTCTGTCGATTCTCGAGCGCCACCTAGATGTCATTATAAGCGGAATGGGGTTATAATGTACTAAACGGGTGATCAATCTAGAGGGATTATTTTCAATAGAATTTTTTCACAGACTACGCGTGATTATAAATTTATTTTTTTTGTTTAGCTCGTTTGTTTTATTTCGGTCTGTTGCTTTTACACATTGAACAGGGATTAAACCGGCTCAAGACCTCTTGCTTCTATATTTAAATAAAAGACAAGTTTTTAACTTTACTTTTTTTCTTTTTTTTCTTTTCAGTATTGTTTGCCATTTCATCATGGATAGACCTAAATCTGCTCCTGCGCGTCGCTGTTTCAGTGTTTGGGCTCTTCAAAAGCTCAAAAAAGATCCGCTGTTTCGACAAAGTTTTGTTCAGGCATGAGGCCCATTTCTGGCTCAACGGCAAAATCAATAAATAAAATTGTCGCATTTAGGCTGAAGAGCAACCAGAAGAGGTTCAAGAGCTGTTTGGTGCGGTTCATGGGCTGGTGGAATCGTCGGTCCATATACGTAATCATGACTACATTTGGTTCCAACAGCAGCCATACAGATGCTTAAACAATGGACCTATTGAGAGGTCATTGCGAATTTCACTGCTAATTTCACGTTTTGGACCGGTGAGTTGGCCGCCTAAATCGTGTGATATCACACCTTTAGACTACGTAACTACGTAAAGTCCAAAGTCTATGCTAACAAACCAGCTACGATTCAGCTTTTGGAAGCCAACATTACGCGTGTCATTAACGCCATATCGGACCGATCGAAATGCTACAACAAGTCATCCAAAATTTGACCCTCAGAATGCGCACCCTGCGGTGTGGTGCGGCCAACTTTTGAAGAAAATTTTGTTTAAAAAAATAAATGGCAAAAAATCAAAGGCATAAAATAAAAAATTCACACTTAATTTGATTTTTGTTTTGTTTTTATTTTCAAAAAAATACCTCTAAATTGATCACCCGATATTTAAAAAGATAATTCTAAGCTACATCGTGCGATTTGTTTTGGTTTCATAAGACTGTGCAACACTTTTTTTGGGGTTGATGATTCCTTTGGGACATGAATGACTTAGATGAGTATAAGTGTAGTAAATTCCAATAAGAACAGGGTCCTGGTAGGTCTCACTAATTTTTTATGGGCCGAGGGAGTTTTAATTTTGCAATGCCGCATAAAAAAAACTTAAAAAAAGATTAATTTTCCTTCCTTTTGCCGATTTTTTTTTCTTTTGCAGACTATAACTAATCTCTTGGAAATTTAAACCGCAAGCCCCCAATAACGATATCGAATTTAGAGACAGGAAGTCGACGCCCCGTACAGTTAAACAAGGAGTTTAACATCTACATCTCTTAAATTCCTAAACCAACAGACGGCGTTGAAATTGTGTCATACGCTGAGGACTGCACAATTCTGACGTCAGAAATTACAGTGGACGACATATGCGAGAAAAAATTAAAAGTTATCTCACTGACTTAGCACGCTTCTTCACTGCGAGGAATATGAAAATATCCGCCTCGAAATCATCAGCCACACTGTTTACTGAGTGAACCGCAGAGGTGCGGTTGTCACTCAATGTGAAAGTCAACCACCAGCTACCCTAAAGTAACCAAAATTCTTGAGGTCACATTAAACAGACTTTTTCGATCTTCTGCACATGCTTAAGCTATCTACGATAAGCTTAAAAGTAGAAACAAGGTCCTCAAGTCACTAGCCGCCAGTACTTGGAGAGCCGACAACGAAGCCTTAATGACCTCTTACAAACCAATAGCTCGGTCTGAAGCAAACTACGCAGCGCCAGTGTGAGCGCCTTACGTAAGTACGACGCAGTGAAACAAAATTCAGACTTGCCAGAATGCCGCCCTGAGAACATCAACAGAGTCTTCTAAGGACCATTTACATGATGAGACGAAGGTCCTTACCCGGCGCAGACACAATTTATTGTTGTCTAAGTAGTATCTGCTTTAGTGTCTTCGCAATGGTCATCCCAACCACTATTTCAAGGACAGGATGCCTCCGCCCAGGAATCGGCTGTAAACATTTTTTTAGGCTGGCGGCACCATGGGGCCATTTTTCTTTGAAAATGATCAAGGAGCCGTTGACGGTGAGCCATGCTCAACGAATTTTTGTTTCAATAAATTGAAAAGAATGACAAGGACGATATTTAGTTTCAACAAGACGGGACTACATAACACACCGAATGCAACCATCGAAATTACATCGTACGCACTGTTTTTGATAATGGAATATACAGCCGAAATTGGGATGTCAATTGACCGCCTCGAGGCTGTGATTTGAGCCATTTGGATTATTTTCTGTGGGGAGCCAATAAGGATACATGTAACGCAAAGCATCTAGAAACAGTTGAAACACGAAGTTTCCATTGAAGAGGTTTGACCCGAAACAATCGAAAATGTACTGAAAACTTGGGTTGATCGGATGAGGTACTGCTGAGCTAGTTGTGGTAGTCATATGAATGAAATTGTGTTCCATAATTAAATGACAAAGTTCAAACTTTCCAAGAAAACCAAAAATTTGAAAGAATTATCATTAGTTTTTTTACTGCCGATTTAAATTTTAAATCACCCACCCTGTATCTTCATGATCTAGAGAGGAGACCTCTCTCAAGAGAGAGCCTTTATATCATCGAAACTATCAGGCAGGTCTGAACGACATTCACACAGAAACAGTCGCAGCAGCAGTATCTAGCTTTAGCGTGAAAGTAGTACTATTGGAACATGCCCCGGAGATTTCAACACAGAAGAAAACGTTGCAGTTACTTTTGGCCCACCCTGTATATTTCTATGATTTGTATGTTACTTTGGAAAGGTAATATTTAATAAAAACGTTTATTACCAATCAAAAAAAAACTTCGAAATAAAAGTTAAGAAATGGTCAAAACATGCAAGTACTAGGGGAGACTCGAAAATGAATTTTTTGATAAGAAGTAGTGGAACTTTTTTTCCTAATGCAAAAGCTATCGAAAAATCGATGGCATAATATCGATTGTTAAATCGACTCACCCTAGTGTATGTACATTATTGGGGCTCCCATCGAGAGTAGAAATATATTCATAAAAGCGATTTTTAACCTTTTTAGCAAACAAGAAAATAGTCACGTACATACCTTTTACAAAATGACTGCTGCTTCGAGAAGGTTGTTTATGGAGTACGGTAATGAGCTTCTAACCCATTGGTGAAGTAGTCGACGCATTTGCATTATTACAGGATATACTGAAAATAACGATAATAAAATAAAATTAAATAAACACCAGTGCGGTATGATATGAAAATTGATTTTACCTCAATGTTTATGCATCGTTGAAATGGCCACATAGGCGTCGCTGGTAGTACTTCAAGCTTACGGTCAAATTTTAGATGATTCGATCCTATATCATCGTAAAAATAACCACATGGTCTTCGCTGGTAGTACTTGAAGCAGTGGGTCCAATTTTAAATAACCCGATCCAATATGTTATTCTAGTAACAGCATCTCGAGTGTTTGCCTCACGCTCAAGCGAAGTGGTTGCATTGTAGGCGTAGACTAAGAACTTGATGAAGCCCCAGATAGAGTCGTCAAGGGGTATCAAGTTGAATGATTGCGGAGGCCCATTGATGGACGGTCGCCAAGTCGCCAGTTATTTTCGTCAATACATCGAGTACTGTGACGCTTGTACAGTATGCAAAGCCGACTTAAAGGATCCACACCTCGAATCGATGTTTTCGAGCTCAAACCCTAGAAATTCGAATATTGACGTAAGGTTTCCATGAATGAATTAGGTTCAATAAAACCGTACTGCCATATGACTCATTAAGCAGTGAATCTTGGTCGAACACTTGAGGATTCTGCTCAAATAATCAAAATATTACTTTTCAACTTAACCGCTGAGCCTTATAGGAGAAGATGAATTTTTAGACCGGATGTCCAGCCAGAGTTTTAAGCTCACAATTAGCGATCTAAAGGCATATTTAATAATCGTTCGGCTTCAAATTTTTCTTCAGCCAAACCTTTAAATCCAGCACAAAATAATTCGGGTTAAGATTTGGACATTCGACAATTCTTGGTCTTCCTTGATACTGCCCGCTATATTTTCTTTACTTTGCACCAATCTCTGTCTGGTTGGAGAATCAAGGTCCACAAGAGTGCGTTTACGATAATCTTTTCCACGGCACAATGAATACTCTGCGTGCTGATGCCATTAGGACGACTGGTCTCACGACAACCAATTTGTAGTATTAATAATGATTCTTAACAGTTTCTCTTCAATATGCTGGCGTGAAATGTTGCATTATGAAATGACAAACCTTGCTGAATATTTGACATCTGAATGGCTTCGGTAACTTTGACAGCATCTGAAATATAGCAATTGAAAAAGTTATCATTACTATCAGGTCATCGATCATTAAAAGTTATTTTGGGGAAGACACATATCGCACTTGCGCAATAAAAGGATATAAACCAAACAATTTGAATTTTCAGTATAAAAAAGCTATTTGTTAGGATATACTTTATAAAGTATGTACTCTAAAATGTTAAGGATCAGTTTTTTTAACATAAGAGTGGAGGAAACAATAGAAGACTTTAACAGTGCGTACCCAGATGAAATATATGAACATCAAATCAATGAAAAAGATTCTGCTATAGTTCGACATTTGATTGATTTTTAGAATAAATTCTTTAATGTGATATACTGTCAGCGTCAAAATAAAGTAAACACCAAATATTCTTTTAAACATTGTAATATTAAATTGAGATAAAAAAATGATACATAAAAAACAATGATGCAGAATTCATCACTAATTTAATATAATACATGTTTATGTAATTAAAATCAAACTACGTGTATGAAAAAAGTTGGTGTTTACTTCATTTTGACGCTCACAGTATTTAGTTTGAATGACTTTCTGCGTTCGTCAAATTGAAGTATTATTTTACATCACTCTTGCGCGTTGTATAGTAATATTTCATATGACGCAGCAAAAGTAAAATGTGTCTACCAACGAAGCACAACAAAACGTGCACACACACTCATATACACACGCGATGGATTTTCATTGTGTTTGCTTTGTTCGGCGAAACACTTAAGTGACAATGATTCTCGTTAAATGCGAATCTGTGCGCTCTCAAGTACTTATATATGGCCGCTGATCATGCTTAAATTACTTTCAATGCTTGGGTTCGGATAATCGGGATGTAGCGATACTGCGATTGTCTTTTTTTATAATTTTCGGTTAAACCCTTTAAATCAACTCAATTGCTAAATCCAAAATATCCCGGCCTCTCTCGAGCCGAAAAAGGACCGAAATAGGACAATGGGCTTGCAATCTGGAAAACAAACAATTGCAAGTCTCATAGGAGTCCTCACGGGGCACTGGTTAATGAGCCCATGAGCGCCGCCAATGTTTAACATAGCATTTTCTATGCATATGCATGGGTTTTTAAGAATAAAAACTTGTCTGCCTAGGCAGTAGATTCTCGATGACCTGGCCGATCTAGCAGATGTGGCTCTCGGGCTGGTTTCCAACTGCTTGAACCAGCTAATATCCATTACAGAAACCAGTCTAATAAAGTGGACAAGCTGTATTTGATCTTTTTCTATATCTAGATACATATAAGTACATACGAGTCAATTAAGCCAAGGAAAAGCTTGATAAATACTGTACCATGACTCTGCACCATCGATTTCAATGGTAAAAAAAAAGTTTACTGACTTTCATTGTGGTCGCACAATTACAAATGACGCTAAACGTTCTGGATGGTCAGCTGAGGTCAATACACCCGAAAATGTCGAAAAAATCCACGATATGTAGTCGGGCGATGGAAAAGTAAAAGTGCGTGAGATTGTTGATGCCATTTGCATTTCATATGGGAGTGTGGTTTCGATGTTACACGATCAGTTGGATTTCAGGAAGCTGACTGCAAGATAGCTGCCGCGTTTGCTCTCAATTGATCATAAACATAATCGTGTGACAACTTGTTTGAGTTGTTTAACCGCAATTCGAATGAGTTTTCGCGGCGTTTGTTACTGTGGATTAAACATGGATCCATTACCACACTCCGGAGACCAAGCATCAGTCTAGACAATAGGTTTCTTCGGGTGAACCGGCTCCGAAGAAGCCCAAGGTGAGCAATTGTCGGCCAATAAGGTGATGGCAACAGATTTTTGGGATGCACGCGGTATAAATCACATCGATTACCTTTAAAAGGGAAAAACAATAAACGGCGAATATTATGCAAACTTGTTGGACCGATTTAACGAGGATTTGAAAAAAAGTTCCCAGTGACTATTTCCTATTTCCAAACCGAAAGAAACGACTCGGTGAAAAGAGATTCAGCTCCAACGATGAAATTATTTATCAAACAAATGCCTATTTTATGGACCTCGCAAAATCCTATTTTTTTGAAGGGATACAAATATTGGAGAAACGTTGGACTAAGAGTATTGACCTAAAAGGAGATTTAGTTAAAAAATATTTTTTTTTTGCAAAAAAAAACTTGTTTTATTCAAAAAGTCATGTAATTATTGATATGCTCCGAATAAACGTTTTTTGGTAAACTTTCTCGCTTGCTCTTCTTTGCATTTGGGTTTCCAAAATGGACCTGTAAGGTCTCCGAGTAAACTCGCCATTTGCTGAAGGGCTACCCTGAATTATTATGACTAACTTATTGTACACTTTACATGTGACATATAAATATTCGACCTGGAGTCATTCGCTTGGACAATGCCAAATATTTCCTCTATGTGTTCGCCATTGTTTGTTTTTCTTAATCAATAACCTTAATGGTTAAAAAGAATCCGATATCTATACGTTTAAAGCGTCAACATCAAAGTCTCTGTGGCGTCAAAGTCATAATCATTGCAAAGCATATCTCTGTGGCTGGTCGTGTGGCGAACATACTCGCTCAACTTGACATAGAAACCTAAATAGTTGCCTTTTTCTCTAATCGTTCATGCTCCATTTCATCGTAATGAACGCAAAACTAAAAGACAAAAAAAAATATGTACGAAAAATAAAAAATACAAATAAAATAGTGCGCATAAAGGCAAACTGAAGCGCAAAATATACGCACAAACCATATAAAAAACATGAGTCTCGGTCCAAGTATGTGAATGACGCTGCTTATACCGAGACTGGCCTTTTTCGCCCGCACCGTCACTGGAAGCAGTCGCATGTAGAACTATGTTGACGATGATAATGATAATGCTAAAGACAGACATTACAATTATGATTTTCGCTTAAATTCTATTATTTTGTTGCGCTGTTGTTTGCAAAGCTCGAAAAGAAACAAGAACGCAAAATATACTCGCGTTAGAAATAAAAGCAATGTTTTATTCCTAATAGCGAAGGGGTGGTTATGTTGGGTTTATCAATTCATTTGTACCGTATAAGAAAATACTCGTAGTTAAGTATTTCTACTACAGACCGATGGACATGGAGACCTCACTGAATCATAAGATTTCCCAAAACTAAGAGTACTTTCTATGACTGGTACTTCAAACCCTTTCAAAAAAAAAAAACTCCTGCTAGCACTACGGGAAAGGGCTTAACAGGTTCGTTTCGATTCCTGGTACATAAAGGGTGGTCCAACCATAATGCATGACTTTATTTGTGAGTCAATCTTTAACTTCAAGTTTTTTGCCCAACTTAATTTTCTTTGTTTCAGTGTTTAAGAAATTCAACCATGGATAGGTACACAATTGAACAGCGCATTAAGATTGTTGTAGGCTTTTACAAAAATAGGCGTTCAAATCAAAACGCATTTCGTGCACTTTGTGATTTTTTTGGTCAGCATACTCGACGAAATGTGTCCACAATATGGAGAAATTTTAGCAAACCGGGTCTGTAGAAAATGTGAAACAGCTGCGCATTCGTTCTGCGGAAAAACTTATGTTTTTCGCAAAAGTGTGGCAGAAGAGCCGTTAACCTCGACTCGTCGTTGTACACAGCAATTGAACATCTCAGAAACATCACAGATTCGAATTTTGAATAAAGATTTGAATTTACACGCTTACAAGGTTCAATTACTTCAGGGGCTGAAGCATACTGGCCATTTCAAGCGGTGTCAATACGCCGAATGGTTGCAAGCAGAATTTCCGCATTTGGGCAAATGAGAATCCACGAGAGATTGTTAAAAGCCGATTGATTGTTTGGTGCGGTTTATGGGCTGGCGGCGTCATCGGGCCGTACTTTTTCTAAAATTACGTCGGCCAAGCAGTTACCGCGATTGGCGTTCGCTATCGCGAGATGATAACGAACTTCTAGTGGCCGGCAATTTAGAATGTGGACCTGCACGATACGAGGGTTGCTATATATACTGCTGACCTAGGCAACACTAAGTGTTGCCTGGCGCCATCTGACATTTCCATTGGGAAGTTTGACTTTTTTTTAGCATAAACGTACTCAGAACGTTTTGACGTACGACCATCATTTGTGTTGTTTACAGTGACTTGAAAAAATCAATTTGGCAAAAAAATGGAATTTACTCGTGAACATTTTCGTGCGATCAAGAGTGCATCGATGAACTTAAATCTTAGTATGGCGATGAAGCGCCGTCCTATAGCACTGTGAAAAACTGGTTTAATGAATTCAATCCGTGAGATAGAGGCATCTTTGGGCATTTCTTCCACCAGCATACATTCGATAATGCATGAACACCTGGCCGTATAAAAGGTTTGTTCTCGTTGGATCCCGCACAATTTGACAATCGCTCAAGAAAAGGCTCGTGTCGATTGGTGCAAAGAAATTTTGAAAAAATACGATCGCGGTGCTTTAAAAGACGTTTATAAGATTGTCACAGGTGACGAATCATGGATCTATGCGTATGAGGCCGACACAAAACAACAATCGACCAACGAAAGTTGTTCGTGGAAGAAGCACTTCGAAGCAAATGATCGCCTGTTTTTTTTTGGCAAAACTGGTCATGTGCCGACTGTTCCGCTTGAGCAATGTAAAACTGTCTATTCTGAGTGGTACACCACAATTTGTTTGCCTGAAGTCTTCAAAGTAATTTGAAAAACGAACAAGAGAAGACGAGAGCTCGCATTGTCATGATGCACAATGATTCGTCTTCTTTTGTTCGTTTTTCGAATATCTTTGAAGACTTCAGGCATACAAATTGTGGTGTACCACTCAGAATTGACCGCCCTACGCTGTTCATGAGCAGTTTTGCACATCGGCTCAAACCAGCGCCTTTTTGACCGTCCAAAATGTCGAATTGATGGGTCATCCGCCGTACAGCCCTGACTTGACACCCAATGAATTCTTTTTATTCCCGCACATCAAGAAAAAATGCGTGGTCAACGATTTTCGTCGCCAGAAGATGCTGTTGAAGCGGTCAGAAAGAATGTTTTGGAGGTGTCTCAATCGGAGTGGAAAAAGTGCTTCGACAATTGGTTCGAGCGCATGCAAAAGTGTATTGCTGGAGAATACTTTGAAAAACAATAAAAGCATTTTTGATGATAAATATTCGCATTTTTCTTATTAGGCCAGAGGTATATATAGCAGCCCTCGTACACTAACACTAAAATTATATTCGGCTGTATAAAAAGATTATTTTTATTATTTTTTAAGAAATTTTTGGAAAACTTTTGATACCCATTTACCCGGTGTTGATGTGGCAAAAGATATTGTGGGTTCCAAGGCCAACTAAGAGGATTGCATGTAAGGGTTCCTTGACAATGGTGTTCCAATACTATTAAAGCATTATCTGAAGACACCGCCTGTTTGTCGTAAAACAAACCCTAATCGAAAACTTATAAAGGTTATCGTTGCATGCAGGACCTTTTGCTACTCAAATTGAAAGCCAAATTTTTTCATAAAAATGTAAATATGATCTTTTAATGATCAATTGATGCGGACATGTGGTTCCATGTATATTAATCGACATCCATAAAAGATTTGTATACAAAGAAAACTTGTTTTCCCCCCATTCCATCTCATTAAAGAATAAAGTCGAAAAGTCTGCTTTTTATTTTTTTTTTTTAATAGTCGAAAAGTCGACTTTAAGTCTAAAGTATATAACCCAGTTCTTGCTGATCTAGAAGTTACATATTAAGTTCGACCCTGCTCAACCTTAAGAGGCGCGGATGCGTCTGAATAACACAGTAGTGTAGGGCACCTCATAGTTTGCCAAATGTTTCACTTAGAATTTTTGCATATGCAGAGTATGCAGGGTATAACAAATTCGGTGTCATTTGACTGTAGATTTATTACTATTTGGTTTTTTATTTAATTTCTGAAAATGTTTTTTGCGATATCTTTACCCTATTCAATTGTTAGAAGAAGATTTTTGTATCTACAAGTATTAGTTGCCTTTGTGCAATGCTTGAGTGAACCTACTTATCTACCACACATTTTGGCGCAACTCCATTGGCTCCGTTGAAACTGTCATGTGGCCTCCGAGCGTAGGGAGTGGGCATACCTGTATCCACCGGTCGGTTCAGTGAGCGCTCGAGCGCGATTCTTTGATTGTTTGGACTTCCGCCAGTGGTCGGGTTAATTTCGATGTACTTACATACCATAACGCTTGCTATGCGAGTAATCTTAACATTGTTTGTTTTGCTCTTTCTGTTTTGGTTTCAGTTTCGTTTTCTGTTGCTTCTGCTAAATGTTCGTCCGTCCATTCGTCTGTCTGGCAATAAGTTCATCAGGGCTTTTGTTAAGTCTGTATGATTACTGCTGGTATTGTGTACACACTTGTATCGCGGGGGAAACTGAATCTTCTCCAGCTGTTTGCCTTTGTTCTTGTCTTCCATTCTTTTATTTTTCCATTTGTATTTCGCATTTTGTTTTTTTTGTTTGCTTCCCATAAGTGGGTCATCGCAATTGTGGTTTATTGTGAACAATGTTTTTTGTTTTGGCGTATTCGTTGTTGTTTTTTCTTTTTTTTTTAACGATTTGTGTTATATAATTCGAAAATCTTAATTTCTACAATAATTTGGGTTAGGAATGGAACCGAGCAAATACCTTGCATTAGTTTAAAGCGTACCTTTGAAACCTTCATTTCTCCAACAAGAATATAATGCTTGCGCTTAGTATTAGAAGTCTAATGTATGAAATTGGTGCTATTGAAGTTACATGCGTTGAGTCTTCAAGCACCGGCTGCATCAGCAGAAGAAGCCCAATTTTATAATTATAATATAGGGTGTAATATATATTCTCGAGAAAGGCCATATTTGTATGGCAAGGGGAAAAACATTTTAGACCCTACATATGTTTGGGCCAAATCCGTGCCATGACTTTTTTAGTCATTTGACCATGATTCGCACTATAACTTTCGAAAAAGTCTCCAAGGTTTTTTTTATATACTTCATGTCGTAATATTTTTACAGATAAATAATGGTCCATATTGCCACACCCCTTGTGGCACCTCCACACAAATGTAGCACTTACTTTTCTTACGATTTAACCAAAAAACAATACTTAAGAATGGATAAGTCTTAATCTTGTAAAGTAGTCCCTGGTGCCAGACCCTGTCAAAAGCTTGCTGTAGATCATAAAAAGCAGACGAAGTGTTTTTTTAAGGCATCGGTAATAAAATTATTAATTCTATGAACCTGTTCAGGAATGACGTTTTTACGCCTGAATCCGAATCGATGCTCGGGTAGTATATTTTCATCTTTTAGCAATGGAAGATAGAATATTTTTTTAAATATTTTGAAAAAAATAAAGCCAATAAACTTATCGGTCTATAAGAGGTTACGAGGTGTTGCGGTTAATTTGGTTTGTGAATCATTACGATATCTGCCCATTTCCATACACTGAGATGGCAAATTACACATATGTGACGCGCAAAATAGAAAGGGACCTAAGGTTAAAAACCAGTTTTGTTCAGGAGAGCCATTTTAAAGATTAGGTCCCTTTATATTTGCGCTTAAAATCGTCGACTTCACTTTCATAAAACGCGCATATCTCTGGGAGAGAACACTTTTGGGGCATGGGATCGGTCTCATTCGATGCTCAGATGTTGTCCACATCAAAAAAAAAAAGAAGTGAAAATTGATTTTTTTTTTACCCTTAGGTTCCCGTCACATATGGGAGGTACTTCCTGAAGGAATAAATAGTTGATTGAGAGGAGGATTTGTGTTCATTAAAAGATGAACAAGAATTGGGATTCTAGAAAAACTAAAAATATATCCACCCTCCCCCACTTTTGATGCGTCATGGCAATTTAGCCTAAAAGCGATTTCGCACAACGACGCTGATTGTAGAATTTTCAAGGTGTGGTCGTTAAATTCATTACTCCCATGGCCTTGTAACAAAGCGTGTACTTTCTTTAAACTTTTACCGAAAAGAAAACAAGACATACTTGAATTCCAATAAAAAAAATATATAAACAACACAAACAACTGAACAAATATTTGTCGAAAATGTTAACATGCGGCATGAATCTTATCGAAGCATGAAACATCTTTTGGTTGTTTTTGTTTTGTTTTTTTTACTTTGTTGTTGAAAACAAATTTAGGCCCTGAATATCGGGGAGACATTAACCTAATTTTATTATACAATTCAGGGTTTTGTTTTCAATTCGGTTTTTATTGCCGTATGAGTGGCACTTTTTTTGCGTTAAATGGAATTTTTTTTAAGTGCCTCAAGACGGCTTCTCTTTGTGAGAATGGGACATACGTAATTCGTTGAGGACAAAATATAGCTATGATGACAAACGCTAGACACTATTCAGGGAATACCTAGGTGACATTTGAGTACTGGAAGGTTTAGCCAGTCTTCACGACCACCAAACTGTCAAAACCTGTTAGTCGTTCATGCCAAATATCACTGCCATTAAATGTTGACTAATTAGAAAACCATAAGTTTGCCTTTAAAAGAATGTCAGTAAATATCAAAGTACGCACAAAATCTTCCTAGAAAAGCAAAAAAATCGTAAACTTTTCTTTTATTGCTCGATGACCTTTAAATGGCACCTTTGTAGTACTCCAGTCTATAGCCGATAAGTATTCACCATGTCCGGATGCCAGGGCCATGTTCTTGACCCACCATGTAAATGTGATACGTTTTTACTGCCATGGTACGAGTATTGGTACCGAAGAGTGTGTGTTCCCTTCACTTCCCTCAAAGCCCTGAATGCAAAACATACAGACATACACCTACCATGGGTTAGCAAGTGCGTGTTATTAACTTCCGGCTTGGTTAAGTACAAGAAAATTTATTTCCTCCACCCTACATGGCTATGGGTTCCTAATGTCGCTTTTATGGTTATTAATGGCGTTGGCATTTTGTTTCTTGGAACAACGAAAAGGGAGTGGTTGTTTGCGGAACCAGAGAACATTGGCAAGATAAATAATTGGAAATAAAATACACTGATTATGTGGACGAAGTGGAACTAACAGACCTTAACGGATACACTTTCGAACAAAAATGGGAGGCATTTAAGGAGATTTTCCTTTATACTGCAGAAGAAGATAAACTTTAAAGGTCATACGTATAAAAATGGAGCCCCATAAGCGAATCCTTGGGCCGCTCTTGTGTTCGATTTCACCTCAGTAAATAATTCTTCGGCTATACAGAAAAGAAAGACCAAACTGGATTGACTCACACAGAGAGCAGATTATGGATGTAACCTTATTCCATTAGTTGGTGCTCTGTAAATTTCAGTTGTCGAAACTCTAGTATTGCTGCAACACATCAAGTATCCACCCCTTCAGAGAAGAAATTTTGAATTTACCAAAGAAATTAAAATTTTTATCAGTGTTGCCACTGACAAAACTATTTCCCTAACAAAGTTTTTTAAAAATCCTACCACCAAATTGAGTCAAAACCTACCAAAACTTAACAAAAGGCTATACCCTGCACCGTAGAAGAGGGTTTTAGATGTTTGTATTCCATATATATTTGATCTAGATCCACCTTGAAGTTAACCGATCAACTCAAAATAAATTTCTGAATAAATTTTACGATTTCTATCTGTCAATCCGCTTGTCTTATGTTTGTAATAAATAAAGATCTGTATAAAATAGAACAAAAGATATTTATGAAACAAGGGCGGACACTATTGGCATTGAATAAACGGTATAACGGATATGTATGTTCAACCGATTTTATGAGAAGCCACAATTTACTTTCAATGTCAATTAAGTTTGAAACAGTTCAGAATGATCGATAAGTAACGAGCTCAGACAAATTAAAATGCAATTATCTTGTGAAGAAGTTCAAGAATATAAAACAACAAATGATCAAACCAAAATGAATATGATTTATATTGATACACGTGGTGATGTTGCCCCAGAAGGGCAAATATACCACCCGATTTTAGATACAACCAAGAGCCCAAAAATCGGTTCGCAAATTTGAACTATTTGGAAGACTCGGAGGGTCAAAACATGGGCATATGTGCAACAAAATCCCAAAGTAATTTCTTGAGGAATTAGAATATATCATCGTTTATAGGACTGGCTTAATTTGCCCTAACCACTTTCGATAAATAGGTGAATACGATAGTACTGACGAGTTAACTTAATTTGCGAACAGGGCCCACAAATAAAAGTTGCATTAATCCTTTTTGGCAAAACCCAAATATTGGTAGAAAACAATTTAATTTAACTTTTAGCTTAATTTACGTTTAGTACGTATGTTATATATTCCGCTAAACCTATCAAAATATGACTTAGCCTACCATCCTACAATATGGAAATAAACCTACCAAATTTGGGAAGAAAAGCCCAAAACGGCAACACTGACTAGGAAAACTTAGATAATAAAATAATTATTTTTACTGGAAAAAAATTGTTTAATGTCTAAGTCTAACTATTTTATTAAAAAAACATTAAATAATTGGTTACAGCAACAAAATGTTTGCAAAACTATTGGTAGCCACAACCATCAGTTGTGGCAACTCAATAAATTTTTCGCGTTTCATAGGTTTGACCGATGGTTTATCATCTTGTGGTTTTTCGAACCGAATATCCAGTACGATTTTAAGCATTTGGTGATTGCAACCGAAATTCCTGTTTTAAAACCGAACCATTGTAGTTCCAACATACCTCCAACTTAGTTTTTTTCTGTGTGCATTATTGGCACACACAGAGAACAAATTTATTGCCACCCAGCAAACCAAACGTTTAGAATTCGGTCAGAATTCTGAACGACAATCGGCAAAATGTTCTGATTTCGGATTAGAATTCTTACCGAGTTCGTAACAAAAAACATATGAGAGAGTTGACAAGAATTCTGAACTACTTCTCTTAAAAAAATCCTCAGACAAACCGAACAGATTTCGTAACGATTTCGGTAAGAATTCTTGATAGAGCTCATATTGATTGGTTCGAATTGTCTGATATCAGACATTGTCGGCAAATTTGGTTTGCTGGGCACAATCGAATGTTTTGCCAACGGAATTTTAGTGGTTTGAGGTACTATTTATGTATTCCATCACTTCAACCGAATGTTGATTGGGTACACGGTAAATTTCAGTAGAACTAACATTATCGGTTGAAGAGGCAACGTATCGGGAACCATAACTATTAGAATTATAATGATTTTTGGAACTGACTTTGTACATGTATTAATTGTAGTTAGAGATTATAGGCTATAAGTACTCTTTGAAATCGATTGCCGTTACCATGATCATTTGTTAACTAGATTATACATTTTGATTAAGAGCGGGTTTTTTTAAAACTTGGTTTTTACTTTTAAATCTCTTAAAGTCTGTATGGAAAAGATGAGCTATGTTCTTCATCAATTTATAAAGTGGGTACAAAAATTAAATTTTGGATTGAAAGTGTCCAAAAATGTTGAGATAAAGCTGATAATGATTAAGTATATTAAATATTTCCGTCTACCTAGGGGTTAATGAGACGCAAAATACCTTAAATTAATGCTTGAAATCTTGGTTTATCTTGGATTATGTAGGTTATAAAGAAATTGGTTGCAAAAAGTTAATATTCAAATTACCGCTCTATTTCGCTTATAACTTTTAATAAATGTTTCTTTTGACATAGAGGACGAAAAGGACCTTTTTATCTTAATGATAGTCTGATTTTATTTTAGACTATACTAAAAAGATAATAGAGTAATTTAGTAGCCTAAAACGGCCATAATTAAAAACAATTATACAATAAATGAAACAAACAAAGAATACGCCCTAACTAAAATTAATTGAACAACAGTATTGTAGAACATGAAAATACTCCAACTCCCATTTAAGAATTGTTTTTTCACTTTTTCGAAAAAAAAGTACCAAAAGGACTCTTTAAGTAAATGACGCGATTGGAGGCTATCCTCCGAAGATAGCCCAGGAGGAGGAGAGGCTAACCCGACAAACCACACTGGTATTGGTCGCTAACTTGACAAAGACGTATTTCCACATTTCAGCAGGGACTACATGACACACTCACGTCCTCAGATGGCCGTCGCCACCATCTAGGAAACCAACCTAGTAGAGTCAGCAGCACAAGACGGACCAGCACAGTAGCCGATATTACGACAATAGCAACCAAACTTCAATTGCTAGAAGAAACAACTAAGGCGAAATAGACCATCAATAGGACACACTTTGAAACAGGATCTTGTATGATTTTTGATCTAAGCCACAGAAATAATGAGGCTGAACTCAAGAAGAGAGTGTAGGGTTTTTTAATCTACGAGTATGCTTCAGTAATTAGCTCCAGAGTTTCTATTACCGCAAAATTCATTATTATTTAATACCGCTGAAAAAGCTACAGTGGGTTCAAATATTCAGCCTTATTACGGTTGTCGAAGACGAAGTCGAATGTCGATTTTTTTGGAAAACGGTACTACGGTTGTCGAAAATGCACAATCTGTTACAATTTTCGTAACACGGAAGACGAAAACGACTGTCAAAGTTGGCTAAAACAGTCGATCAATTTTTTCCATACGACTAGAGACGTCGCCGCATTCAATTGACAACAATTGTTAGCCGTTGGTTTCATCCGCTGACACGCCGTTAACTAATTTTAAATTTAACAAATTTTTTTGACATTTTATATTCGACAATAAATAAATATAACAAAATTGTATAAAATAAATTATTTATCTATTTTCAACATTGGGTAAATTTGCGGTATTTTACCAAAAAACTTTTATCTGATGTCGACCGCTGATATAAAGTTTATGTCGCCGTCACTTGTTTTGTGTCAGTTGTCGCCGTAAAAATGAACAAGCAGGCGTCGTTTTCTGAATATATTCACATTTGTTTACAAAGATGGGCATTGCAAATATGTCCGAATTCTGTCTTATTTCCTTACGCAAGGCACTCATATCACATTCTGTGTATGCCTCGTCTTCATCCGAAGAAAAAAATGTCCCAAACTTAACATATTTTTTTTTTATTATATTTATTTTATTTTATCTTGAGAAATTTTCAATGTTGCCTTTGGCGGACAATTATGTAAAAAGTAAACATTGTTTTGACAGTATAGCACATCTTTTACTTTCCAATCTATTACAAAATCACAAGAGTCGAAAAAGGTACGTAATACCAAAAATAATCGAAATCGACAACGACTTCGACTGCTCTCGATTTTCGTCTTCGACAACCGTAATAAGGCTGATTACTTAGATAATTTTGTTCTCATTTAATTTTTTTTTTCAAACATATGGCAAATGCTTTGATGTTATTACATTTTCAGATTAAAAATTAAAAACACGATTAGGAAAAAATGGAAAAGACCGCTGCTTCACAGTATTTAATAACAGTTTAAACCCCGGTTTTCATGGACTTCAATTAAATCTGTTATGGCCTCCGTTGTATGGCAGACCATTCGCAGCAATTTTACTATCCCTCTCTCATTTCCCCCCTGTGTCGCTATCTGTGTCGCCAGACTGTAGTTATCTTGTCCTTCCTGTCGTCTGTTGCGATGTCCTCCCGCCGTATTCTAATGCCGGTTTTCGATGTTGTTGCCTTTGTCGTAATATCTGCCTGGTTGTAAATTTCCTCATGACAGCCAGAGTTGGTATGTACGTAACGTACATTGTACATCCTTAGATTTTATGAGTCTCCGGCATTTTCTAATATTACAAAAAAGAAGAGAGAAAAAAGTAACCTGAACCTAGAAACGAACAAACAGTCGAAGGAACGAACGACCGACCGAGCCACCGAACTAATTAAATGACCACCTGTGTCTACAACTTAATTGAGAATTAATTGGGTCGCCATGCTGTTGTTGGAGCGGCTTGTTGCTGTGGAGGCGAAAGTGTAGCTGGAGTCAATGGATTTGCCAGCAGTACATGCCATAGCCGCCGTCGCCACCACAATAGTAAGCCCACACTGGTTCTCGTTCTGACATCACTTCCTTTTACTTTTCATTAAGGAGTTGTTATTTTAAGAGACTTCATCCCATTTGTCAAGCAGGCAACTAGAGTTATTAGATTGTTTTCTCTGAGCTTATTCGAAACGAGCCTACTTTAATCTATGAGGCAATTGAAGTCTATGGTATGCCAAACCTGGGGCAAAATTAATATTATCTTGGTTCATGGACAAAGAATTCGATAAGGAGGAAGCGATGGAGTGCAGCATTTGGTTAAATAAAGAAAAAACAAGTTAAAGTCAGGAGTGGCCGACTATGAGATACCCTAAACCAGGCTCAAGTAACTCTGTCTGGAGCTTGAACATGGTTGGACTCAATATGTAAGAGTTAATTGTTGTCGCTCATGGGCGTGCTCGGTATTGGTATCATAAAGACACTAACTTATAAAACCTAGTGAGCTATGCTTGAAGCGGCAGGCTTTTTTCCTAACCCAACCTATCTTGCCTCCTCGCCCAAAAGTTCAGATTGGGAAGGAGTTATGGAACAACCGAAGTTTATTATCGGAGGAATGTACAATGTTCACATGTCATCTTACTAACTGATGTTGAAGCTCCTGCCGCTCTAGAAGCCACATATGAAATCCAATCTTGATGAAGTTCATTACAGTTAATTTTAAAAGACCAGTTACAAACACTGGTATAAGAGGGACATTTAGGCCCATATTTGATGTTGCCTTAGTTCAAACGTCCCTATTGATTTAAGACAATGCAAAACACAGAGAACAGATTTGTTGTAACAACCGAAGTTTTGGCAATGAATACATGTGGTTATTCTATCCAAATACGATGACCGAATACCGGCCTAATAATGAAAATGCGAATATTTATCATCAAAAATGGCTTTATTGTTTTTCAAAGTATTCTCCAGCATGATTTATACACTTTTGCATGCGCTCCAACCAATTGTCGAAGCACTTTTTCCACTCCGATTGAGACACCTCCAAAACATGCTTTCTGAACGCTTCAACAGCATCTTCTGGCGACGAAAATCGTTGACCACGCATTTTTTTCTTGATGTGTGGGATGGGAATAAAAATAAGTCATTGGGTGCCAAGTCAGGGTTGTATGGCGGATGAGACTCATCAATTCGACGTTTTGGCCGGTCAAAATAGGCGCTGGTTTGTGAGAGCTCGCATTGTCATGGTGCACAATGACTCGCTTGCTCTTGTTCGTTTTTGAATTCCTCCGAAGACTTCAGGTAAACAAATTGTGGTGTGCCACTCAGAAGTGACCATCCTTCGTTGCTCAAGCGGAAAAGTCGCCACATGACCAGTTTTGTCGAATAAATAGGCGACCATTTGCTTCAAAGTGCTTCTTCTACGAACAACTTTCGTTGGATTTGGCTCGTCTTCGAAGACCCATACGGTCGATTGCTGTTTTGTTTCGGGCTCATACGCATAGATCTATGATTCATCACCTGTGGCGATCTTATAAACGTCTTTGGAAGCACCGCGATCGTATTTTTACAAAATTTCTTCGCACCAACCGACACGGGCCTTTTTTTGAGCGATTGTCAAATTGTGCGGGATCCAACGAGAACAAACCTTTTTTACGGCCACGTATTCGTGCAATATCGAATGTATGCTGGTGAAAGAAATGCCCAGGAATGCCTCTATCTCACGGTATGTCACATGACGATCTTTAGTTTACGCACGGCATCAATGTTCTATGGCACAATGACCGTTTTTGGACGACCTTCTTTGAACGAGCGTCGGCCCTGGAAATGTCAGATGGCGCCAGGCTACACTTAATGTTGCCTAGGCCTAGCAACCCTCGTAACAATAAAATTAAACAACAAACATTTGATTGTTAAAAATAACTTTTTTTGTTACTTACAAAATAAGTGATTCTATTTTTTTGTCCGTAACAGTATACATTATACGATCTCCGGTCAATATTTCGAGGTGTTGCAAACGGAACGAAGAAAAATAGTATACACCCCGTCCTATGTGGAGGTAATTGCGTTTCCAGCAACATTTTCTAATAAAACTGAAAAATCTGTATTCCAAAATTCTACTATTTTAAAATATACAACACTTCTGTAAAAGTTTTTTTATGTCAAGAAAGAAAAATAAAAAATAAGCCTGTTAGAAACAAAAAGATATTCCGCAGTAATTCAAAGCCTTATTAGAGTATTGTAGCTACAATACAGATTATTCAATATGATTACGCTTCGTAATCATGAGGGCGAATAATCTGAGTATTTGTATATAAATAATCAAAGATTAATTGAAACTATTAGAATTGATGTCTAATATCAAGCCCAAAGTAAAACATACAATAAACACAAATCACAAACAAAAAATCAATTTGGCCCATGAGGGGATCGAACCCGCGACCTTCGCGTTATTAGCACGACGCTCTAACCAACTGAGCTAATGGGCCACATGCTTCGATACCGACAATTTGTGATTTTCTCTTTTCATTGCTCTCTCTCTGCTGTGTTACTCATAGAGAATTTTCATTTCTATTTTTATCGCAGTAGTTTTTGCTTCTTTATTACGTGAATAGGCACAAGAAAGCGTGTGAGTATCACATTCAAAAAGCAAATCAAGTGCAGGTAAACTTTGTGAAATTAGATTAGTCGGTTTATTTGTCGAAAACAAACATTTAATGGGCGATTTATTTTGACGAAAAATTTCAATTTATTTGAATTCTCAAATTTTAGTGGTATTTAAGTCGATCGAAACTGAAATATCTGAATGTATATACGTCGGATTGTCCAAGAATATGCTATGAACTAAAAATATCATGGTCATATTTCCATAATATGGGAAACAGCCAAAACATAGTCTTTGGGAGAAATATATATCGCCCATTTTACGCCCGATAGTTATAAATCTAAAATGACACAATCAAATCTTTATTGAAATCTGCTAAAAATGCTCAGACCTAAAACCGGGAAGTGAAGGATGTTTTTTAGGAGTTGGTCTTTTTGACAGCTGTCACTTGACTTATGCTCAGTTTGGTTTGCCATTTCAAAATGAATAGACTTACTCCGGAACAACGTTTGCAAATCGTGGTGAATGGGCCCAAAACGAGATGGCTACCGATCCTGATTTTTACAAGAAAATTTTGTTCAGCAATGAAGCTCACTTTTGGGCAAATTTGGTACGTTAAAACCCAAAATTGTCGCATTTGGAGTAATCAAAAAAAGTCAATTTAAAAAGTCACTGTTTGGTGTGCTCTATGAGCCCGACACGATTGACGCCTTTGAAGAGAATATTTGGCGCGTTATTGTGTGATACGGCCCAAATTCTGCAAAAAGTTGTCGACAATTGAGCCTCTCGTAGGAATTTGTTTAAGCCGTCGCGGCTGGCCACTTGCCCGAAACCTTTTTTAAAACAAAATGGCTAACCTTAATCTTTATAATAAAGCTGAATTTTTGGCCATAACATTAAATTAAACGCATATAATTTAATGTTATTTTCTTCTTGGAAACCACACGCTGAAAAAAACTCCCTTTACATAAGTCTCATTCTATGGGAGCTGTAGACAAATGTTTGTGGCAGTGACAACCGAATTTAAAAAGTAGTTTCAACTGACGGTCTATAATTACAACCAAAACATGTACAAATGCGTTTTCAATAATCATCATAATTAGTTACAGTTATCGATACATCGTCTCTTAAACCTATAGTGTCAGTTTCCTCAACTAAAGGGTGGATTTCAAGGGCCGATGTTGAATGTGAATCACACTTAAACGTCAAGTTTGTATTTGCATTTCATTCGAAATTTCTCAATTTCAGACTAACTCAATTTGAACCATGGAAAAACACACAAGCGAGCAACGCGTTAAAGTTATTCAGGCTTATTATGTAAATGAAAAATCAATTTTCGAAGAAAATCATCTTCAGTGATGAGTCACATTTTCACCTCAGTGGATTCTGAATTGTCGCATTTGGGCTAATGATAATCCAAGAGTGATTGTCGAAAAAACAATGCACCCACAAAGAGTGACTGTTTGGTGTGGTTTATGGGCAGCCAGCATCATCGGGCCGTATTTTTTCCAAAATGAGGCCGGTCAGGCAGTTACTGTGAATGATGTTCGCTATCGTGAGATGATATCGGACTTTTTATGGTCCGAGTTGGAAGATATGGACGTGGACGATATGTGGTTTCAACAGGACGGTGCCACTTGCCACACAGCCAAAGAAACAATGGCTCTTTTACGCGACAAATTCAATGGCCGTGTTATCTCACGTCGTGTCCGCCAAGATCATGTGATTTGGCACCGTTGGACTTCTTTCTTTGGGGCTATTTGAAAGAAAAGGTGTACGTCGATTAGCCAGCAATAGTTCAAGAGCTAAAGGAGGAAATAATTCGGTACATTGACGGCATAGAACCTCAATTATGCCTCAGCGTCAGCAACAATTTGGACCATCGGATGGCGGTGTGCTGCCAAGGTCGCGGCGGCCATTTGGCCGATGTTCTGTCCCATACATAATTGAACCATACCAATATTATCATTATAAAAAGAAATGACAATAATTTCCTAATAATCTGTGTTTTATTCTAAATCAATATCGGCCCTTAAAATTTAACTACCCTTTAAAAAACCGCCGTGTAACCAATCAACATACGTTGTAGCGATGGGTTGTACACGCAGAGAAAAGATATGGTTACTATATGGTCACGGCAACAATAGTATGTTCGCTGCAGTAAAAGTATGGTCGTCGCAACCATAGTATTGTTTTTTGAATTTCATATTGACAAAAGTATGATTGCGGCAATATTAATATTGTTGAAATGCAACAATAGTATAGTTGCCAAATTTAAAAATATGGTTGGTGAGACAAAAGTATTGTTTTCATGGGTTTTATGTTAACAATAACATGATAACGGAAATCATACCGGCAAAACCTTAATTTTTATAATTTGACAATGTTATTTTTACGAATCTTACCCAATAATAGTAATAAAAATTAAATTTTTTCAAAAAAACTACGTATTAGTATAACTAAAATATTATTACTTCTATTATTACATAACTTACTTAATAAAATACTTTATTGTTGAATAACAACATAATCCGTAAGTCATACTTTGCGTAAGTCATACTATGGCTATACTATGGTTGTACGTTAAACATACATACTATGGTTATGAGAATCTTAATATGGTTGTGGGGATCATAGTATGATTGAATGTGAATCATAGAATGGTTGTGTGTGAATAATTCTATTGTTGCGAGGACCATAATATTGTTATGGGGATCAAAGTATGGTTGTGTGTAAACTATACTACTGTTGAAATGATCATAATATTGTTGAGCCACAACCATATAACCAACAATAGTATGGCGCTCTGCGAATATTGTTACCCCAACCATACTTTTTTTCTGCGTGTATGAGCAACCACCAGCATTCGATTGGCAAAAAAAAATCGGTTGTGACAACAAATCTGTTTTTTGAATGTCGAAAGTGTATCGACCTAAATAGGGACTTAATCAAGAAATAAAGAGATTTCCGTAATTGTTGTACTTTCCTTACTAAGTCGGCTCGATTTTTAAATCTTCTTATGCTGGCCAATTCCAGATTTTATGTCGAAAAGAGGATGACTTAAAATCTCAATGGCCAATATATCAGTTTTATTCCAAATAGTCCACAAATCAAGTAAATCCCATTTCCGTTTTGCACCTCCCACTCCAATGCCATGACTACACATGATTCTCCAGCTCAATGGTGTTATTGTGCCACTAACTGTTTGTGACTTTCTCTCCGTCTTGCCCAAAAAACCAAATTTATTTCGGCTCGTATTTCATAAATTTAAATCCGTCCATACCGTCCCCCAGCCCCGTCAAAAAAAAAGGAAGACGAAGAAAAACAAACACAAAACATGGTACACGTTTCTGCCAAGAAACCTCCGCATACAATTTGTTGCTATTTGGCCATTTCCATTTACAATGTACAGGCATTTCAATGGCAAATGGAACAAGTTGTTGTTGTCGTCGTTGTGCTGTTTGCCACATCCCTTTCCTAGCACCCTGATTTTCCCACATTTTCCTCCAGCCCACCCAACTGCTAGCAAGAACCATCGACCGAAATCAGCGGCGGCGACGACGACGAGGACGAGACGTAAGAAAGCAACAGAACTGGTTGGTGGCATAGACTCCAAAAATATACAAACTCACACACACACACAAACAGTCATCAAACCCTCGAAAAAGTTTCCTTCTAACCTACTTTTTCTCAATCTATTGTGGGCATGTTTAAACGTGAAATCGCGAAAAATATGACGCTCTTAATGTGGCATTTCAACTTAATTGTGTTCTGCGATAAAACGTGCCGAGGTTAGGCCTTACAATGCGAATGGGGCGAAACGGGGAAATACACATTCTGTGTGAATTGTTGCTGCCGAGGGGAGGGGATACTTCCAGGCCGTAGGTTGGGGTATGGTTGGTGGAAGTTAACAATGGTAAGAGTATTAAATTCACATTATTTTTATTTCAATACAGGTATAACATGGAATATTAATCAATTTACTTATTAGCATGACCTAGGGGGTCGGGGAGTCAAGTAGTTCATACTCCCAGTTACCTCATGAAATGTTCCACATATCAACAGAGAGAGAGAGAGATAGATAGAGATAAATAGAGAATAGAAAGTGGAAGAACAAATTTCAAGCTCACTTTTGGTTGAATGGGTTCGTTAATAACCAAAATTGTCGCATTTGCAGTAAAGAAAATCCACAAGCCATTGTTGAGACGCCGTTAAATCCTCAAAAAGTCAATGTTTTGGTGTGCTCTATGGGCAGAGAGAATCATTGGTCCATATTTCTTCAAAAATGATGCCGGCCATAATGTTACAGTCAATGGGGAACGCTATAGAACCATGATTAAGGACTTTTGAATGTGGACGACCTTTGGTTCCAACAAGACGGCGCTACATGCCATATAGCCAACGAAACAATCAATTTATTGAATAAATCTTTTAGTGAGCGCATTACCTCGCGTCGAGGGCCTGTGTCGTGGCCTCCAAGATCGTGCGATTTGTGGGGTAATGTGAAATCGCTTGTCTACGCAGATAAGCCCGACACGATCGACTCCTTGGAAGAGAATATTCGGCGCGTTATTGCTGACATACGGCGCCAAATGCTGCAAAAAGTGGTCGAAAGTTGGGCCTCTCGGCTGGAATTTATTCGAGCGGGAGCGGCTACTTGCCCGAACTCATTTTTAAAACATAATGGCAAGCCCTAATCATTATAATAAAGCTAAATTCTTGGCTATAACATTAAATTAAATTATATGCGTTTTATTTCTTCTTGAAAACCACACGTCTAAATAAACACCCTTTTTGGTAAGAAACCAAACTGTCGGGTTTATACAAAAAACCGGATTGTCGGTTTTCGGTTTCAGACTCTCTCCGTATGATAGTAGCCTTAAAAATTTTAGAATGGTTATTGAAACAATGTTAATAATACGAGTATGGTTAAATGTGAATCATAATATGATTGTGGGGATCATAGTATGGTTATGTTTGAAAAATACTATTGTTAAAAGGATCATATTATAATTGTGTTTGAATCATACTATTGTTGTGAGGATCATAATAATGTTGTGACACAACCTCTTCGAATATTGTTACCCCAACCATATTTTCTTTTCTTTTATTTTATTTATTTTCTTCGTTTGATATTGTACCAAAGCGTAACACATACAAACGAAACGAGTCAGACCCCATATTTTGCTTCCGTCTGTCCAGAAACCAATAACGGTGATATTGGACTTTATCGGTTTTATTGTTTAATCCGATTTTGCTGATTTTTTGCTTGGTAATAATTTAATCTGCGATCTATATCCGACACAGGTAAAATTTGACCCTTATGATCGATGATTTCATATAGCCCCCACGCCGCTCAAGAAGTCATATACTATATCCGATCTTGCTTAATCCCGTAAGGAATCGAAGAGTTTTCAGTATAATAGAGTACTCTAGGTTCCCATATAATTTTATTGGAATAAATTCATTTTTTATACTCGTACTCTGTAGGAAATGTCGATAGTAACACTGTCCTGACTTTGGCACCTGTAGTACGAGGGTTGCTATATATATCTGACCTTGGCAACACCATGTATTGTCTGGCGCCATCTGACATTTCCATTGGAAAGTTTGGCATTTTTTAGCATAAACGTACTCAGAACGTTTTGACGTACGACCATTATTTGTGTTGTTTACAGTGACTTGAAAAAATCAATTTGGCAAAAAAAGGGGATTAACTCGTAAACATTTTCTTGCGATCATTTTTCACAACTTTCGACGTGGCTTATCACGACAAGAGTGCATCGATAGCACTGTGAAAAACTGGTTTAATGAATTCAATCGTGGCCGAAGCTCGCTCAAAGACGAAGGTCGTCCAAAAACGGCCGTTGTGCCAGAGAACAATGATGCCGTGCATGAACTGATAATGCAAGATCGTCATGTGACATACCGTGAGATAGAGGCATCCTTGGGCATTTCTTCCACCAGCATACATTCGATATTGCATGAACACCTGGCCGTAAAAAATGTTTGTTCTCGTTGGATCCCGCACAATTTGACAATCGCTCAAAAAAAGGCTCGTGTCGATTGGTGCAAAGAAATTTTGAAAAAATGCGATCGCGTTGTTTCAAAAAACGTTTATAAGATCGTCACAGGTGATGAATCATGGATCTATGCGTATAAGCCCGAAATAAAACAGCAATCGACCGTGTGGGCCTTCGAAGACGAGCCAAATCCAGCGAAAGTTGCTCGTGGAAGAAGCACTTCGAAGCAAATGGTCGCCTGTTTCTTCGGCAAAACTGGTCATGTGGCGACTGTCCCGCTTGAGCAACGTAGGATGGTCAAATATGTGGAACTTTTTAACATGAATGTAATTCATGTTTCTCTTTAAAAATTCTTTAATTTAATCAAATAAAGAAACTATGCACTAGTCAAATATTTTTGAGAATGTCAACAAAAAGTCAACCAAAATAGTAAAAAATAGTGTTGTCTTGGATACACTTGACCCCAGTCTTCCTACGGTGTAGTTTACTGATCCCTTAGTAAACGATAATTTCAATTCTTAAAGGGAAATTATAAATAAGACTCATAGGAAATTCTTTGATTTGATTGTGATACATTATTAGTTTTTTGTTGCGTTTAATGTGGTAAGGCCATCCTTCCCAACACCCTACACACTCTGACTCGCCTTATTTTTTTGCTCTTATAGTACCTCCAAAGGTTAACGGTCCACTCCACCCACTTTATTGGCCAAATGCCCATCATTATTCTCGCCAACACTTACCCACACACACAGGCCCTCATAGGCAGACTGACAATCCATGCTCCACTCCACTTCACTATTTGGCCTCTGACTGACATTTTGGCCGTGTTGATTGTTCCTGCGAGAATTCGGGTATTCGGGTGTATGCGTGTGTATTTGTGTGTGCTTTGAGCGTATTTATTCATTTCCCTTTTGGCGCTTTTTCATATCGCAACAGCATTATGGTCGAAATAACACAGGTTAAGGTAGAGCGAGGGCGAATCTAGCTATGCCACCATGCCATGGGCTGTTAGCATAAATGTCAACACGGGGGTTTACGATTGAATCCCCCACCGTGTGCCGCAGAACGGTAACAATGGCAACACTGACGCGTTAGCATATCATTATTATGTAGACTTAATATTTTAAATTAATTTGTTTAGTAATTTAAATTTGTGTGTTTGAATCATTTTTTCGTTGGCGGCAGATTAAAGGTCACAAACGACAGTGGGTGGTGGATGAAGCTGGCGGCGGTGGTGGCGATTCCGACAAGATGTCTACAACTTTTACTTTAATGTTAAAGTATAGTGGCCATTATTTGTGTAGTGTCAGAGTTTCCACTGATCTTTGAGATAATAGAAAGTTTCAATTAGAGAAGTTTCTCATTTGTTCCTTAAAGGGATGTTAAGGTGAAAATGAACCAGCCCACGATTCTAGGGATTTATGAATAGCTCAAGGAAAATAATGTCAACAGTCAGTCCATGATTCTTAGAACTTAGGAAAATTCTCAAAAATAAAGTTTTTGAGGGAAACACACTTGCATGCCGTCGCCTTTGACTTAAATGTGAAAAAATTTGTCCTTTTTGAAATTTTGCGGTAAAACCCGCCCCGTTCTCTAAACTGGAACTCTGTGGCTGTGGAAAGCTGTGGCTTTATTGACCGGGCTTCTACTATAGATAATAGAAACCACCTCGGTGGTTGAGTTTCCGGATCTCTAGCAAACGGATACCTATTTGAGATTGGCCCCAACTTAGACCACAATTAAACGCAATCGTATTCAATGAATAGGAATTATCTTCTAATGAAATATTCTACACAAGTTTGACATGAGTCGATGATTCACACTAGTTGTTTGAATGACAATAAGCTATGGGGAATCCTAGAATTATACATTAAACCGATACTCAAAGACATTGTCACTAATGTGTGCATTAGGGCGGCATTTAATTTTACATTTTGAATTTTGCTACAACGCACGAACAGGAATCATCACTAAAATCAGTGAGCTACATGCAGAGAAAAGATATGTTTACTATATGGTCCCGGCAACAATTTGTATGTTCTCTGCAATAAACGTATGTTCGTCGCAAATTGTTTTTTGAATTTCATTTTGACAATAGTATGATTGCGGACGCATTAATATTGTTGAAATGTAACAATAGTTATGTTGCCAAATTTAAAAATTAAAATATGAGTGTAGCAACAATATAAATATGGCTGTTGCGAGAAAAGTATTGTTTTTTGGGTTTTATGCAGACAATAAAATGATTACCGCAATCATACCGGCAAAATCGTATTTTTTTTTAATTTGAGAATGTTATTGTTAGGAGTCTTACGCAATAATAGTACTTTTTATATGTTAATTAATTTTTTAAAACAAACGACATTGAATTAGTGTACGAGTAACTGATATATTTTTAATAAAATAATTTTTTCTACTGTTAAATAAATCACTCCTATTATTAAGAGTTCAATGAATTTTTAGATAATTTACTTTAAAAAATCTCTATTGTTGAAAAAAAACTTAACCCGATCCTTACAAAAAATTTTGGGGATCATAGTAGGGTTGTGTGTGAGTTAACTATGGTTATGAGGATCATACTATGGTTGTATGTTAAACATACTGTGGTTATGAGGATCATAATTTGGTTGTGGAGATCATAGTATGATTGAGTTTAATTAATAATAATATGGTTGCGGCGATCATAGTATATTGTCTGTGAATAATTCTATTGTTGTGAGGACCATAATATTGTTGAGGGTATCATTGAATGGTTGAGTGTGAAACATACTATTGTTGTGATGACCATAATACTGTTGTGCCACAACTATATAACCAACAATAGTATGACGCTCTTCGAATATTGTTACCTCAACCATACTTTTTTTCTTCGTGTATGAACCCAGAAATCGGGGTCCATTATTTGCTGACGGGCTCGACAAGGCATACGTTTTCTATGTAAAGGGTGGTCCAACCATAACGCACGATGTTAATTGGAAGTCACACCTTAACGTCAAAATTAATTAGACATTTCTTTGTTTCAGTCTTTGCCAAATTCAACCACACAATTGAGCATCGCATCAAGATTGTTGAAGCCTTTTACGAAAATGGGCGTTCAAATCAAAATGCATTTCGTGCCTTTCGTAATTTTTTGATCAGCAAAATCGACCAAGTGTGTCCACAGTGGATTCGTTAACATGAATTGCTGCAATTGAACAAAAGAGAATGTACGAGTGATTTTGAAAAGCCGAAAAGTTCATAAAAAGTGAATATCTGGGCCGGTTAATGGGCTGGTGGCGTCATCGGGACGTACATCTTCGAAAATGTGGTCGACCAAACAGTTACCGTGAATGGTGTTCGCTATTGAGAGATGATAACAGACTTCTTGTGGCCAGAAATTGAAGATATGGACCCGGACGATATGTGGCTCATTACCGACATTGAATCTTCATTATGGCTCAGAGTCATTGAAAATATGGATCAAATGATACGAGGTATGTGGCCGTGGCGAGCATTTTGTTTTACACATATTTGTCATAAATCCTTCTATTACGGGGTAGGCCATTTAAAATTTTAAATTCAATTCGGCTGTACAAAAAAAGTATTGGTTTTTTTTCAAATTTCTGGTTTTATTGAAAGGTTGAAGTTTTTCATTTAAAAAAATCATTCATATGACTACCAGAACAGGCTCGGCAGTACTTCAACCGATAAACCATTTTTTTTAGTACATCTCGATTGTTTTTGGTCGCATCTAATGGCATCTTCGATTTCACGCTTCAATTGTGTCTGGATGCTTTGCGTAACACTTATCCTTAATGGCTTCATACAGAAAATAATTCAAAGGGCTCAAGTCACACCTCTAAGGCGGCCAATTGACATCACAATTTTGATGATTGCTTTGGCTGTGTGTCGGTCATGTCATTCACTTGAATATTTGGAAACAAAAATTCGTTGAGCTTGGCGCGGTAACGTTCTTCGTTGCCGAAAACCACGGCTCCTTGCGCATTTTCTAAAAAAAAAAAATGGCCAATGGTGGGTCCTCTGAACCCCACATGCGGAAATTTTGCTTATTGACATAGCCACCGGGATGAAAATAAGCTTCATCTGAAAACAGGATTTTTTGGTCAAATTCTTCTACTCCTGCCAAACAGTCTTCCGCATATTGGGCAAAGCAAAAAATTACAAAGTTCAACCTATCCAATAAAACCAGAAATTTGAAAAAAATATTAGTACTTTTTTTTACAGCCGATTTAAATTTAAGTTGGCCCACCCTATACAACAACCAAAAAAAAAACGACCATCGCAAAACCCGACAACAAAAAACCGGGTAAGCCGACAAGTCGAGTCTTGGCTAGTTTTGATAAACTGACTGTCAGGTTTGGACATAAAATTGGAATGTCGGCATTAGGTTTTGGGCACACTAGTCCCTCCCGATTTATGGTCCTCTAGCTCTAGAAGCCACAAGTTACACCGGATTACAACCAAATATAGCATGCTACGTAATGAGGGGTCAAAAAATAACTATAGTTTCACTGAACCTCTTAGTTTTATCGTTCGTATAGCCCCCATACAAAGGTCCTTACCGATTTCAAAACCTGCACCTGTAAAAACAACATATTACATCCAATTCCGACAACATTTTGCACAAAGCGCAATAAGGGACCGAAATGTTTTCAAATATCCCCTACTCAAAGGTCAATCCCGATTTGAGGTCCTGCAGCTTAAGAAACCACAAATTATACCCGATCAAGCTCAAGTTTTTCATGGTACGTTATGAGCGACAAATATGTAACTCTAACATATTGAGTCCTTGCTCAAGATTCAGAAAGAGGCGCAGTATCCTCTGTATAGCAGGGTGGTGTAGGATATGTAATGTTGGGCCAAGTCTGACTTTAATTTGACATTTTTGCACACGACACCACCGATTTTCCGCTAAGCAGGATACATTTTAAATGCAAGCCCACGACAGCCGGTTATATGGACCGGATTGAACCGAAGAGCAATTCTTCTGCCAAGGGTTGTCACTCCGGCACACAGTTGCAACAATATCCTTAATGCGATGTTGCTAAAATGAAGCACAGATCATTAGGTGCGACCTATAAATATGTGCTGGTAAAATTGGACCATTTCGGTATATGTTTTCATATAGCCCCAACGAAACATATTCCGCCAGCTCCAGAAGTCACATATTAAGTCCGACCTCGCCCAAACTCCAGACAGAGTTGCAAATATTCAGAATAACATAGTAATGTAGGGTATCTTATAGTCTAGTTTTAAATTCTAAATTCCGCAAAAAAAATATTTTTTTTAATTTAAAATACAAAATGTTAGGTACGACTTTTTGACTTCTCCGATTTGTCCGAAAGGTGCAGGTCGAATAAACTAACACAAAATTACTAAATGGCACAATATATCGTTATTATAATGATTGTTATAATACAAAGGGTGTCCCAAAAAGAACGCAATTTTTAAATCTGGCAACATTCGAAGTGTCATTGTTTGACATTTGAACAATTGTTATTGTTTGTTAGTAGAAGGTACGAGGTTAGTAAAATTGGAGCGCTACACGAATGAACAACGCATTCTCATTGTGAAATTGTTTTACCAAAATGGTGAAAGTTTTGCGGCTACAGTTCGGAAATTGCGATCAATTTGTCGCAGCTGTACGTGATGTCGCAGCTGTACGTGATGATGTCGCTCAAACTCCATCCACCTCAATTCGACACCGAGCTCAGCAAATTGGTGTCTCCAAATCCACTTTGCAGCGAATTTTGACGAAAGATTTGCATCTTCATGCATACAAAATTCAATTGACTCAGGAACTGAAGCCAGCTGACCATGGACAGCGAAGGGAGTTCGTTAATTGGGTATTGGAGAGACAACATGAAAATGCTGATTTTGCCGATAAAATCATCTTCAGTGACGAGGCCCATTTTCATCTTGATGGCTTCGTCAATAGGCAGAATTGTCGCATTTGGGGTGCGGAAAATCCTCGAGTGATTCACGAGAAGCAAATGCATCCTCAACGTGTCACTGTGTGGTGTGGTTTTAGGGCTGGAGGAATCATTGGACCTTTTTTTATGAAAATGAGGCAGGTCAAGCGCAAACAGTCAATGGTGTTTGGTATCGTGAAATGATAACCAGTTTTTTCTTGCCTAGAATTGAAGAAATGAATGTGGAGGGCATGTGGTTCCAACAAGACGGCGCCACATGTCATACAGCCAGAGAAACAATTCAATTGCTGCATCAGTCATTTCCCGGTCGTGTTATTTCGCGTTTTGGAGATCAGAATTGGCCGTCTAGATCGTGCGATTTAACACCATTAGATTTTTTTCTTTAGGGTTTTTTGAAGTCGATGGTTTACGCGAATAAGCCGACGACGACTGAAGCCTTAAAAGATGAAATTGGACGCTGCATTAATGAAATACCGCAGCATTCATGCAAAACGGTCATTGAAAATTTCATTAAAAGATCGCGTGCATGCCAGCAAAGCCGCGGCGGCCATCTGCACGATATATTGTACCATACATAACCTCATTCTGTCTACTTTACGATATAATAAAGTTTCACGATTTTTTCTTAAATATCTGTGTTTTATTTAAAATTTAAAAATTGCGCTCTTCTTAGGACACCCTTTATAACAATCTGTAAAGTACTTATTTTCTCTCACTCTCGCAAAAAACAAGCTGCCACTCTTATATACAAAACATCCGCGTATGTGTGTTCACGCCGGAACTCGATGCGCCCGCTAACACCGCCATAATGAAATAACACTTTGGCGGAAACGCGTTCATACGCCATTACACGGTGGCATTATTCCCAGCCTGCCGGGGAGGGGGGATGTTTTGCGTTTATGCTTGAATTTAACGACTTGTATAAACGTTCGCGATGTCAAAGCGTTTCGGGGCATACGCCACCGTCGGTCGGTCGATCGGTCTCTACCCTTGCCACTTGTCAAAATACACTTCCGTGTAGTTGGTGGGAGGGAAGTGTTGGGCGGCGGAGAGGAAGTCTCATGCGCACTCATACAAATACACGTATCTAATAAGCGGTATTAAAAGGAAGTCGTGAAAAAGCAACTTCACATATTGTCATTCCCCATGTGCCCAGCCGTACTTGCGTGTAAGTGGATGTCTGTGTGGCGGCGTTTGTGTGGGTAAAAGTTTACGCTCGACAATTGCTGACAGATGTTGTCAAATTGTGTGTATGGCTAAGAATATTTAATGCCCCCCTCCGCCCCTGTTTTGCTAACTCGTCGTCGCCACTGTTGTTGTCGTCATCGTCGTCTTCTATGACAAAGACGTGTGAGTTGTCGGCATCAAATTTGTTAATGGCGAAAATAAGTCGAATATTACACTTGCATGGGTATGTGTGCGTCGTATCTGTGTGGTGTACTTGAGTGCGTGTGTGGCACGTTGTCATCATCTTATGCAGATATCGCGTACGATACGGCAAGTATTGATTTTCACGCACAAAAGAGCATCGTACGACACGCATGTATTACGAAAATGTACTGCATGTGTGGGCAAACGTGTCAAACCACTGGCGGAAAAAACAGCTTTGCGGGCCTGGCTAAGGACAAAAGGCTAATGTGTAACCTGCACTAGACTGCGGTACATGATATAATGATTTCCAATCAATCCTGCCGAAAAGAATGGTCGAACCTAAATCCTCCTAAGTAAACCTGTAAGATAAACTTAAATCTTGGGTAGTCCTTTTCATCATCTTTACTTGATGATAAATAGGACTACCCAAGCGAATCCTGAGAGTAGACCAAGCAAATTCTTGGTATAGACATTAATGCTTGCAGTAAGAGTATGTGGAGCTCAAACTGGAAGTAGTCATAAGCTATGAGATCGGATCAGATACTTAAAACTGGGTGCAGCGGGTAGTCAGGAGCCCTATTGAACTATCTATCTAGCCCGACCTGAAAATGGCCCTTCGGAGAATATTTAAGTCTGGTACCACAAGTAGTTAGAAGCCTCCCTGAACTTGTTCTGGCCTGAAAAGTTGGTGGGCCCCTCGATATCGTAGTGGCTGATGTTTAAACCCAAATCGCGGGAATACATTCTTAAGTTGCATTGCAAACTGGTGCTGAGGCCCATAAATTAGCTGAGATGTTAAATAGGCCTTGACCCTTCACCAACAGGGAAGATACCGCCCAAATAAGTCACACCTGGTACTTGCGGAATTGGTCACAAGGAACTTTGGCCAGCGTCCGAGAGTTTAATATGATTCTCGCTCATGATGGTGCGCCAAGGCCATTATCACGCGATGCGTTTTTAATTATGCATTATTTTCACTCATTTATTTAAAACAGCCCACTGTGCCAAAGTACTACCGATATGGAATTACAGTCGAACCTAGGTAAGTGGAACCTGCTTCAGTCGGAATCCGCTACAGGCTCATTCATTCTCGACTGGACAAATTTCACCAGCGTATTACTTGGCTTATTTCATGAAAATATGTTCATCTATGGCCATGTCCGAAAATGCAAGAGCGCGAAATGGCAGCGGTTTGAAAATTTTCGGGTTGGTAGTCAGAGGGAGCTAGGGTAAAATTGCTAAGTTCTGAAGCAGTGGTCGCATGGAAATGTTTTCATGAAATGAGCCAAGGAATACGCTGGTGAAATTGGTCCAGTCTTGAATGAATCACCCCGTGTAAGTGGGACAATTTTGGCAGTCCCTGCAAACTTCGACAAAAGAAACCCCTTTAAGCAGGAGTTTGAACCTCTTTAAGGAGACTTGATTTTTTTTCATGCTGAACCTCCAAAAGTACGAGTTTTTTCTCTATTGTTTTTGCTCTTTTACTAAGGGAGGTTTTGCGAAGTGTCAGGTTTGGCGATCGAAGATTTTTAGCGGCTAACATTTTGGTGATTTGGCGATTATCCTGGCTGATTATATTAAAACGCCCTAATTCAACTTTTAAAGGTAAAGTAGCGTACGCCGAAAGTCTAAATTATTAGTGGCATTTCCGATATTTTGGCTCATATCCAATTGAATGACTCCGTTTTATGTATTTCTGTACCTTCCATCATAGGATAGAGCTGAATAGATATAGACATTGGCAATAGTATCATAGCAGTTATTGTTTGTCGATTTTTTGGGTCATTTTGGCCAAACATTGGGCGACAGAGGCCAAAAAAACTGACGCTTAAATGCAAGTGCAGCTCACTTAAAATTTTTACCGTTCAGGAAAAATTTAACAAGCAAAAGGATAGAGTGTATGCGCGGTCATCTAAGGAAGCATCTAAACTGGTCCCAAGGGTGGAAAAGGGTTCTCACCCAGCTTCAGTCATGGTTTGGTGGGGTGTCTCTTACGATGGGGTCACTGACCTGCACTTCTGCGAACAAGGAGTCAAAACATCGGCCAAAGTTTACCAAGACACCGTTTTGGAAGCTGTTGTGAAGCCTCTTAACCATTCCCTGTTCCAACACCAGCCATGGACTTTCCAGCAGGGTTCTGCGCCGGCCCATAAGGCTGACACGTCCCAGGCCTGGCTTCGAAACAATTTGCCAGCGTTCATTTCCTCTGAAGAATGGCCCTCAGGCAGTCCAGATTTGAACCCATTGGATTACAAATTGTGGACGGTTTTAGAGGACAAGGTTTGCTACAAAAGATACCCCAACATTGGATCTCTAAAGACTGATTTGGTTCGAGCTGTGGCCAATTTTCCAATGGACGAGGTTCGTGCAGCTATTGACGATTGACCAGTGCGACTTAAGGCGTGTGTGAAGGCCAAAGGCGGACATTTTGAATAAGTAGATTATTTTTGGATACAATATACATCAATGAATATATGTATTAAAAAATATTTGGTCCAAAAACATTCAGTACTTTTTATTTTATCGCATAAAACGTGTGTAACCGCATTTATGTCCCTACTAAGTATATGAATTCCTTTCCTTTTTATGTTTAAAAAAGCATATTCTTTTGCTATCCTTTTAATTGAACTATGGAATTTAAATTTAATGCCAGGAAATAGAATTTAAGAATTTTTCTCACACAAACTGTCCTTTTCTAAAAAAAAAAAGCATGATTTTCCCCTTGATGTGGGAAAAATCACATTACCTGGATAAGTGGGAAATTGCATTGGTTGAGAACCTCTTTAATTGGGAATAAATAGGCGGTTTCTTGCGATCCCACTTATCCAGGTTCGACTGTGTACTCGTATTGAAAACAAAAATATAAAATACTTAAATATGTAAATAAAAAAAATAAATAATTAATTAATTAAATAAATAAATACCTAAAAATAGAGCTAGGACTCTTTAATTATTGCATCCACGCATATTTCTGGTTAATTTAGATATGAGCCCGATGTCTATTTCAGATAGTTCCATCAGGGACTCCATATTTCAATTATTAATATCCGCTGACGTAGAAGGTGTAAAAACCTCTGCTCCTCGTCTTCGTAATGACAGCTTCTACAGAAATCATTGTACGTAAGGCTCATTCTCTTTGCACGGTCGCCCAGCTGATTGTGACCGGTCAACGCCGAAACCACATCTTTTATCCTTTCTATTGATAGAGTTATTAGCTGTTTAGTCCGCCTATCATCATACAAGGGCCTTGGATTTGTTTCTCTTTCAGTAATTTTAAGGATATTCAATTCGATCATCCTTTTGCATGCCTTGCAAGAGATGAGAGCCCAAATATTAATCTCTCCTGGAGACCTCTCTCAGGGAGCTCCGATTCACTTTTAGCCCTGCAGTTTCTAGTTTCCCCCGCGTGTTCTGCTACCCAAAGTTGGTGTACAAGTACCACAGAATGTCTCGCAATCTCGTTAAGAGATGCTTATTCTCGAAATATCTCGGATGTGGTGTAAACCCGTCTGAGGGATTAAATGGCCGCCTGGATGTCAGTGAAAATCCAGATATCGCTGCCATATATCTTTTGACACTGAGTCCATTGCACGGCGCGTCTGATAGCATATCTATCTGGGTGAAGGATAGTGCAGTAGTCAGGCAGTCGGAGGCTCAGGTTGTAATTCCGTCGGGAACATAAATGCTAACTCCTACCTGACTATGCTTCTTTGAGTCATCCGTATAAATTTTAGGGGCCCGCTATTCTATCAGGTATCCAGGTTTTGTATAACGCCGAGAATAATGGTTAGGAGTCGTAGTCAGTCGTCAGCATAGGTGATAACCTTGCATCTCACTTCACCCAGCATTGTTATATGTGTGCAAATGGCCAGGTCCCAAAGCGTGGGTATATTACTTTACCCTGGGGCGTGCCCCTTGTGGCTGTTTTTGTTGTCCTAAAAGATTCGAGCTCAGCAATTATAGTTCTCCTCCATAAAAAGTCTTTAAGGGCCTCTCTGACTTCTAACTCACGCAGAATTTGTTCTATGCCAAACGGTACAATGTTGTTAAAGGCCCCTTCGATATCGAGGAAAGCAATTAAGGCCTACTCCTTCCAGGCATACTCTATTCCAGTGCCTTCTTAATGTAACCCACAATGATGTGTGTTTTGAGTATTGGATTAGCAAATAATAATTTTATGCTGACGGACGGAAATGGGTACTGTGAATTGAGACGTAATAAATACCTTACTGGTATATTTCTCTATTAAGTTGTCCAGTCACTCATTTGCAGTATTTTGTGTCTTATACAGTGTACCAATAATGTCTTCGTACAACAGGTAGTAAAAACTTTTTTTTATTAAAAAACGGAATATTTAAAATTTTTGGAAACCACTTCCTCCCTTACCAATAAAAACAAACTCAATTTTGACTTTCATTTATCAGTTTTCAGCTATAAACGGAACAAAGTTGCTTATTTGCTTCCAATAAAGTCTTCAAACACTTTACGTTACGTTTACGTCTTGCTCTATTTTGTCAAAAATGTCTTAACGGTTCTTTACTTTCATAAACAAACAAAGCCCGCCCAATATTTTCGCAGCAAAAGAAGTAGAAATTTAAGCATATTTGTGTAAAAAAATATCAAAAATGCCAGGAAAATATTTAACAGTGAAAGAACGCAAACTTATATTGAATTTACACGTGCAGGGCAAAAAATCGTATGCAGAAATAGCCCAACTGACATCCCGCAGCCGATCTACCATCCAGTCGGATGGTTTAAATTTGAAGGTCGCGTAAAAAATAAACCGAAATCAGGCCGGCCTTCAGTCCTAGATCACGGAGATCAGTTGCAAATCAAGCGCATGGTTGTCTCGGATCCGTTCATAAATGCCCAGAAAATTAGTGCAGAACTTCTTCAATCCAAACAAAAAGATGTTCACCCAGAAACTATAAGAAAAGCCTTTCATGATGCGGGGTACAAGTCTCGCACACCTCGTAGAAAGCCACTGGTAAATGCAGTAAATCGCAAAAAGCGTTTAGACTTCGCCCGAGAATATCAAAATGCCTCTCTAGAGTTCTGGAACACTGTTATATTCTCGGACGAGACCAAATATACTATTTTTGGATCAGATGGCCGACTTAGAGTGTGGAGAAAACCGGGAGAAGCCTACAATCCAAAGAACACAATAAAAACTGTGAAACACGGCGGGGTTGGCGTGATGGTTTGGGGTTGTATGGCTGCCAGCGGAGTCGGATATTGGGAAATAATTGAAGGAATCATGGACCATCGTGCATATATTGAAATTCTAAAAAGAAATTTGAAGCCAAGTGCAGAAAATCTATTCTACTTCCAACAAGACAATGACCCCAAACACATGGCCCACAACACAAGGATGTACTTGGCGTACAATGCTCCGCACCTTCTGAAAGCACCACCTCAGAGCCCTGATCTTAATCACATTGAGCATATGTGGAACTTGCTTGAAAAACGGATCCGGACCCATGACATAAGCTCAAAGTCACAGCTAAAAGAGGTTCTTCAGGTCGAATGGCCGAAAATAGAGACAAGTTATACAAAAAAAACTTGTGGAATCAATGCCAGGCCGTCTTAAAGCCGTTATTAAGAATAAAGGTTACCCGACTAAATATTAAAAATGAGGGTGTATAATTTTTGGCCCCTTTTAGTTATAAGTGTACGAAGACATTATTGGAGACAAATAATGAGTTTTTTTGTTGTTTTTGGTCATTAGCATAAGTTTGAGTTCATAAAATGAGATTTTTTCTTTTTTACTGTATAAATAAATGCTCAACTTAACATACTGCATTATTTTTTACTCAATATTTACTATACAAGTTTTTGGTTTTTCTCTCCTAATAAAGGGTGTCCCAAGAAGAACGCAATTTTTAAATCTGGCAACATTCGAAGTGTCATTGTTTGACATTTGAACAATTGTTATTGTTTGTTAGTAGAAGGTACGAGGTTAGTAAAAATGGAGCGCTACACGAAAGGGAGTTCGTTAATTGGGTATTGGAGAGACAACATGAAAATGCTGATTTTGCCGATAAAATCATCTTCAGTGACGAGGCCAATTTTCATCTTGATGGCTTCGTCAATAGGCAGAATTGTCGCATTTGGGGTGCGGAAAATCCTCGAGTGATTCACGAGAAGCAAATGCAACCTCAACGTGTCACTGTGTGGTGTGGTTTTTGGGCTGGAGAAATCATTGGACCTTTTTTTATGAAAATGAGGCAGGTCAAGCGCAAACAGTCCATGGTGTTTGGTATCGTGAAATGATAACCAGTTTTTTCTTGCCTAGAATTGAAGAAATGAATGTGGAGGGCATGTGGTTCCAACAAGACGGCGCCACATGTCATACAGCCAGAGAAACAATTCAATTGCTGCATCAGTCATTTCCCGGTCGTGTTATTTCGCGTTTTGGAGATCAGAATTGGCCGTCTAGATCGTGCGATTTAACACCATTAGATTTTTTTCTTTGGGGTTTTTTGAAGTCGATGGTTTACGCGAATAAGCCGACGACGACTGAAGCCTTAAAAGATGAAATTGGACGCTGCATTAATGAAATACCGCAGCATTCATGCAAAACGGTCATTGAAAATTTCATTAAAAGATCGCGTGCATGCCAGCAAAGCCGCGGCGGCCATCTGCACGATATATTGTTCCATACATAACCTCATTCTGTCTACTTTACGATATAATAAAGTTTCACGATTTTTTCTTAAATATCTGTGTTTTATTTAAAAATTAAAAATTCTTAGGACACCCTTTATAAAACAGTCAGCTGTACGAAGACTTTATTGGTACACTGTAAATCTTTTAGTAGCCGGTAATATAAAGGTTTATTCATCCAACTTATTGAGGTATTTCAATTGCTTTGCACAATCCGTCGTAATTAATGAAAAATAACATCAAGGCCTGACTCGAAAATCCCTTCATCTGTCCCTGGGCTTACTTATAATCAAATGTATGCGTGTGAGTGTGATTTTGTATACAACGATACAAATCTTCCTATTAAAATATAAACGAGGGAGTACCGCCACTGAAAAATTTCCTTGACGACTGAAATAAAAAGAAATGACTCCCGGTTCTGGTCATAACAAAAAAGTCGTTCTTCGGGATTTTGATGCCAAAGTAACTAGGCAGTGCAACTTTAGACCGACCTACGGTAAGTTTAGCCTCCAAAAGGACATCTTTTATGGGAGAATAATGGATAGAGTTCACAAGATTTATGAGAACAACCATGACATCTGGTGCAAAAAGAACAAATAAAATCGATATTGTCTTAAGAACGTCCAGTAAGACAACTGCCTTGCAACATTAAAGGAATGCATTCAATTAAATGCCCCACAACACGTACGTAACAACGGTAAGTAAAAAAGGATATCCTAAAACTGCTCTCTTATTTGATTTCTTATCTACGATTGACTACAAATCCTCCAAAATCCATATACTCCCCTACAAATTTCATTAAAATGGCAATGTGAAATCATCACTAAGAACGTATCTTACAACATTTGCTTTGGCCCGCATGGCGATGGGATTTGCATTGGTACAATGCCGTGATATCCCCCCCTGAAGAAGTCAATAAACAAGTGACGAAATGTCGGGAAATGTTAAAACTATTTTTTTAATTATACCAAAAAAAAGACCGAACTAGCTTAATTTTATAAAAAAAAATAAGAAAAAAACAATCAATCTGATCAAGAATGAAAATGGCATCAAAATAAAGGATTGATGTCTATGGGCACAGAGGTAATGTCATCAAGTCCACGACCAAAAATACAGGTTTAAAATGGTTGCCATAATATCTGCGCATTCTTTCAGGATGTTTCGGCCCACAGAAAAGAAAGTTGACGCCAACAAATGACCGAATGAAAATTGCGGTCTTCTTTTGTCTCCAAATTTGTACAGGATATATGCTTCCTACCGTAAGAATGTTGCCTACGATTTTAATTGAAAATTAAAAGTGTTTCCACTTAAACGTTAATCCTGCCTTTCCCGCACCAGCAACTCGACTGCTTATCCTTTGCGATTGTAATTTTTGGAATGGCATTGGGCTTTAACATCTGCGTGCTGGGAGTTGTGTTCGGTTACACACATACTCATATTTGATAAGTACACTGATAGAAAAAAATGTGAGTCTTGCATACCAAGGCTCGGTTCATTGGCATCTACAAAGATTCCACATCTCCGGTCCGTAAAAAAACACACCCGCTCAAAGAAATGACAATTATTTGTAGCTTTTTCCTTAGCAGGCCTCGAATAAATGAATTTTAATCTGTGTACGAGATTAAAACAAGTAAAACCGTCGTTGAATTTAAATCTTATGTACACTCCACCGTGAATTTAATAATGACCTTAAGGGCTACTTTTGATTCATGAGTCCGAACTTAATCTCGGCCAAATCCTCAAAACCTAAACACGGTATATAGAATTATTGCGGGACTGACTGACCGAATTTCGAAAGACAGGATTTTTCTAAATTTTAATACTTTAAGAAGGTATAACGAGGCAAATTTATTCCTCATAAAGAAAAGATTAGTTCATGCCAGGACTAAGCGTTTGAAACTAGAATCACCAAATTCATGGAATGGGCGTTACTTATAAAGGGAAAGAGCACCCAGTAACCTGAAATTCTTAGGGCATTTCTGATTTGACAAATGAAAAGTGTATGCTAAAAGATTCTTTAAATCTTTAAATCAAAAATTGGGGAGGAGGAAGATTTTTAGGAAAGAAGTATAAGAACATTTTGAGCCATGAATCAAATTTGTGGGGTTAAACGGGTAAAATATGTCCCCATTATTTTGCATTAAGTTTTTGGTAATCACAAAAGTCAAACACTTCAAAAATGTATGTCAATTGCGAAACTTTCAGAACAAAAAAGTATTTTGAAATTACAAATTGTAAACAATTAAAAAACGGGATAAAAAAGGTACAAAACGGGATATAAAACAGAAAAGTGAGAAAAACCACATCAAAGCGTCAGGATGGCATATAAAGGGGGGGGGGGGGGGTCCAACTATAATGCACACATTAAAGTCACACATTAAAGTCAAGTTTGCCCAACTCAATTTAACATTTCATTGTTTCAGTGTTTGACAAATTCAATCAACCCTGAAGAGGTACACAATTCTCAATTGCTCGTTAAGATTCAAATTGCGCGTTCTAATCAAAATGTATTTCGTGCACTTATTGATTTTTTGGTTAGCATAATTGACCAAATGTGTCCACAATCGGGAGAATTGTGGCGAAAATTCAGCAAACCGGATCGTTCTTTCATCAGGCCGTACTTCATCAACAGCGAGGTCCGCCGAACAGTTACCGTGAGTGGTGTTACCTATTCCGAGATGAAATGGTAATCAATAAGTGAAGAACATGGATAAGATAATGCGGCACATTAACGACATTGAACCACCATTATGTCGCAGACTCATTGAAAATATGGACTATCGGGTAGAAGTATGCCACCGAAGTCATGGCGCGGCATCCTTCTATCATAAAAATTCTCTGAATTTTGTTTGTTTTATAACATCGTGCGTTTTAGTTGGACCACTTTTTAAAAAAAGAAATGGGGATAAAAAGGGATTAAAAAATGCCAAAACGGGCGAAACTGCATAAAGTGAGAAAAGCAATGTTTAATCAACAGGTTTGAATGGAAAATGGAATTTAAATGTGGATAAAATAGAGCCAAAATGGGCGAAATATAAAAGAAAAATCAACAAGATGTCATTAAAAATAGAAATGGGGCTAAAAAGGGCGAAAACAGGTCCCAAAGGGGCAATACATAAGCAAGTGAAAAAGCTATCTTTAATCTGGAGGATGATGACATAACAAAATTAAATAGGAATAAAACTGGACTAAAAAAGGGACAAAACAGATGATGAAAATGAATTGCGAATAAAAAGGGGAAAAAAGGTCTAAAAGGGGAAAATAAAAAACAATACTAAACCAAAAGAATGACATAGAATATAGAAATATGGAGTATGGATATAGAAATATGGTCCCAAAGAAGGCGAAATATAAAAAGGTGAGAAATCCCATATTAAATCAATGGAATGTCATGGATAATAGAAATGGAAATAAAAAGGAATACAAAAGTTCCAAAAGGGGACAAAACAGACAGTGTGAAAAAATATTAAATCTGTAGGTTGACATGGCATATAGATATTGGGAATAAGAAAGGCCCAAAAGGGGCGATACACAAAAAAAGTGAAAAAAAAACTACATTTAGTCAAGAGTATGACACGAAAAAAGACATTTGAATAAAATGGGATTAAAAAAGGCCGAAACAGCTGTAAGATAGAAAAACAATATTAAATCAATAATACGGCATGGAAAATAGAAGTGCGAAAAAAATGGTACAGAAAGTGCAAAGGGCAAAAAAATAAAAAAATATATTTAATCAAAAGGATGGCATAGAAAAAAGAAATATGGATTAAAAAGTGTCCAAAACGGACGGAACAGCAACTTTAAATCAAATACAACTTTAAATCAACAGATTGGCACGAAAAATTTAAATGGAGATAAAAAGATTTAAATTTTTTTACGGGAATCTAATGTGACTAAGACAAACGTCAATAATTTTTCTCAATATAAAACTGGGCTGGACTCAGTTCAATATATAATTTTAATACAACTGTGAATTATTCTGGATAAATACAATGTATGCTAGGAATAAGTATTCACTAAACGTCTTAATAATATTTGTAAACAATCTTTAATGGAAATAAATACTGAAGAAGTCCAAAAGGAGTGATCTATAAAAAAGAGAGAAAAACAATATTTAAGCAAGAGGATGGCATAGAAAATAAGAAAGGGAATTAAAAAAGGGCCAAAAAGTGTGAAAAACAATATTAAATCAACAGGATAAGCAAGGCTTAAAAATGACATTAACAGATGACATAGAAAAAAAATGGAAATAAAATCGGATAAAAAAAACGGGCAAAATGACATAAATTGAGAAAACAATAATACGAGTAAATCAACAGGAAAATATAGGTAATGAAATGAAGATAAAAAAGAAACAAAAATGGCGAAAAATCAAAATGTTAGATAAATAATATTAAATTCAAAGGCATAGACAATAGAATTAGGATAAAAAGGCAAAAGAAGAGAGATCTCAAAAAGTAAACAAACGGTATTAAATGGTGGATGGCTGAGAGAAGAGAGGAGAAGAGTTATATTATGGATAAAAATAAGCGAAATAGAAAAAACCGTAAAAACAAAATCATATTAAAATTGCAATGGGGAGGAATAGGGATAAAAAGAACCACAACAGGACAAATATCGAAAAGTAAAAAAAAAAACAATATCAATGATTAAGAAATGGTTAATAAGGGCAAAAAGAGACGAAATATCAGACCAAAAGTGGACCAATGCGAAAAATTAAGAAAAATACTACCAAACTAACAGGGTGGCATAGAAAATATGAATTTGGTTAAAAAATTAATCAGAACGATAGCATTAAAAAAAAGATAAATAAATACTAAAAATAGAGATGAAAAGGGATCAAATCGGATTAAGGGAAATTTTCATAACCTGGATGAAATACAAAATTTAATACAACATGCAAGGAAAGGGAAAATTATTCCACGACAACCGTTGCCAACATTAGTCGAAACTGATAAGAGTGGAATGAAAAGGTCGCAATAAGCTTAAACTGGATCAGAAATGACGAAAAAAGAAATAGAAGAGACAGTTTAAAATTAACCTGAGAGGTTGAAAAATAGAAAAATGTAAAGGAAACAAAAAATTAGGCATAAGAGATTAAAATGCACAAAATCTAATAAAAATACTCTAAATTTAGAAACTCATATTTAGGTCAATGGTATAATGGTTTGATATGATTGTTTTCCGCTCACGAAGTAGCGGGTATTTGCTAGAAATACTTGTATATATATTTTATAGGGCCCCTGAGCAATAACTCGAGGCGTTGCAAATGGAATGGTAAAATAAGGATGTACTTCATCCTACGATGAAAGGAATGAGAAAAATAACTAATCTATAAAAATGTGTTTGGAGAATAGCCAACTACAGCCAAACATCGTACCAATAAGTACTTATTTAAACTTAAATTATTAGTGGGTGCTTATTACTGGTTTCAAACTAATGCAAAGGATTATGAGACGGTAATGAAAATGGTAATGAAGTGTACTAAGTTAATATGTTTCCCTGGGTGTTGCCTTAACTGCACGCAACTTGCTCGCAATAAAAGTTTCCCGGCATTTCTCTCAGTGTACTCGTACACATACTGAGTATGCATTAGTAAATATGTTGTGTACGTGTGTGCGCCGTACTCGTTTCTGTGTTTCACTTTTCAAAATATGCAAATTTATGCGAATCGTATTACAAATGTCAGAATTTATAATTTAATGATATTTTATGCTGTTCGCAAATACATACGCATTAATTTATACACAGACAGAGGAACATACGTATGTTTGTACCCAGCAAACTAAACCTTCAGAATTCGGTCAGAATTCTGTACGACAATCGCCAAAATGTTCCGATTTCGGATCAGGATTCTTAGCGAGTTCGCAACGAAAAACATATGACAGGGTAGACAGGGTCGGCAAATTTGGTTTACTGCCCAGTAAACCAAATTTGCCGACAATGTCTGATATCAGACAATTCTGAACAATATCTGAACTCTATCGAGAATTCTTACCGAAATTGTTACAAGTTCTGTTCGATTTGTCTGAGGATTTTTTATTTATTGTGTTAAGAAATATCTGAACGAATTAGGCCCGAATTCTGTTAGACTCGTCTGTGGGATTTTTATTAATTTTTTGTTCAGACTTCTCTTATCGAACTCGCAACGAACTCTGAACTATTTATCTGAGGTAGTCATTCGTTTAAAATTTTTGTTATTTGCTTCATATTTTACAGTTGTTGTTCTTGTGTTCAGACATGTCGGAACAAATTCTTAACTGTTTGTCTGAGGTTTGGTTAGCTTTGTTGTGCGAGGGATTTTTATTGTGTTCGGAGGAAAACTCTACTGCCGGCAGTTCTCGTTAAATGCAAATTTGGTTGCCCTTAAGTGTATAGCCACTGAACATAGTTACAGCAAAATTATTGCTTGCGAAACTGCAGACACCCCTGCTTGTAACTTAAAGTCTTTCCGAACGCTTTTTGAAAATGTTTTACAATTTTTTTTTGTAAAACAAAAATATTTTCTTCTTTTTGATTGTTTACATTCAGAATTTACCATGACATAAGCTCAGAATTCGGTTCGTAATGTCGGTAAAACATCAGAATTGAATAAGACTTAATGCCAGAATTCTGACCGAAGCGTTCAGAATTCGATACGACAAATCGAATTTCCCAAGACTATAGTTCAGAATTCGGTCAGAAATCGCTTTGAAATGTCTGCAAAAACATCAGGATTCCCTCAGAGAAGTAGTTCAGAATTCGTGTCAACCCTCTCATATGTTTTTCGTTACGAACTCGGTAAGAGTTCTGATCCGAAATCGGAACATTTTGTCGATTGTCGTACAGAATTCTGACCGAATTCTGAAGGTTTGGTTTGCTGGGTATAATTGTTCATCAGTATGTGTGTGTGTGCCTGTACTTGAGACATAAATTAATTGTTTTTCGGTTTTTTTCCTTCTTGCGCAATTGGAGTTTTGCACGGAATTATTTTCGCATTTAAAATGTTTAAAATAATTGAAATAATTGTTAACGATTGCCTTGCGTTAAATTAATTGTAAAGGGTTACCTTTTTTATTCTCATCAAATGAATTGCAATTATTACAAAGTGATAATAGATTATTGTCAGAGGGGGATCTTGTATAGGGGGCTACGGACTCATATAGTCTGGTAGTTGATGGGGGGTTAGGAAAGAAGTATTCAAAGAAAACACGCAGTCACAATTAAAACATTAAAAAATCTAAGCATCTTAGTGGTGTGTGGGAGCGATAGTAACGGGTGATCCTTCTTGAGGTATTTTTTCAATAGCCTTTTTTCACAGATTTCGCGTGAGTTGTGTTCCACTTTTTTTTCTTTTCAGTTTTGTTTGCCATTTCATCATGGAAAGACTTGCACCGAAACAAAGTCTTAAAATTGTGCAATTGTTTTTTTTTAAAAATAAAAATGAACATAATTGTCGCATTTTGGCTGAAGGGCTAACATAAGAGGCTCAAGAGGTGCCATTATACCCAGAGAAAACCATGGTCTGTTGCGGTTTATGGGCTGGTGGAACAATCGGTCCATAATTTTTAAAAATGATGATGGTCGGAACGTAACCGTGAATGCAGCTCGCTGTCGCGCCTTCTAAATATTTATTTCCTATAGATTTTGGCATACGAGGGCGGTTCGGAAACTTCTTAGCCTAGCACAAAAAGCGCGGTATAAACAGAAAAAAGTTAAGTGTTTTGGAAACTTCTATCTCTGCTATGAACACATGTTAAATTTTGTTTCGATCTGGCAACTCCTTCATATAGAAACAGGTGTTCACAAAAGACGCATCCGCGATTTTTTTACAATGGAAAAATTAGAAATGCGTGGTGTCATTAAATATTTACATAAAAAAGGTTTATCGGGACAAGAAATTCATAATGATATGGTGAATGTGTTAGGTGAAAGTGCTCCTTCATATGCAACAGTAAAAAATTGGGTTGCTGAATTTAAACGTGTTCGTACAAGCATTGAAGATGAAGTAGTGGACGTCCTTAAACAGCAACAACAACAGAAATTGTAGCCAAAGTGCATGATATGGTATTAAATGATCGACGAACAAAAGTGCGTGAAATAGCTAATATCATGGGCATCTCAAATGATCGAGTCCATTTAATTTTGCATGAAGAACTACAGATGAAAAAGCTTTCTGCAAGATGGGTGCTGGAATTGTTAACGGTCGACCAAAAACGCATAAGAATGAACATTTCTCAAGCTTGTTTGGATCGTTTTCAGCGAAATAAAATGGATTTTAAGCGTCGTTTCATAACTGTTGATGAGACATGGATCCACCACTATACTCCAGAGATAAAAAAAACAATCCAAACAATGGACTGAAGCTGGAGGAAGTGCCCCAAAGAAGGCAAAAACAATTCAATCGGCTGGTAAGGTTATGACAACGGTTTTTTGGGACTTCAAATGTATTTTATTGATTGACTATCTGCAAAAGGGTAAAACAATAAATTCAGAGTACTACTGCAACCTTTTAGATCAATTAAATGTAGAAATTCGAGAAAACGTCCTGGCTTACAACACAAAAAAATAATTTTTCATCAAGACAACGCACCAGCGCAAAAGAGTGTTTTAACAGTGGCTAAAATCAACGAATTAAAGTACGAGTTGCTTGACCACCCACCTTATTCTCCTGATTTAGCTCCCAGTGACTTGTACCTGTTTCCAAATCTAAAAAAATTCCTTGCTGGCAAGCGTTTTACCTCATATGAAGATGCAATTACAGTTGTAAACCACTATTTTGAAGACCTTGAGGAAAACTATTTTAATCAAGAGATAGAATTGCTAGATAAGCGTTGGACTAAGTGTATTGAAGTTTCAGGAGATTATATTGAAAAATAAAAATATTTTTGAAAAACTAACTATTCTCTTTCATTGATAGGCTAAGAACTTTCCGAACCGCCCTCGTACTTAACACGAAAATTCATTTTAAAAAATTTCCTTTGATTAGTTTTCAAGATAGAATTTTTTGAATTTTTTTACTATTTTTTATGAGATGTCTCAGCTTTTTGGACCATAACTCCCAAACGCTATTATGCTTTTTTATCAAGAGTGGTCTCAAATGAAATAATTTTTAATACAAAGTATTAAAATCAGTTCAATTGTTTTGATGTTAGAGGAATTATTAATTAAAAAAAATATTTTTTTGTGCAAAAATCACGATATAAATTGGAAAAAATAGGATTAATTGGAACAGTAGGATGTGATAATACATGCTGGATGCTCTACAAAAACCAATCGGTCGTAGGCACCCCGGATCTACGGTAAATCTTAGGGTAGTAAAGAAATAACTTAAATGCTGAAAATCGAAAAATTTGCAAGGATGTGTAACTCTACCATTTGTTGTCCAACTTGTGTATAAACCATAGCTAGTTTAACTAGAGAAAGTCCAAGCTTTATGCTCAATTTATATATATTTTTATATTATTGTTTATATATTTTTTTCAAATTTATAATCGCTATTTTCGCACAAATTTTTTTTTAAATTTTAATTGCCTTCCTTTCATTTAAGACTACTCTTGATCAAAAGCGTAATAGCGTTTGGGAGTTTTGGTCCAAAAAGCTAAGATAAAAAAATCGTTAATAAATTCCAACAATTCTCTCTTGAAAACAATCAGAGGAAAATTTTTTAAAATTCAGTTTTGCGTTTAGATGGCCGAAATCTGTCGGAAAAAATATTTAGAACTCTGGACCAGGAAAAAAATCAAAATTTGTAAACTAGTGTAATCTGTCGACATGAAACTAATTTGAGAATGAGATGGCAACATTTTTCCTTTTTGTATACATCAAAGAGAAGTTAACGACAAGAGGTTTGATCGGCGAACACGTCAAAAGCAGTCAATACAAAAATACAAACTTTAGTTAAATAATCAATCAAAAATATATAATGAATAAAGTGCAACACTTTTGCATTGTAACACTGTGTTAAATGTCTGTAAAGTACTTGTCCCATCTCATGCAAATGATTCCGATAGAAATACGCCGATAAAACTTCTTCTTGCTTGACTCTTCTATTAATAACAAAGAGGAAGTCAATAGCCATGTTCGTTTGGGCTTGTTAGCTTAGTTTCCTAGTTAGTTTAAAATATGATAATCTGTCATCATGAAACTTAATTGAGAATAATATGACAACATTGTTTTTTTATGCAATTGTAGAAAAATAATAAATATTTGACTTTCTATATCTATAAGTATATGATGAAATAATTGAATACTCAAGCTCGTGGTCGAGGACACATTCAGGATATAAAACATTTAAAACAAAAACTAGCTATTCCGCTTAACTATGTTGTCCAATGGTTCGAGTTGACTGTGCACGCTATTTTTGGTTGGATATTTTTACTAACCTGGTAAACCCAGGAATGTCACCCTTTGCGTTCTAGTTGAATTTTGTTCACGCTGCCTAAAAAAGAACTACGGCAGTATTTAGAACTCTCAATTTGTTATCCATGGTGAGCAAAAGAACTAGAATACTTCTAAGATATTAAAGTCTCGTTTAGGAAACACAGACTCCGGGTAATGTCATTAGGTTATGGTTATAAAAAAATGAAAATTAATCCACTTAAATTAACCTCAAATATTTCTCCTAGTTTTACAATTGTGAAAAGTATTGCACAGAAATTCATTTCTTCATATTCGAGAAATCCATTGAAAATTCCATAACAAAGACACGCTTCTGTGTGTAGATTATGCAAACTCCTCTGTTTATTATTTGTAATTAATTTTAATAATTAATACACATTTTCATTTGACTTCGCCTCCTTCTGCTTGTAGGTTGTAGTGCAAAGATATCAATGAGAGAGCGGGCTATGCTGTAAAACTTTAATGAATATTTGACTTAAGCAAACAGGGACGAGGATATTAAGGATGTACGAATTTTTTGCATTTACAACACGGAGCAGACAGAGTACGATGTACGAGCAGTAATTGACAAATTCTTTTGTAGCCGAAAATTTGAATAAAACAGCATAAAGTTTTACAGAGAATATACTGCAGTCAATGTACAGTGGGCACAAATGATCGTAGTGAAGGATTAAAAAAATTCAAAATGAAATTTTGTTAAGGTAATTGATTATAATAATAATTAAGAGTATAAATATTATAATTATAATGGTCGAAACATCTTAATTACTGCTTCTGTAATGTTTGACAAACTACAGCACAGTTTTGGTATTCTCGATGTTGTCTCCTGAAAATATTGTTTGCAAAAGAACATTAAAGATACTGGAGTTGGCTTTAAAAAAAGGCAATTTAATTTTAAGATTGTGATTTGATTTCTTATAAAACTGATTATGCGGCACTGTGCGAAATTTGTTCTTTAGAAAGACTTTATTTCGCGTAAACGATGTCGGTTATATTTTGACATAATTAAGAAGTTTATTTTACGCCGCTTTATCTCGGTTAGTTGAACTCATTACAGTTTTCATTTTTATGTACTCTAGGTAGGCTCAAATTTTAAATTGGATGATAGTCTCATCGAAGAAACTATTGCATTTGTTAATAATTTTTGAATTCGAATTTAACTTCAATAGGCTCACACACTACTGTCGCTTGAAATATTTTAAATTTGAATTTATCTTTTTTAACCTATCGCTTATTTTTTGCGACTTCGAAAATTTATTTTGAATTTATCCTCTCTCATATTAGGTAGTGTGCCCAACATCTCTACCTGTAAGTAATTATTAAAAATGGTATGTCACAAATCTCATTGCTTTAAAAGAAGTTCCTTTCTTTCAAGTTTTAAGCAGAGCTACATAAAGTAAACATAAATTAGCCCACAGTTCGATTCGATATTGCCATACTTAAAATCTATCCATACAAGAGGAACCTAAAAAACTCGTGATGTCTTTTCGATAGCTACTCGTAGCTGTTGCACTTTCTCCCCTCTGCCCGGGCACACATATTCATTTGTCATACAGCGTCGGAATGAGTTGAAATGTTGCAGTAGTTCGTAATGATTTATGAATGAATGCAAGTGTTCCTCTACACATAGACACACACACACACACTCAGTATTTCGGTAAAGGCAACATACGGCCGTAATAAAAGGATAAATGAAATGCACTGTTCTATGTACGGATCATGGATGGTTGTGTGAATGACTTTGTCTCCAAAACTAAGCACATCCTGCCTGTACAGGATTAAACAACGAAACACCATTATGGAATAGTGATTTACTTTTTCTTGATATCCTTCAGTTGGTGTTGTTGTTGTTTTTGCACTCGCTTTGATGCAGTAGTTCGTTCCAAAGTAAAAGAGAAAAATGAAAGAGAGAGGAGACAGAGAGAGAGAGAGAGAGTAAGTGAAAACAAAATGTGTTTTGAAAGGACAAAAGATTTATGTAAAAATATACATATATGAGAAGTCCTGTGTACACAAATAGCTGCCTGAAGCCAACCCAGCAATGAATGCGGAATGCATTGGCGAAGAGTCTAAGGATAATCACCAGAGGAGGCTTTGTTGGATGATTTTCAAAGAAGGCTACAGACCAGATATTTGAATTGCCCCTAATCTCATTGAAATTAAAGGTGAGAAATTAAATTGTCGTCCTTGATGTTTTGTTTAATATGAAATGTGGTTTTAATAACCAGTTCTGCAGCTCAGGGTGTGGTCTGCTGTACTGCCCAAGACAAAATTGAAATAAAATAGAAACAAGTAGCACAAGCATGGAATACCACATACGACGAATCAAATCGATCATTTTGTGATCCAGCCTGTTGGACGCACGGCCGATTGGAACAGCAAACATCGATTCGGACCACTACAAAGATACGCACGTAGGTGAAGTGCCACATAAACAGTACATCACAACAAGAACGAAAAGGCAAACCTATTCCACGAAGTTATCACAACTGTTCCTTGCAAAAATCCTCTTCCGTTTGATGACATCAATGCGTTGTGGAATTTTGTTTTAACCTGACGACAAAACTCAACTACAGGCATAGCTTCATGTAAATCTGCATATGGAAATCGGGTGACTAATACTTCAAGTGCACTGAGGATCGGAAAAAAATCAATTTTAATTTATTTGTGGCCGAAGGTCTTGTTACTATTTACAGATGGTCACGTTTAATGCCCACTCCCGAACCAGAGAATTTTAAAACAGTCATAACCCGGCTTAAGAATATTAAAGTGTCAGGAGCCGACGACATACCGGTGGTGCTGCATAAAACGGGAGGAACCGAATGTATAAGGTGCATTAAAAGGGTGTTTTTTTATAAAGGGTATACAACTTTAAATTCCATATTGTGCAAATTTATTTTTGGTTCTGTTCGAATTCAAATGAAAACGGACTCCTTTAGGCCAGAAATTGAGGATATGGCCCTGGCCGATATGTAGTTCCAACAGGATGGTGCCACCTGCCACACAACCAACGAAACAATGGCTATTTGCGCGAGAAATTCAATGGCCGTATTATCTTACGTTGTGGCGATGTTAATTGGCCGCAACGATCATGTGGTTTGACACCTTTCGACCGCTGGAAAAAGTGTACCTCAATAAGCCGACAGTTCAAAAGCTAAAGGTTGAGATAATTCGACATATTAACGATCGGATAGAGAAACACCACAGAGGTCGTGGCAAGTATTTGGCCGAAATTTGGTTTCACACCTTATTATCAGATAATTTAAACAAAATCAAAAAAAAATTAGATAATTCTCAAAAAATGGAGTTAAATTTTTGACAATTTTCATAAACGGCTGCATTAATATCGGATATTTCCCTACCCAGTTCAAAGAGGCTAAGGTCATTGCTATTAGAAAACCTAACAAACCGTCAGATTTCCCATCTTCAGTTTATTGTCCTCAATTAGTAAACTACTAGAGAAGGTAATTAAGGGTAGAATTACAAATTTTTTAGATCAAAATGCTATTTTGCCTCCCCAGCAATTTGGTTTCAATATACATATAACATCCCCTAGTCAGAATAAGGAATATTGTCAATGCAAACGTTGACAAAAAATTGTCCACTGGAATGACATTACTGGACTTGAAAGCTGCATTTGACTCAATTTGTCTCAATGGTTTAATTTACAATTTAATATTATTTCATTTTCCTTTCAATATTATAAAAATTATACAGAGCTTCCTATGTTCCAGAACGTTTAGAGTCTACATAGGATCAACATATTCTGGTTTATTTAGCACAAATGCTGGTTGCCCTCAGGGGTCGTGCTTATCGCCAGTACTGTATAACATATATACCGCAGATATTCCAACCACACAGAACTGCATAATGTCTATATTTGCTGACGACACCGTAATGTTATGTTCTGGTTAACTATTTCCCTCAGGGAACATTATTGAATATTATGTGATATCATGAACATGAATGTTAAATATTTAGGTTTTATTCTAGACACCAAACTAACATATAAGTATCATATTTCATTTATTATAAATAAATGCAACATCCTGATAAGAACCCTTTATCCGTTTATTAATAGATCGTCCGGCCTAAATACTGATAATAAATTAGTAATATTTTTAACAAATTTTTCACGCTGTGATATTTTAGGCAACCCCTGTCTGACCAATTAGTACCACTTGTCACTTAAAAAGACTGCAAGTACAGCAGAATAAACTTTTAAAGTTCATTTATAATCTTTCAAGATCTTTTTCGCGCGGCTCCACCACATCGCTAATGTCGATTTAGTGGTTGTCAAGATGGACTGTCTGTAAATTTTAATACCAAATGTTCCTATTCTGAATATAATCACATTGTTCAGCTGACCTCATCTTAGTATGTTAAGTAGTTTTAAGTAGTTCAAATCATTTTATCTTACATCAAAATTTCAAAAAGGTTTTTGAAAATTGTTCCTTCCTTTACTAAATTTAATAAAAATAATATTTTAAGAAAAGTCCTCTGATATCTAGGCAGAAAAAGGAAAATTCCTCAAACTCTTTAAACGGTCTGAATTATATGTATAAATAAATTTGTAAAATTACACTGAGTTTAATTTACAATAAACATCGAGCAATGTAGTTGAACCACTCTTTGGAAGAGGGTACACTTGGGGTCAATAACTTTAAAAAAAGGTCTCCTTAAGACAAAAACATCGATGTGCCACACCTTAAGAACCGACTGTAAGTGCAGAAGATAAAACAAAGAATGTAAAAGCGCCAAGTACGGCAAAATGAAATATTTTTTTTGAATTGTCTTGCAATAATACTTAATGTTCATAGGTGTTCAACGAACTTTTTTTGATAACCTGTAAGGCGGTACGTTCTAGTGAATATATAGTGTACATATATGAAGTTTTTAGGGTATCTGATCCGAGTTTTGCAGACGCAATGACAAAAATCAATATGTATATATAGGTTTGGCGATTTAAAATTTAAAATTTGAATCGGCTGAAAAAAGAGCAATCATAACTTATTTTAAAATTCTGGTTTTATTGAAAAGGTTCAACTTTGTCATTTAATTATGGAACACCATCTGATGCGTTTGGCAGGAGATGAAGAATTTAACCGATCTCGGTGGTTATGTCTACTTATATAAGCAAAATTGCCTCATATGGGGTTCAGAGAACCCACACGTGACTATTGAGAAGCCAATGCATACACAACATGCACTGTTTAGTGTGGACTTTGGGCTGGCGGCATTATTGGGTAATTATTCTTCGAAAATGAGCAAGGAACAGCCCCTACCGTCAACGTTACGCGTTACCGCGCCACGCTCAATGAATGTTTGTTTCCAAAAGTTCAAGAAAATGACATGGACTACATTTTGTTTCAACAAGACACAGCCACATATCACACAGCCAACGCAACCATCGCACTGTTTTTGAAAATCGAGTAATTAGCCGAAATTGTGATGTCAATTGGCAGCCTTGGAGCTGTAATTTGATCCTTTCGATTATTTTCTGTGGGAAGCCATTAAGGTTAAATGTTACGCAAAGCATCCAGAGACAATTGAAGCGTTGAAATATGAAATCGAAGTCATTGAAGAGTTTCGACCCGACACAATCGAAAATGTACTGAAAAATTGGATTGATCGGATGAGGTACTGCCGAGCCGGTTGTGATAGTCATATGAATGACATTGTGTTCCATTAATAAATGACAAAGTTCAACCTTTCGAATAAAACCAAAATATTTAAAAAATTAGTACTTTTCTTACAGCCGATTCAAATTTAAAATGTCAAATCGCTCACCCTGTATATGTAGTTTAGTATGTATCCGATCAGTTTTGCATACGCAATGGCAAAAGACAATATGCTTATAATTAAAGCCTCGAATTGCATACTTTTTCGAAGTGACAATCTTAAAAGATGACAAAAAACCAAGTTCTTTATTACCCCCTGTCCATAGGTTAGGGGCTTCGACGTTGGACACACAGGTTGGAAGTTTCGTTAGGACAGTGACCTGCCAGAACTGCCAGAACGATCCCACTCCAGCTACTTCTATGCACCGGATTTAGCCGAAGCATACTTTTTTGACCAAGGGCGGTTTAGGCGCAGCTGTGTGCCGCTACAACAACAACAACCTGCCAGCACAATTCGTTGCTTCATGTTTCATTCTCATTTAAATTCTGGACACTTACGTACCCACACAACATTCTAGACCTGCAGGTCCATTTCAAAACTTCTTATAACGATTTTTGTAATTTTTTGATTATTCTGTCTGGTGCCTTCTTGTTGTTGTTGTAGCGGCATATAGTGCTGGGGTGACAGCCCTTGGCCGAAGAATTCCTCCTTCGGGTCGATCCGGTGCATAGAACCGGCTGTCGTGAGATCGTCTTAAGCCTTCTCATTTCTGTTAGTGACTTTCAATTTAGTGCACTTTTGCCGTCACCTCTATTTTCTATCTAACCTCAAAAAACGAACTGCAGTCTCCAATTGGAAACTTTGGTTCGTGCTGACATTCTTATTATGTATTTGAGTAGCCTTAAGTTAATGAGAGGGCGGTGTTGAGGGCCCTAGTCCATAGATTATTCCCTGTCCTTAGCTAAAAATGCTTTGACGTTGGACTCACAGGTTAGAAATTTTATTACGACAGTGACCTGCCAGAACGATCCAAAGGCTGTCACCCCACTGCTGTGTGTCGCTACAACAACAACCAGCCAGCACGACAGCCGGTTCTATGCACCCGATCGACCCGAAGCGGTATTTCTTCGGCCAAGGGCTGTCACCCGGCGCTGTGTGCCGCTACAACAACAACAACCAGCCAGCACAATTCGTTGTTTCACATGTTTGCATTTTCATTCAGTTTCTTGACATTTACGTACCTTATAAAGATTTTAGTAATTTTTTGATTGCTTTTTCTGCCTTCCATTTCTTTAAGTGACTTTCAATTAAGTGCATCTCGGGCTTTACTTGCATTTTTTTTTATCTAACCTCAAAACACGAACGGCAGAGTCTACAATTGGCTCACTACACTTCGGCTCGTGCTTATTTGAGCAGCCTTAAGCTAATAAGAAGGGCAGTATTGTGGACCCTAGTCCAAATTTTCTTGAGGATTTCCTTCTTTTAAAGGGATATTTTACAGAATTATCCACATATTAACAAATTAATTTCTTACCTTTGAATTCCTGATGATCTCCTTGGTTCGTGATCTTTTAGTCTGGCACATTCTCTGTTCTATTTTCCGTGCTGATATTTCCCATTTTCTATGTTGACATTTTCCTTGTGGCCATGTCTTCCAAAATGAGTCTTCCTTGGCTAGTTCAATAGCTACATATATACGTATGTAGGTCAATATCTTTAATGTTCCACAATTTACGATTACACAATTAATAGATGGTAAATTTTTTAATTTTGCTGCCTTTGATCGAGAAATGGTATGAAAAGATGTAAGAAAAAGGAATGTAAAAAATATATGACAAATGTCAATAAAATTGACAAACAGAGTTGCCAATAGTATTGCAAAAGCTGCTAAAGAAGTACCAGTTAGAATGTGTACATTTTTTAGTACCTCATGTCTGCCCACACAAAACATGTAAACATTGGACTTAAGCTTAGAATATTTTCAATTTCAGGCAGTCTAAAAAATTTCAACTTCAGGCAGTCTAAAACCAGTCTAAAAAATAAACGTCTAGACCCCACAAAACAATTGATGGCAGTGCTTTCCTATGCCGACAATGCAATATCATTAACTTTTTGTAAAATGTCAACAAATTTTTTAGTGGTTTTCAGACAACTGAAAGTTAAGAATAAAAGGCAGAGTAACAAAAACAAACTTCAATGTGCCAATATTTTACAGTTTTGCTGGCCATTACGGGATTTGGTAGATTATTAAAAATTTTTGGTTGGCAAAAATTTGGCTAATGACAACACTGCATGATAGCTTTTACTCCACTATTGGCTGCACTGTTTTTCAAGTTTCTTTTCCTTTCACATTCGCCTATTTTTTACATTTTAATTATTTATGTATAACAAATAAAATTGATCAAATGTGAAAAGTGAAGTGAAATTATAACAAATCAAATTGATCAAATGTGAAAAGTGAAAATAATATCATTCTATTTTTGTGATATGATAAAAATCCATGGATTATCGAAGAAATTGGAATATGTGTATATACATATGTAACACTAAAATACTGGAAGACATGGCCAACAAGGAAACAGCCGATATAGAAAATGGCCTAGGCCGGGAGGCAACTTTGGAAAACGGCCAATATAGAAAATGCTGGAAGCTATTGGAATTTCTAAAATAAATACGCCAAGGTATAGCAATTGAAGACATAGCAAACCAAGGAAATTCCAGAAAATTGCCTTCATTAGATCGGAGGAAAGAATGCAACGAAATTGGTTCCATGAATTTGATAATCCATAGACGGAGGATAGCCAGATATAGAAGGTAGGATATACATATGTTGATAAATATTAGCATAGATAATTCGTAATAATGTTGAAAATGCAATAGAAAAATTTAAGTCGCTCAGTATAAGAAGTTGGAAGAGGTGGCCTGGTTGACCACGAACCGTTTCTAAAGTTCAAGCTAGATTTCTTAATTCGATCGCAATGAGATGGGACAATGTTGTCGCAAGTCCTCGGACTACTTTGTAGGTGGTTTATACTAAAGGTCCAGCGTTTGTTCATCCCTTCCAGCATTGCCACAATTAATTGTAATACCTTTGGCTTCACGCCCCAATTTCTTTGGGGTTGGGGTGTGCGAACAAGATTCAGACCTTATCTTTAGAGTCTAAATTAAGCGTCTAAGGCTAAGACGCTTTATTTTTAAACTTTATTTGTCTCAGATGTGGCGTTAGTGGGTTTTACATAAATCATCATAACCTCACATTTTCCCTAACATTGCATGAAAGAAATATTGTAAAGGGTCATTTGTTTAGGAGGTGTGTGAAATAAACATACCAGTGTACCAAATATAAGACCAATTCATGCATTAGAAAAAAAGTTTTATTGGGTTTCATGTATGCTTGGAAAATGTCATTTGTGTGGGAGGGACAAGAAGGTTCTTGTTTAAGGCTTCAAATTGCCAACAGCTGTTGTAGAGGGTTGTCCAACTAAAACGCACGATGTTGATTGTAAATAGAACAAAAAGTTTCCAGAGAATAATCTTAATATTTTTTTATTATATTAGAAGGATCTATGGCAAAAACAAAATATCGGTCAAATGCTCGCCATGTCTTCGATGGCATACCTCTATCCGATGGACCATATTTTCGAGGACTCTAAGACATATAGAGGTACAATGTTTAAAGTGTCAAAATATCGCATCCTGTAGCTCTAAAATTGTTTTTGGCTTATTGACGTACACTTTTTCTTTTAGATATCCCCAAAGAAAAAAGTCCAACGGTGTTAAATCACATGATCGTGGCGGCCAATTAACATCTCCACGACGTGAGAGAACAGAGCCATTGAATTTCTCGCTCAAAAGCGCCCCTGTTTGGTTGACTGTGTGGCAAGCGGCACTATTCCGTTGGAACCACATATTGTCCACGTCAATTTCTTCAATTTGTGGCCTCAGGAAGTCCCATATCATCTTGCGATTGCAAACACCATTCACGGTTAATGCTTGGCCGACCTCTTTTTTAAAAATGTAGGGTGCCGCCAGCCTCTACCCGATGCACCATATTTTCGAGGACTCTGAGACGTATCTCATCTTTTAGCTCTGAAATTGTTTTTGCCATATTGACGTACACTTTTTTCTTTTAGATATCCCTAAAGAAAAAAGTCCAACGGTGTCAAATCACATGATCGTGGCAGCCAATTAACATCTCCACGAATTGAGAGAACACAAACATTGAATTTCTGGCGCAAAAGCGCCCTTGTTTCAGTTGGAACCTCATATCGTTCAGGTCCATACAATCAATTTTTGGCCACAAGAAGTCCTTTATCGTCCCGGGATAGCAAATACCATTCAAGGTTATTGTTTGGCCGACCACATTTTTAAAAATGTAGGGTAACGCCAACCCACTAACCGCACCACACAGTCGTTATTTGTAAATGCATCAGGTGTTCAACAATCACTCGTGGATTCTCATTTGCCAAATCCGGCCATTTCGCTTAACGAATCCACTGAGGTGAGGGTGTGCCTCGGTGCTGAAGATGGTTTTCTTTGTAGAGTCGCCATTCACTTCTGTCTGTTCAACCAACCAAGACTTCAACTCTGGAGTTAATTGAACCCTGTAAGCGTGTTAATTCAAATCTTAATTCAAAATTCGAATCAGAGATGTTCGGTAGATGTTCAATTGTTGGGCACGACAACGAATCGTGGTTCTTTAGCAACACTATCACGAATGACATCAATGCCTTCTGCCGAACGAAACTAGGCGAGCATGCACTTGTGTTTTCAAACTCCCTACAGACCCGGTTTGCTGAAATGTGCTCACAATTCTCCCGATTGTAAACATATATGGTCTATTATTCTGAATCAAAAAAATCCCGATGTGCACGAAATGCATTTTGTTTTGTATGTCCGTTTTCGTAAAAGGCTTCAACAGTCTTAATGCGCGGCTCAATTGTATTCTTCTCCATGGTTGAATTTGAAACAAAGAAATGTCAAATTAAGTTGGGCTAAAAAACTGACTCATAATTAACATCGTGCATTATGGTTGACAACCCTTTTTCTCGCATAGTAAAGTTTCCACACAGAGACAATATGTCGTCTGTATACCACATTGGTTTAGGGTAATACGTAATTCTCCCTGTAAAGACTCCAATTTTCCGTCGGTTGTTGTACTTTATAATTGTTTTTTCCTATTACTGTTTTTGAACAGAATAAAATTATGCGAATACCAAAAATAGGCGGAATGGTGCATTTGCACAGGAGGTACCACAGTGTGGCGCGTCAAACACTCTGTTCGAAAGTGCATTTAGAGAAGTTTTAAAAATATTATGGAGTTCACAATTTAAAAGGGAATTTGATGCTCTCGGTGAAAAGTTATGTGGATTCTAATCTACACTGAAGCAGGGACATTTTTTGTTGGAGGTACCATAAGGGGTTTTTGTTAGGAATAAAGTTTTTTGGTCCTTGGTTGACCTCATGGCCTCATAAATGTTTAAACAGATCCTTCGATAAGAATTTAAGACGTAAACGAAAGCCAAAAGTGGGCGAAATGATTCATTTGTAGAAGACGTAACCGACAGGGTGTGAAGATCGTTAACATTGCGTTAAATTGAGCCAGGAAATATTTTTCATACTCGCAGTTCAATGATTAGACACGCACATGCAAGCGTGAACATATAATGACCATATTTCATGAAGTTTTAGAGATGTAAAGATACTAATTGTAACATTAATGTTGGTATGAAAAGAAACATTACCTGGTGGAACAGTAGGCCGTGCCACGCTGTCTTAAATATCGTTGTTGTTGTTGTAGCGGCAACTGCCGGGGTGACAGCCCTTGGCCGAAGCTGCTTCGGGTCAATCCGGTCCATAGAACCCGCTGTCGTGGGATTGATAAATATCGTGTTAAGGTTTAGTGACTGGTGAGGCAGCATCAATTATCTGATCTTTAGAAAACCATATTTCATGAACTACTACCTGCATGAAGTTTTTATAAAATGTGTCAAAATTTTATAAAATGTTAAAAGTTTGCATATCTTGATCCAAAAATTGAAAAAGTGTACCGATTTAAGTTCTTTGCACCGTAATCTAAGACGAAGAGTATATAGGGTGTTTTTTTTAGTCTTGTTGAATACATTTATTTTTTAAATATAAATAACCCCACGTTTATTGTTTTTGACCTCAGCTTTTACTTTTCCTAAGATCACTTTTCTTAAGATCTCTTTTGTGTAATGAAGGCATCGCTGCACACTTGGTGTATTGTAACCAGGGTTATGGAGCCGGACTATCGAAAATGTGTCTGGAGTCGGAGTTTTCTCGACTTCGACTCCCCATCAGGTTAACATTTCCTAACAAAAAAAATTTAATTTGTCAATTTTTTTTCTTGCAGAAAGTTCAATACATTTTTATTTAGTCTAGGTTAGGTAAAATTTCAGCTTAACAAAATTAATTGCTTCCGTGTATTCTCTATTGCCATAAAAAACAACAAATCGTTTAATAAATAAGGAACCTGATAAAGATTTCGTTCTAGTTGAACTATGTATTTTATCATTCTAAACCATTTGTATAGCCGCATGGTTGCTCAGGATTTGATCCTGTAAATTCCCAACTTTTTGTTGTCACTGATTTCCAAAATGTTAACTAAATTTGCATTTATTAAAATAAACAAAATTTACATTTGTAAAAATATGTAAATCGAAACTAAGGTGGCCCAAAATTAGGTCAAAATACTGGCAATTGTAGGCGTGATATGCTGTTAAATAAAGCGTGGTCCAACTATAACGCACAATGTTAATTGTAAATAAATCAAAAAGTTTTTAGAGAATTGTTTTAATATTTTTTATTATGATAGAAGGATCTATGACTATTATGTGTACAACAAAATATCGGCCAAATTATAGCCTTGGCTTTGGAAGCAAAATTAAAAAAAAAACATTTGTAATGGATGGTCCAACCAATTGTGAGTCACAGCTAAACGTCAAGTATATTGGCATCAACTTAATTTGATGTTTCTTTATTTCAGTGTTTGGCAAATGGAAAGGTACACAACCACAGCAGCTCTTTAAGATTGCTGAAACCTCTTAAGAAAATGGGCTTTGAAATCAAAATCATTTCGTGCACTTCGGGATTTTTGGTCAGCATAATCGACCAAATGTGTCCAAATGTGTAGATTCGTTAACCAGCAGAAATGCCACATCTGGGAAAATGAGAATCCAAGAGTGATGCACCCACAAAGAGTGACTGTTTGGTGCGGTCAATGGGCTGGTGCAGCCTTATCGGGCCGCATATCTTCGAAAATGAGGTCGGCCGAGCAGTTACCGTAAATGGTCTTCGCTATCGCGAGATGATATTAGACTTCTTGTCGCCAGAAATCAGGAATATGGAGCTGGGCGGTGGGTTTTCCAACAGGATGGTGCCACAGCCAACAAAACAAGGGCTCTTTTGCGCGATAAATTAAATGTCCGTGATATCTAACGTAGTGGCGATGGTCATGTGATTTGACACCATTGGACTTCTTTCTGTTGGGATATTTAAAAGAAAAAGTGTCCGTCAATAAGTCAAGCACAACTCAAGAGCTAAGGGATGAGGCAATTCGGCACGTTAACGCCATTGAACTTCCATTATGTCTTAGAGTCATTGAAAATATCGAGTAACGGATAGAGAGAGGTATGCCACCGAAGCCGATATTTTCATTCACAAATAATTGTCATAGATCCTTCTACCATAATAAAAAATATTAAGATATTTCTCTCACACAGCTAACAAAACAATGGCTCTTTTGCGAGAGAAATTCAACGCGTGTTATCTCACGTCGTACCGATTTTAATTGGCCGCCATGTGATCATGTGATTTGACACTGTTGGACTTCTTCCGTTGGGGATATTTAAAAGAAAAAGTGTACGTCAACAAGCCTAGAACAATCGAAGAGCTAAAAAATGAGATAATTCGGCACATTAACGACATTGAAGCTCCATTATGTCTCAGAGTTATTATATTATACCATCGGAAAGAGGTATGCCACCGGAGCCGTGGCTAGCTTTTGACCGATATTTCGTTTTACACATAATTGCCAGAGATCCTTCTATCATAATAAGAAAATATTAAGACAATTCTCTGAAAACTTTATTTTATTTGCGATTACAATAGTGCGTTTTAAAAAGGGTTATCCACTTTATTTATGTCGTCACCAAACGGTCTAAGCATTTCAAATAGAAATTGTTATATGCCTTAGAGATAAATTGCTTACTCGCAAAATTGCCACCATTTACTAGGTGTAAAAAAAACTTTTCAACTCTACAGGAACAAAACGTTTGAGCCTCAAATGGGATCAATAAATCTAAATCACCCAGAGAACTGTAAACGCGTCCTCTTTAATCTTTTACATATACGCAGCCTGGCACAGCCTGTAGAATATGTTTTTTTTTAATATTAATGAAACTATATGCTCGCAATATATTTTTTTATGAATTTCGCTTAAACTCTCCATATTATTATGAAGTTTATTTCGTACTAATCATCGTAAATCATACTATCTTATTGATCTTTTGCAACTTGTGTGTTATGTGTGTGTGCTCAGGTAGCCTTTAGGATAAAAACAACCTCATGACAACCATATGTGGATGCTGGTACATAAACACAGATGCAGACGTTTTTGTGAATCATCAATTTAAATGTCACTTCCTTCCACTGCCACATTGATTTCCTCTTATATATTTCCTGATTATTATTTTAAAGCTTTCATTAAATTATCCTTTTATATTTTAAACTTGGATTTTTATTTAAATTTTCAAAATTTTTTTTGAAATGTTTTTTTGTTTAATTTAATAAAGAGGATTCGACAAACAGAAAACCCTACATTTCCATGTTTAATTGTAAACAAATATTTTAAGGTCAACTTTGACTATGAATTCCTCAATAACTACTGGACCGATTATAATACTCGTAATATAAAAATGAAGAAAAATTTAAGGAAATAAAACATCTCAATCGGTTCAAAAGTTGTAGAGTTTTGACCAACTATCTCAGCCACTGTGCGCCGCAGATTGCTCCAATGATAGCCGATTACAGACATATACAATTCTATTCGTCCTCATAGCTTCTGAAGTAGTCGCTGGTCCCAACTTTCATGATGAATGAACACCATAAAGTCTGCATTTAAACTTCAAAAAAGAAAATATGTACATGAAAATAAATACTTTTACATTATGTATAAAAAAAAGTTTTAGCTGTTTAAAAAAATTAAATGAGAAGTGTTTCCATATGAGAAGTAAATACTCTTTAAATTTTTTTTAAAAAAGGAAATTCGATCGACGTTTGTAATAATACAAGGAAGATAGTTAAACTCCAAACTACGTAAGAAAAATGCTTCGTAAATAGTACGAACATAATTCTTTCAGTGAAAATATAAGTACATCTTTGATTTTATAGTCTCCGCGCTGTTTTTAGCCCCAGATCTTTTAAATATTCTTTTAACTAACTTAACGCGACGAAATCGACATATGAACGTTCTGAATTATTTCTTCTATAAATATAAGATTTTGGCGATTATAGTAAATTCCCAAAAGGACGGTCCTCGTCGGTACGAGCTGTTTTTTTATTGGACAAGGCAATTTTTATTTTACCATTTGAAATGAGTTAAAAAGTAGTTAATATTCATTCGCTTTACCGAATAGTCGTGATGAGATGTCTTAAGTGAAATCCTATGGAGTTTATTTTCGTAAAACATTTTAACATCCTATCTATAAGGAGACTCCTTTTCGTCCTTTTTTCCGAAAAAGTTAAGATAAACTATAAAATGGTGTACAATTAATTTTGGTTAGGTCGTGTTCTTTTTTCAATGAAATTATAAAAATGTTTTTGAAAAATCGTCGTTTTTGGGTTAAAATCGTTTACTAAATTAATAAACTATAAAATTTTGTACAATTATTTTGGTTAGATCGTGTTCTTTTTTAATGAAATTATAAAAATGTTTTTGAAAAATCATCGTTTTTGGGTTAAAATCGTTTACTAAATTAATAACATTATTAAATAAAATCAGAATCAACGCAAAAAATTGCTGAAATGTATGGGCTTGGATGCCTGGCAGACTGTACAGCTGTTTCTTAAATTGTCTAAACCAGAATAAAAACTATTCAAGTCATAATTATTATAAAAGACCGAATAAATATAAACAAAAAGAAGAAAAAGAACCAGAATATTTTAAGATAAAATGACCTTTTTGTCCTTTTTTTAAAAAAGAAAGATTTTGTTTTTAAATTTAATGATTAGGTCATTAGAACAAGAACATCGTATTGTAAACCAAAATCGACATAGAGGGGAGATTTGAATATTAAGTTTTTTCCACACTTTCTTTTAATAACCTACAAAATATAACCGATATGAAAGTATATATATTTTCTATCACATGTAGCACAGAATTTAAGAATTCATTCGTGTCATATTGGCATTAAGTAGCCTGAAATAATTAGGTTTAAAATTCAAAAAATACTAACTTTTTTTAATTTGAAAGTAAAAACCAAATTTTAAAAAAACCTGTTCATAAGCCAAATAATAGAATAAATATTTTCAAACTATTTAATATAAAAATTAAATAAAAAAACGTTATTATTTCGCTCAGATAACCGAGTACATAAAATGTAAATAACAGTTGATCCAGTTAACAAATGCTCGTGGAAATGACAACCGAATTCAAAAGTTTCTTATAGTTAATAATTCAATAATATGTTAACAACACCCTATGCATATACAAATTCAGTTCTAATAATCATCTTATTTAGTTATTGTTATTAATACTTTCTCTTCAACTGATACTGTCAGTTCCCGCTACTGAAAATTGACGTGTAGCCAATCAACATTTGGTTGTATCGATAAAATATATGGATAGTATGTGCAACCACTAGCGTTCGGTTGCCGAAAAATTCAGTTGTGACAAAAATCTGTTCTCTGCGTGCAGTACCAGGAATATCAGGGATAATGTTATGTATTACAACTAATTTTGAAGGACTTTTATACTTCGTATTTTCTATCTCACTTCTGCAGTTAACAGTCTGTAAACGTTGTTCCATTAATTCCCTTTTGTCTAGCCCGTCTAACTCTTGTAATCAGGGTAAGGGACTGTTTATATTTCGCCCTGTTTTACAATTTGAAATAAAGCTTATTCTTGAATCTTTTAGACTAAAAAAACGTAGAACAACGATTTCCATTCTGTACGATTCTTTTAAAGCAAAAAAATATTTGTTCAGGTTTAGTCGAAGTTTTTTTTCACAGATTTCCAGAGTCGTAATATCGCGGAGTCGGATTCGAAGTGGCGTCGTCGTCCCATATTTGCAAAACTCCATAGCTCCTAGCTCACGAATAAAACTTCAAGCAACATATTTTGCTGGGCTAAGCGTTGAAGTGCCCTGATGGCGATGCCAATGTTGCTGGCATCTGCTGCAGTAACTGCCACACAGCCACTGTTGCTACTGCCGGTGTTCCTTCGGCAGTTGTTGCAATATTATGATTGCATTTTCAAAAGCTGATAACATTGTTTGTAATGTACACAATCCGACGTTTGCTTCCTTCTTCCTTTTGTGGCACAGTTTGTGTGTGTCACAGACACAGTCACCGCCACACAAAGCCACTGCAACACAACCCAGCGGGAGAAGGAGGGCCCAGCAAGGCCTTCTAGGAGCCCTTTTTTTCATGCAAAACCACGAATGCGCTCAAAGGAAATAACCAAGGTCCCTAAAATGTGCACGATAACGGCTTAATACGAGCATTATAAGCTTTTGGCGATTGTAAATAGCGCAATTGGCCTTGGGGGAAAAAGGTTCCTCTTTAAGGAAATAATGTACTAATCAAAATTTTTTGCTGAAATTCTAAATTTGCGAAAAAGCTAATTAAAACAGGTCAATCGACGTCTTGAACGGTTTCTAAATTTACCCAGATTTTAAATGTAAGTTGGATTTTTAAGAATATGGCATTTTGCACGCTTATGGCCATGCTTAAATTGGCCAAATATCCGCCATCACCAAATTCAGACAAATTTAGAAAAAAAAAGTTTTTTTTTGACCTAATGCGAAAATGTCATTCTCGCTTTGATACCCACCCTCCCAAATGTCTACGTGGATGTCTTTCTCGGGCTTTATGGTTTTGGGCCCTCTCTGCCTAAAGAATGGGTTTTATGCTCCAGTTTCAAACTGGTCCAATTATAAATGCTGTTCTAGAGCGGTTGAATATAAAATCGGGTGGAATCTCTGTATTAAGGTTATATCAAAACGTGAACCGATATATCCGAATTTTATCTGAAATGGTAACTAATCAATCGTTTCGATCTGTGCCAAATTTCATCAAGATTTGATGTAATATGCGACTTCTAGAGCTAAACACATAAAATCGATGGATACATTGCGAACGTATCAGATTTCCTAAAATCAAATCCTTCGTCCATAAGCTAGCTTGTGCCAAATTTCATCTCGTTTGGGTGAAATGTGTGGCTTCTAGAGCTAAAAGCATAGAACCGACTTAACATATGTGTGGGAGATATATGTTTAAATCGGAACCGAATTGCTTAAAATTCCAAAGCGTTCGTCCATGGTTCTAAAAAACCTACTTCTGCCGAATTTCATGAACAACAATTGCGACCTTTAGTTTTATTACAAGCTTTAGATCTATATCAGACGGACGGACAATCGAACAAACAGACATCGTTTAATCGAATCAGCTAGCGATTCTAAGACCTGTAACTCAATAACACAATAGATTCCACAGTGTGGTGCAGGGTAAAAATATTTGTTCAGCCGGACGCAAAAATCGATCGCGTCTTTTTTTTATTTTTTTTCAACAAAATGTCGATTTGTCGACTAATCGATATTCGACATTTACAGTTTGCCCAATATAATAAACAACAACAGTCGGAAAACATTGTGAGGAATTTTTATTGTGCTTAGTAGGGACATAAATACTGTTACACACGTTTATGCTGTAAAATAAAAAGGACTGAATGTTTTTGGACCAAAAATTTTTTAATATATTAATTGATGTAATTGTATCCAAAAAGAATCTACTTATTCGAAATGTCCGCCTTTTGCCTTTACACGCCTTAAGTCGCACTGGCCAATAGTCAATAGCTGCACGAACCTCGTCCATTAGAAAATTGTCCACAGCTCGAACCAAAGCATGTTTGGGTATCATTTGTGACAAACCTTGTCCTCTAAAGCCGTCCACAACTTGTAATCCAATGGGTTCAAAACTGGACTGCCTGACGGCCATTCTTCAGAGGAAATGAACGCTGGCAAATTGTTTCGAAGCCAGGCCTGGGACGTTTTAGCATTATGGGCCGGCGCAGAATCCTTCTAAAAAGTCTATGGCTGGTTTTGGAACAGGGAATTGTTAAGAGGCTTCACAACAGCTTCCAAAACGGTTTCTTGGTAAACTTTGGCCGATGTTTTGACTCCTTGTTCGCAGAAATGCAGGTCAGTGACCCCATCGTAAGAGACACCCCACCAAACCATGACTGAAGCTGGGCGATGAGCCTTTTCCACCCTTGGGATCAGTTCAGGTGCTTCCTTAGATGACCGAGCATATGCTCTATCCTTTTGCTTGGTAAATTTTTCCTAAACGGCAAAATATTTTTCATCGGTGAACAAAATTTTTCTGTGCAAGTTATCAGCGTGCTTCACCAAAAGACGTTTGTATTTTTCAATCCAATTTTGTTTAAAGCTGCAGTCAATAAATGTCCGGTACGTTGTTTGAAAGCCCCAAGTCCCAAGTCTTTTTAATGATTCCACTCATGGACTTTCGCGTGATATTCATCTCACGGCCATGATTTTCTGTTTTTGGAGCGGATTCCTGCGAGTTCTTAATTTAACGGCTTTGATGACATGCGGTGTTCGAACAGAGCGTGGGCGGCCGACCAGTGGCGGTCTTTTACATCTTCAGTCTCCTCAAACAGTTTTATGCATCGGTAGACGAACATGCGGCTAGTGGACGGAGCGTTTTGAAAATATATTTTTTTTCATTTCACACTTGAAAAGCGCTATTACAGCGATACGGTTCTCATTATCTGACCACTCCATGATGAAAGTTGAAACAATTTTTAAATTCCGTTACAGACTAACGCTATTGAGGCTACCTTTCAAAACCCATAACGGGGTATGATCAGTTCTACTATCAAAACCCATATGACATTAACGGTGTATGTTCAGTTCTACTATTGAAATGGGTGTGTTCAATGTTGTAACAGTATTTATGTCGCTACTAAGTACTTTGTTCGGTGGAATACTTTACTGCTGACTGGCTCTCAACTTGTTTCGACGTTTGGCAATGAAGCACCATCAAAAACCACTGTTAGTCGCTGGTACCAAAAGTTCAGTTTCGGACGCCGTTTGCTCCAGGATGAATTTCGTGAAGGACGTCCAACTTCAGACACTTTGCCAGAAACCATCGATGCTGTGCGCGAACTTATTAAGCAAGACCGACATGTGACATACCGTGAGATTGAGGCATCCTTGGGCATTAGTATGACAAGCACCAATAAGATATTGCATGTTCATTTGGCCGTGAAAAAAATATGTTCCCGTTGGATCCCACATAATTTGACGAATGCTCAAAAAAGTCTCGTATGGATTGGTGCTAAGAGATGTTCAAAAAGTATTACTGCGGCAGCTCAAAGGCAGTGTATAACATTGTGACAGGTGACGAATCATGGATCTATGCATATGAACCCGAAACAAAACAGCAATCGCGACCGTATGGATCTTTCAAGACGAGCCAAATCCAACAAAAGTTGTTTGTGGAATAAGTACATCGAAGCAAATGATTGCGTTTTTTCCGGTATAACCGGCCATGTTGCCACAGTGCCTTTAGTGGAACGTAGGACGGTCAATTCTGAGTGGTATACAACCATCTGTTTACCAACAGTGTTCGAAGAATTGAGGAAAGATATTAAGAGAAGACGGATCATTTTGCTTCAAGATAATGCTGAAACGATGAGCTATTTGACCCCTCAAGATGTCGAATTGATGGGCCATCCACCGTACAGCCGTGATTTGGCACCCAAAGACTTCTTCTTTTTCCCTAGCATGAAGAAAAAAATGCGTGGTCAACGTTTTTCATCGCCAGAAGCAGCTGTTGTAGCGTTCAAAAATCATGTTTTGGAGGTGTCTCAATCGGAGTGGAAAGAGTGCTACGAAGATTGGTTTTAAAGGAGAATATTTTGAAAAACATTTAAACCATTTCCAATGATAAATTATTGGTTTTTTTTATTGCCGGACCCGAAATATATATAGCAACCTTTGTAAAGCAATTAATCATGGTTTAATCGCGAACGTTACTTGTGGTCTGAGGGGTTTCTCGAAACTGTAGTCATCCCTGTTTGCAACTAAAAGTCTTTTCGACTTTTTAATAGCGTTATGGTTTCTTTAAATGAAATCGTCTCAAATCTGACTGAGAACTACTTATAATTACATTTTAAATAACTTTAATAAAAATCTCATGCAGCTCTCTTATTTAAAACATTAAGGCCTTCTTGCAGGCTTCCTCGTAAAATGCACTAACGTAGGAGTAGAGGATTTATTACAAGGCCTACTAGCAGGCCTATTTACAGAAGTGAGGGATTATTTATTATTTCCAAAGAAGGTCTTCTGCAATGGCAAATTTTGAAAGGCATAAATGAATGTGCATCTAAAAAGAGGCCTTTTACAAGGGTTCTTATGAGAAGGCCTTGTCAATTTTCCCGCTAGGAAGTACAAACAAACATCTAACACAATTGCATATGACATAATATGCTCTTACACACATGTACAGACGCTTACAACGTTGGGTTTAACGTAAACAGGTTGGGGAGAGAATATAAGGGTGATACAAGTCCAAGTTTCTTTTTTAAAAACTCAAAACAAGTAAAAACGCGTTAAGTTCGGTCGGGCTGAATCTTATATTTCCTTAACGTTGAGTAAATACTCAAAAAAGTGTACCTTTTTGTGGTACCATTGGTCCTATAAATAGACACTTTTGGCCCCCTCGGCCGATTATATCCATTTACAACCTTTATCAGCGTATGAATTTTTTAATTTTTTTTTTAATTATTTATTAATCCAAAGAATACATGTCAATCTTACGTAGCATATGTTACAGTAGTTTGAGCGTAAGACTTTAAACCAACGTCGTACAAAATTTCAGGTCTACCTTAAATCCTTTGACCGCTATCGTGCTTTTAACAGACATACCGACAGGCTGACGAACATGGCTGGATCGTCTAAGAATTTTACGGCGATGAATAATATACATTCTTTATAAGGACTCCTTCAGATAGAACCCAACGTTGTGTCAACATTGCGAAATCGAAAAAGTTGTCACTGACAAATTTGTAATATTGATTCAAAGAAACCTCCACATGATCCACCCTTTATGAACCTTGGTCGGTACATATGAAACGATGTTAAAGTTCTGTGTCTGTGTGTGTCCAGAATGAATTTCCATTAAAGAAGCCTTACATGTGTTGGCATAATAAAGCAATAGCAACTTTTAATAATTAAATACTCTCTTCTGTCGCCTTTCCCTTACAGCGGGCTATCCTTTTTGTGTGTGTGTGTGTGGCCATACATGTACATTTGTCTAGGAAGCGCAAGGATTTAAACGACTGTTTTGCTGTTTGGTGTCCAAAAAAAAACGAACCTCATTTGCTGTGGCTGTAGTCATTGGTGGTCATAATTATGTCGCAACAATAGTCGTCTCTTTTCATGCCACCACTGACACGTGTTGCGAGAAGTGATTATGGTGTCGCGTGTCGCAGCGGCCATAAACAAAACAAATGTTTTTTGTGTTTGTTGTTTTTTTGTTTAACAAAATTTATCTACGCTTCTTTTGCCCAGCTCTGTCCGTAGGACTAAACAGAAAAGGGACGTGAAATAATTTGCATAATCTTCAAACGATCCAAGCTATAAGCGACACGGCCTCGGCTACAAACGGAGGCGACTCAATTTATGGCCATTATTTAAATCAAATGTTAACGTCATAGGAAATATTAGGACTTTTGACGCCACCATCGCCAACGACAACATCGACGACGCGTCGCTTCGTTGGCCATCACCATTGCTTGCCGTCATCATTGTAAGCATCCCTCTGCGGCTGGCTGGAGTGTGTTTGCTTGGTTTTGTGGCAATTTAAATGATTTGTTGCTCTTCGCTTTAGTTAATGCCTGATTGATGATTATTCAGTTCGACCACACAGTTTATAGGCCTTTTTATAGCCCCCTTTGCCACAGGAAGAAGTGCATATTCATTTGTTTTTCTGTACATCTGTTTGTAAGACCTCATCGAAAGAATTGTTCTTGTCACTGAAGCGATGGCATATGGAAACGATTGATTCGTGTTTATTTTGTTATACGAGGGCGACCGCAAAAGTAACTGGCCTAACATAAAAAGAACCGTTTTTTTGGAATTATTATTATTTATTTTTCAACATAATCTCCTTCCAACTCAATACACTTCATCAAACGTTTTTCAAGTTTTTTAATTCCATCCGAAAAATAAGATTTTTCAAGACCTTCAAAATATGCCTCAGTTTCAGCAATAACCTCGCTATTGGACGAACATTTTTTGCCACCGAGATTTTTTTTTTTTAAATCTGGAAACAAGAAATAATCAGAAGGAGCTAAATCTGGACTATATGGTGGATGCGGAGCAATTTCAAATCGTAATTCGGCCAGTTTTTGTTGATTTAAAAATGCAGAATAACTTTTTTTCTAAACGCGGTCGTTTTATCTTGATTTCTTCACTCAACCGATCCAATAATGCACAATAATATTCACTATTTATAGTTTTTCCTTTCTCAAGATAATCAATAAATATTATACCCCTTGCATCCCAAAATACTGTGGCCATTACTTTTCCTGCTGACTTAACAGTTTTCGCCTTCTTGGGACCACTTTTACCAGCTTCTATCCATTGTTTTGACTGTTCTTTGCATTCTGGGATGTAGTGATGGATCCATGTTTCATCAACAGTTATGAATCGGCGCAAGAACTCTATTGGATTACGCTTATAAATCGCTAAAATCTCCTCCGAATCGGTCCAACGGACGATTTTTTGGGGCAAAGACAACAAACGCGGCACCCATCTTGCGGATAGCTTTTTCATGTGGAGTTCATCATGTAAAATACTCCAAACTTGTTTTTCGTGTATTTTAACAATATCAGCAAGTTCTCTGAGCTTTATTCGTCTATCTTTAGTCACTTCATTAAATATTTTTCTAGTGTTTTCAATAGTAGTAGCAGTTTTCGGTCTTCCAGAGCGTTGTTCATCTTCCGTACTTGCACGACCCATTTTAAATTGTTGAACCCAGGATTTCACGGTGGAGAATGATGGTGCATTATCACCATGAACAGAATCCAATTCATATTTGATTAATTGTGGCGTATAACCTTTCATATAAAAGTGTTTAATTACCGCACGAAACTCTTTATTTTCCATTTTTCAAAAATTATAAAACTTGATTACTTCAATCACCTGTAACAAAGAAAATAATCATTAAATATTTCGGAAATTTTGACAGATGGCTTATAAAAGACTGCTTTTAAAAAACAAAAAATAAGTTGCTAGTAAAACAGAAAATGTGCCAGGCCAGTTAGTTTTGCGGTCGCCTCATATTAAAAAAAAAACCATTCCGTGCTGTAAAATTTCGTGTTAAAGGAGCGAAAAGTGACAATAAGTAGAGATAAATAAGTAAAGTCTCCCGACATTTACAAGTTTGAAAACCCGCCGCTAAAAACTTGCTAGATATTCTGATCCGGGGCTGAACCTGGGTTAACTGGCATGATATTTGTGCACTCTTCCATCACACCACGGCGGCCCACGAAAAGAACCTTAGGAAAATCCATCACAAATTCGTGGATTATTTTTAAATCCAGAATAAGATTTTGTACGAGATTTAACAGAGACAAATTGGAAAATAAAAGTGGAAAACTAATGTACGAGGGTTGCTATATGTATATTTTTGGCCTAGGCAACACTAAGCGTTGTCTGGCGCCATCTGACATTTTCATTGGAAAGTTTGGCATTTTTTAGCATAAACGTACTAAGAACGTTTTGACGAACGACTATCATTTGTGTTGTTTACAGTGACTTGAAAAAATCAATTTGGCAAAAAAATGCAATTAACTCGTGAACATTTTCGCGCGATCATTTTTCACAACTTTCGACGTGAATTATCGCGACAAGAGTGCATCGATGAACTTAAATCTTTGTATGGTGTTGAAGCACCATCCTATAGCACTGTGAAAACTGGTTCAATGAATTCAATCGTGGCCGACACTCGCTCAAAGACGAAGGTCGTCCAAGAACAGCCGTTATGCCAGAGAACATTGATGCCGTGCGTCAACTGATAATGCAAGATCGTCCTGTGACATACCGTAAGATAGAGGCATCCTTGGGCATTTCTTCCACCAGCATACATTTGTTATTGCATAAAAAAGGTTTGTTCTCGTTGGATCCCGCATAGTTTGACAAGGGCTCGTGTCGATAGGTGCAAAGAAATTTTGAAAAAATACGATCGCGGTGCTTCAAAAGACGTTTATAAGATCGTCACAGGTGACGAATCATGGATATATGCGTATGAGTCCGAAACAAAACAGCAATCGACCGTGTGGGTCTTCGAAGACGAGCCAAATCCAACGAAAGTGTTTCGTGGAAGAAGCACTTCAAAGCAAATGGTCGCCTGTTTCTTCGGCAAAACTGGTCACGTAGCGACGCTTCTGCTTGAGCAACGTAGGAGGTCAATTTTGAGTGGTACACCACAATTTGTTTGCCTCACGTCTTGGGAGAAATTCGAAACACGAACAAGAGAAGACGAATCGTTGTGCACCATGACAATGCGAGCTCTCACACATCGGCTCAAAGCAGCGCCTTTTTGACCGGCCAAAACGTTGAATTGATGGGTCATCCGCAGTACAGCCCTGTCTTGGCACCCAAAGACTTCTTCTCTTCCAGCACATCAAGAAAAAAATGCGTGGTCAACGAATTTCTTTGCCAGAAGATGCAGTTGAAGCGTTCAAAAACCATGTTTTGGAGGTGTCTCAATCGGAGTAGAAAAATGCTTCGAAAATTGGTTTGAGCGCTTGCAAAAGTGTATAAAACATGCTGGAGAATACTTTGAAAAACAATAAAACCATTTTTGATTTTAAATATTCGCATTTTCATTATTAGGAGAAAAATATATATATAGCAGCCCGCGTAGGATATGACGATGGGCAGATTGCCGGTAAGCTTTGCTGACGGGTGAGAAATCGTAAGGTTTTTTTCAAAAAAAATATAAAAATTCAAATCATTCATGTTCATTCTAATAGACTTTTAATGCCATTATTTTTTGAATTTAATTTCATTCAAATGTTGGCCGCAACTACGCCTCAGGGTTTCCATTCTGATCCATTTGTATGAATCATTCGAGCATTTCGACCGGAATGACTTTAAAGGCACGCCCAAAGAAAAAAGTCTGAAGGTGTGATATCACACGATGAAATTAGCTACTCTTCGAAATGACTTCTCAATAGATCTATTGTTTGAGCATCTGTATGGCAACTGGCACCATCCTGTTGTAACCAAATGTCGCCAAGATTACGGGCTTCAATTTCAGGTAGCAAAAAGTCCGATTCACGGTAACGTTCCGGACATCATCATTTTGTAAAAATATGGACCGACAATTCCACCACCCCATAAACCGCACCAAACCGTGGGTTTCGCGGTGTTAGTCTTTCCATGATGAAATGGCAAACAACACTGAAAAGAAAAAAATACAGTTTAACACAACTCACGTGTATTCTGTGAAAAAACCCTATTGAAAAAAAACCTCTTGATTGATCACCCGTTATAAAAAGAAATATTCATAATTTTTGGCTAAGTTTAAATCTGGCTAAGTTAAAATCCAAAAGACTGCTACGAGTATATGTTCGCTATTTGGGAACCTGCTACTGAAACATTTTCAATCACACGTCGTTTATTTATTTAGTTTATTTTCCAAATCGAACCGAGAATAACCTGCATTTTCACGAATAATCTCAGTATCTTCGAATACAAATCCCTCTTCATATACGAGTACATTAAAATACTTGGATTAACTTTTAAGTTAAATTGAAAAAATACCAGTATTAAATTTCACGCTGATCCTTTGATGAAACTGCTACAAAAAGCAAATTACATAAATTATGCCAAACAAACTCAATCCCAAAATGAAATCCGTTCGATGAAGGAAATCACGACTGATTGCGAAATATTAACGTGCAGTCTGAAGCAATCTGTCCGTGTGGGTTTGAGAAGAATATTTACGTTGATTTAAAACATTTATTACATTTGCAAACATTTTTCTGAAAACAATTTATGTAAAATGAAAATGTTGATCCTTTGAGTCGAGTTCCCTTTTCACATCAAAAAGCGCACACACCACCATCCCGCCGCCACTTCAGCTTTCACCACCATTCATCCGTTTATCCTTTGGCCTCGTACGCCCTGACTCGCAGCTCTGTGCGAGCAGTTGTTCAAACAGGGATAATACTGGCCAAACAGTGTTTAGCAAATAAACTTTGCCTCTGTGTGAGTGTATCCTGTTGATTTTGGCTGAAAATGTTCGTATAAATATTTTATGATTTTCAAACGATGCGAATGAATTAAAAGTTGAAATGATACGAATACTACCACCCCAATGTCGAGGTGGTCCGACAGCGTATGTAGTTGTTTGTCTGACTCAGACCCACTAATAAATAGACAGGGCAATGAGAAACTGCTTCAAGTACGTCAGGCCTTTGTCTTTGTAGAAGTTTACAAAATGTAACAACTGAGATTACTTTTACCACCCACAATATACCACTGTAGAGCAGTTTATTTCGAAGGTGATATGTACATTAGCACTGAAATTTTGAGCTTCAAACTATATAAAGGGTGTTATTTAAGACGCGTGGTTTTCAAGAAGAAATAAAACGCATATAATTTAATGTTATGCCCAAGAATTTAGCTTTATTATAAAGATAAGGGTTTGCCATTATGTTTTAAAACTGATTTTGGGAAAGTGGCCGTCGCGGCTGACTCGAGAGGCCAATTTTCGACCACTTTTTGCAGCATTTGGGTCCGTATGTCAGCCATAACGCGCCGAATATTCTCTTCCAAGGCGTCAATCGTGTTGGGATTATTTGCGTAGACAAGCGACTTTACATTAACCTACAAAAAATAGTCCAGCGGTGTTAAATCGCACGATCTTGGAGTCCACGACACGACGAGAGATAATGCGCTTACCAAAAGTTTTCTTCAATAAATTTATTGTTTCGTTGGTTGTATGGCATATAGCGCCGTCTTGTTGGAACCAAATGTCAAGATTACGGGTTTCAATTCCAGGTAGCAAAAAGTCCGCTATCGCGGCGCGATATCGATCACCGTTCACGGTAACTTTCCGGCTATGATCATTTTTGAAAAAAATTGGACCGATGATTCTAGTAGCCCATAAACCTCAGCAAACCGTAGTTTTCTCTGTGTAAAATGGCACCTCTTCTCGTTGCTCTTTAGCTCAAGAGCTGCAATTTTGTTTATTGACGTTGCCATTGCGCCAGAAATGGGCCTCATCACTGAACAAAATTTTGGACAAAAACATACCGTTTCTCACCGAACGCTCCTGTTTTACATTACAGTTGCCAACATTTGAAGGAGGATTAAATCCAAAAAAATAAATGGCAAACATGTCCTTTCGAATGAACAATACAGATTCCATACTTAATTTGCATTTTTGCTTTGAAAAAAATACCTCTATGTGGATCATCCGTTATAATCGAAGGTAATTTTGGAATGATGAAATAAAAATCGTGTTGGGCCCCAGGGGGTTCTGTTTTTACAGAATGGATAATGAGCTCCAATGGTTCAGGTAAAAAACGAGCCCCCTAAAGACTCACTATGAGCCAGATTCCATAAAATCGGTAATGAACCCCAAGAAGGCTCAGTTTCTATAAAATAGGTAAGTAGCCCTCTGGGGGCTTATTAACATTCTATAGAATCTCAGCTTCCAAGGAAGCTCATTGTCTACATTTTAGAAACTGAGCCCCTGTGGAATCATTATCTTTTCTATAGAAACTGAGCAGAAAAAAAAATGAGATCCAAAGGATAAGGTTCTTAAAATAATTAGCCACTAAAGGCTTATTATGAGCCACTACTGTGCCCAGTTACTGTTGAATAGAAACTGAGCCCCCTGGAGGCTCATGATTTATTCTATAGAAACTCAGCCCCCTGGAGGCTCATTATCCATTTCATAAAAACTGAGCCCGTGGGGGCTCATTATCTATTCATTAGAAACTGGGCTCCTTAAGGGCCCATTGTCTATTCAATATAAACTAAGCCCCGAAGAGGCTCTTTATATATTTTATAGGGCTAATTATGAGCCCCTGGGACCTCATTATCAATTCTATAGAAACTGAGCCCCCCTGGTGGTTCATTATCTATTCTATAGAAACTGAGCCCCCTTCAGGTTCAAAAATAACAAGCCCCTAAAGACTCCCTAGTGTGCCCAGTTCCGTTCAATAGAAAATGCGCCCCTAGGAGGGATCGGTGTCCTTTGTCTATAATAAAAAATAAGATCCCTGGGGGCTTAGATTCCATAAAATCGGTAATAGACCTCCAGAAGGCTCAGTTTCTATTCAATAGATAAGTAGCCCTCTGGGGGCCTATTATCTTTTCTATAGAAACTAAGCCCTCTGCTGATTATGTATTCTTTATAAACTGAGCACAAAAAGGAAGGACCTAAGCCCCTAAGGGTTCATTATAAGCAACTACCGAGTCCAGTTTCTGTTGAATAGAAAATAAGTAGAAAATGAGCCCACTGAAGGATCATTACTTTATACTTATAGAAACTGGGCCCCTTTGTCTCTTTTTATAATAATAGAAATTGAGCCCTCTGTGGCCTCACTTGCTTCGAATATATATAGGTATGATCTAGTATTTTTTTTAAAATAAGTTCTCTTGCCTAATGATTTCTCCCTGGAAATGCGAGAAAATTATCATTTCTGTGTCACTCATTGCTGTATTCTGGTCTGGGAAACGTGCAGCAAGTTTTAACAACAGAGAAACTTGATGAAAAGTATTTCTGCTCATGAAGAAAAGTCCGACCACAAACTGAACGAGCAACGCAGATAAGTTGGTAGGAATTGTTGAACACAAACACAAGCATTCCGGTCGTGCTGTCTGTCGTACCTTTGATTTGAAAACTGCTCCAATAATTCTGCAAACACTCGTAGCCCTTCCTTTAACCGTATCCAAGCCCACAGTCGTGCTCCGTTGCTGTTGTCTGCGGTGCTGATGTGAATGTACAGAACTAAACTCGGTGTGTAATGTGAAATCAACACGCAAACACGACCCTAGAGACTGTGTTAGGGTTTGTGCCTCCCGGTCCTTCGATGAACAAGGATGTGTGCAACACAAATAATGGCCGTTGAAAATACAAAACTCGAATTCAAACATTTTAATGTAAAAAGTTGCCTGTTTATGTTGTAGTTTGCATTTACATTTACGATCATAAATTTTATTTGCCACACGAAACTTGCTGTCCTTTCGTCTCCCTGAACGTCCGCCCGGCCTTAAGTCTGTCTGCCAACTGTGTTTAAGTGTATTTGTGAATGTCTGACATAATTGAATTGGACAATTAAATAATTAAAATCGAAATAAAACGTTGCAATTTTGTGTGACAATACAGATGTCGCTGCTGCCGGTGGGCAACAAATTTGAAAGACCAAAAGTGTGATATAAACCACAACAAGAGTCATCATCATATCAAATTCCCTTTAGCCAATTTTTTTTTTGAAATCCATTTTTGAACTTTTTAAATAGTTATTCGATGTTTTCTGGTATGTTACAGTTTTATTATGATAACATTTTGACAGCTGTCAAATTTTGGGCCACATATGAGTTATTTTATGAAGTACAGAAGGAATAATATGTTTAAGAACATGATTCTTATAATTTTTCCCTGCTGGAAACAGGTATTGCGTGGCATTGACTTGATGGAATTTGACAATAACCCTTTTTTACATCGAAAAGATCATAAATGAATAAGCCGACTGTGAAAACTTTTGAGGAGTAATTTTTGACCGGAAAATTTCGCAACTAATATGTCCCCATTTACTGGAGGCAACTTTACTTGTGCCAATTTTTATGATTCCCTTTTGAACTTGCCTCTTGTGTTTACACAAGGCAAACGGTTATGGCAATTCTTGTCTTCATTATTGCCTTTTCTGACATTCTGTGATTTATTTGGTGCGATTTTTGCGTGATAATATACTAAAATAATCTTCAGCCAACTTCAAATTACAAAAAACACAAAAGAATTGACGGTGCGCGATTTTTGCTTGTAAATATACTAAAATAATACACTTAAATAATCTGCAGCCAACTTCACATTACGAAACACACAAAAGAATTGACAGTACGCGATTTTTGTGTGAAAATATACTAAAATAATGTGACGCGCAAAATTGAAAGGGACCTAAGGTTAAAAACCAGTTTTGTTCAGGAGAGCCATTTTAAAGATTAGGTCCCTTTCTATTTGCGCTTAGAATCGTCGACTTCACTTTCATAAAACGCGCATATCTCTGGGAGGAAACACTTTTGGGGCATGGAATCGGTCTCATTCGATGCTCAGATGTTGTCCACATCAAAAAAAGAAAAAAATATGAAAATTGATTTTTTTACCCTTAGGCCCCTTTCTCTATGCGCTGTCACATACACTAAAATAGTCTGCAGCCAACTTCACATTACGAAAAACACAAAAGAATTGACAGTACGGGCAAGTGTTTTCCCTTTCTGAGAGTTGCAGCAAGAAAAGTTGTCTTGTGTAAATGGGACTAATTTGGTACTGGGGCAATGGAGTCATTTTAGTAATAGTCGTGCACAAGAAAATACTGGGCATTACTTATTTCTTGATCAATAAAGACATCGATACTGCTCAGAACATTTCCATCCATAACATTAGATGGGTGCGGTGTCGTAAAAAAATAATACAGTGGGTTATTTAGAGCCCCAAAGAATGAAATTGTAATTTCACACATTTGTATACACTTATATCGGGTGATCGAAATCTTTGTTGTTCATACGAAAGGAAATTTTATGCCATTTATTTTTTAAATATAATTTCCTTCAAATGTTAACCGCGACTAAGTCTCAGCGTGTCCATCCGGAAGGTCCAATTTTGGATGACTCCTTCGAGCATTTCGACCGGTAGTGTGGCTTTCATGACACGCAGAATGTTGGCTTCGAAACCTAAATCATAGCTGGTTTGTCAGCGTATACTTTGGACTTTACGTGGCCCAAAGAAAAAAGTCTAAACTCGTGATATCACACGATCTAGGCGGCCAACTCTACGGTCAAATACTTAAAATTAACTGCTCTTTGAAATGACCTCTCAATAAATCCATTGTTTGAGCAGTTGTATCGCAAGTGGCACCGTTCTGTTGAAACCAAATATTGCGATAGCGAGCACCATTCACGGTTAAGTTCCGGCCATTATCATTTTTGAAAAAATATTGACCGATGATTCCACCGGTCCATTAACTGCACCAAAGCCTGTTTTTCTCTGGGTATAATGGCAGCTCTTGAACTTCTTCTGGTTGCTCTTCAGCCCAAATGCGTTGTTCGAAGACAACGGATCTTCTCGTTTCTCATTTTCATAATTCAGTTGCACTATTTGGAGACGTTGTTGCGGTGTTAGTCTTTCTATGATGAAATGGCAAACAATACTGAAAAGGGGAAGAAATAAAGTTTAACACAACTCAAAATACGTCTAGATGGATCACCCTGGATAATTATGGAAAAGTTTATTCGTATTGGCAGGATTTAAATGACCAATGATCAAATAAGCAAAATACTTTGCAACAGCGAAGAAATTTTTTTATGGCAGTACGGACACTGAAAATCTTATTCCCGAGAGACGCACTACTCCAGTCATTACTTCAACCGCGCTTGTGGCTCATACTTATGAAAAAGATGACCTTAAAGAGGAAGCAGAAAATAGTTTTGGCATAAATGCCCTGATTCATGAATCTTGTATAGCTTTTGTGAACGATTTATTTAGCCACTGCTTGAGTCGCGAACCGATGCTTCCATAAAACCCTATAACCTCCAATACCCTAGCATCCAGTTTCAAAAAGTCTGACATATTTTCATCGGAATTTCAACATGTTCGCGTCAATCGAATGTCTTTGGATTTTCAGAAAATAATATGGAAAAGTGATAATATGCAATTTATCAATCCACTATTTTAATTAGATAAGATACGAGGGTTTGCTATATATATTTCTGGCCTAGGCAACACCAAGTGTTACCTGGCGCCATCTGACATTTCCATTGGAAAGTTTGACATTTTTTAGCATAAACGTACTGATAACGTTTTGACGTACGACCATCATTTGTGTTGTTTACAGTGACTTGAAAAAATCAATTTGGCTAAAAAAATGGAATTAACTCGTGAACATTTTCGTGCGATCATTTTTCACAAGAATCGACGTGGATTATCACGACAAGAGTGCATCGATAAACTTAAATCTTTGTATGGCGATGAAGCACACAATCCTATAGCACTGTGAAAAACTGGTTTAATGAATTCAGTTGTAGCCGACGCTCGCTCAAAGACGAAGGTCGTCCAAAAACGGCCGTTGTGCCAGAGAACATTGGTGTGAACTGATAATGCAAGATCGTCATGTGAAATACCGTGAGATAAAGGCCTCCTTGGGCATTTCTTCCACCAGCATACATTCGATATTGCATGAACCGTAAAAAGGTTTGTTCTCGTTGGATCCCGCACAATCGCTCAAAAAAGGCTCGTGTCGATTGGTGCAAAGACATTTTAAAAAAATACGATCGCGGTGCTTCAGAAGACGTTTATACAATTGATTTGAGCGCATGCAAAAGTGTATAAATCATGCTGGAGAATACTTTGAAAACAAAAAAAAACATTTTTGATGATAAATATTCGCATTTTCATTATTAGGCTAGAAATATATATAGCAGCTCTCGTAGTAACCTTCCCGAGGAAATAAATTCATTTGTGACACCTTATCAAGTTTGAAGTTACTCCATAGCTTAGGATTTTTTTCAGGATTCTAGGTTAAATCGTTCGACAGCTATTGTGTTTTCAACAGACACACGGACAGACATAGCTGGATGGTCTTAGATGTTTACGATTAATAATATGTTACGTGCAAAATAGAAAAGGGCCTAAGGGTAAAAACCAGTTTTGTTCAGGAGAGCCATTTTAAAGATTTAAATGCGTGTGTCTTTGGTGTACCATCACTTTCATAAAACGCGCATATCTCTGGGAGGAAACACTTTTGGGGCATGGGATCGGTCTCATTCGATGGTCAGATGCTCTCCACATCAAAAAAAAAAGTGAACTTGATTTTTTACCCTTAGGTCCCTTTCTCTATGCGCTGTCACACATACTTATTTATTAAGTTCTCCGATCAATATTTCGTGGTGTGTGCCACTGTGGGCACATTTGGTCGATTATGCTTACCAAGAAAATCACGAAGTGTACGAAATGAATTTTGATTTGAACGGTCATTTTTGTAAAAGGCTTCTACAATCTTAACGCACTGCACCTCTCCATGGTTAAATTTGCCAAACACTGAAACAAAGAAATTTCAAATCAAGTTAGGCACAAAACTTGAAGTTCAGTTGTGGCTTACAATTAACATCGTGCATTACGGTTGGTACACCCACAATTGAGCACGAGCACGTATTTATATGTAGACAGATTTAACTGTTGGTCGCTTATAACGTAAAATGTAAAATTTTAATATGATCTGATTTAATATGTGACTTTTAATGCAACAGGACCCTAAATCGAGATTGAGCTTTGTGTGAAAGCTATTTGAAAACGTTGACCAATATGGTCGAATTTTACCAGCGATGTTTATAGACCTCGTACAACGCACTATGCTAAATGTTACCTAGATCGGTATGCAAAATTATAGGGCTCTTTTTTCCAGAATCTTTTAAAAAATATGGGCCGTTTTCACCAAAGTTATTAATTGGTCGCGCTTGGTCGCTGAGTCATAAAACCCAGTACCACAACACGATTGAGGGAATTAATTAACACTAAAAATGTTTGATTATTCGGATATTCAAAACATAAAAAAGTAAATTCCAGTAATAGTATCGAAACCAGTCCATAAAAACTATCCAACTATGTAAAGACTAACAATAAATTTCGAATTCGTAATTGAGAAGTTTCCTAGTCCATGACAAGAACATTAAATCTATAGCACTTTAAAGAATTAGTGATAGTGGTTTGTTTCCCTTCATGTACTCGAACATTTTACCTCAATTAATGATAAATATTTGTATGTACCCTTTAAATTTCGAATGTATACCACATCGAAAAAAGGGCAAAGAAAAAAAACTCCCCTGTTCTTTACAGTAATTCGCATTTTCACAACGAAGCTGGGGTGAAATTTGGTGTGAATGAAAACCAAATCGAGCCGAGTCGAGCAACCCCTTTTGAACGTACATGAACTCATTTTGCCGTAAATAAAGAGACATTTAAATCATAACAAATATGAGTACTACATAAAATATAAACATAAAATACACATACATACATACATATTCTATTCATGCCATGTACTATATGTACTTTAATTTATATATACATATATACTTGTTCACATATTATAAAATTCGTACTTCACAATTACGAACGTTGACTACAACGGAAAATAAATAAACCCCTGGCGAAAAGAAATCACTTTAAGTTCACCCATACAGAATTTTCGCGGCACTGAAATATGACCGTTTCGCCTCGACATGAAGCACAGGCAGGCAGACAGGCACTGTGTCATTAAATTTTATTGGTAAATATAATTTACACGCTTAAATACAGGAGTCAGGGGAAAGGGAAACATATGTAGTACACACTGTTTGCACACACGCTAATCTAGACCTAGAACATACAGCCATCTGTTGCATACCTAGACTATGTTAGCTGAGGGGGTATCATATCTAAAAGAACAGACCCCCAGGGGGCACTGATCAGGTTCTATAAAATGGGTAATAAGCCCCCAGGAGGCTTAGTTTCTACAGATAATGAGTCCCCAGTAGGGGCTCTATTTCTTTAGAATAGATAATGAGCCCCCAGGGGCTCAATTTCTATAGAATAGGTAATGAACCCCCAGGGGCTCAATTTCTATAGAATAGGTAATGAGCCCCCAGGGGGATCAGTTTCTATAGAATAGATAATGAGCCCCCAGGGGGCTCAGTTTCTATAAAATAGATAATGAGCCCCCAGGGAGCTCAGTTTCTATAGAATAGATAATGAGCCCCCAGGGAAGCTCAGTTTCTATAGAATAGATATTGAGCCCCCTCGAAAGCTCAGTTTCAATATAATATATTTCTAGAATAGATAATGAGCCCTCTAGACGGCTCAGTTTCTGTAGAATAGGAAATAAGCCCCCCTGGGGTTCTATAGAATAGATAATGAGCCCCCTGGGTGCTCAGTTTCTAAACAATAGATTTTGAGTTAATGTGGGCGGATAGCTCCGATAACGGAAACCACTAACTCCTATAATGTTTGTCCTGATGACTTATAATACACAGGGTGGAGCACGGTAATTTGCCTTTTTACACTGCAGGCTGTGACGGCACTGTTGGTCGAAGAGAGTGGAGAGTGTGCGTGGCTTTTAGTGGCTGACGGGAGATTTGTATTCGTCTGGGAGGGAGGGGTCATTTTGTGTTGAAGCGTATTTTTCAAATGCGCACTCGATCATTGCAGTGCAGCGTGATTTTCGTTTACGATTCGCTGTTCCCCCACGCGGATGTGTTCCTGGACGGCAATCAATTGTAAATTGGGTAACTTCATTGAGAACCGCAGGGAATGTGACATGTGTACGAAGGGGACCTGAGAAAAGGATTACAACACCACAAAATATCGAGAAAGTTAGAGCAGCAGTACTGCATTCTCCGAAACGTTCTGCTCTTGGCATTTCCTGAATTTTTTTTTTAGCCGGTTCTTAAGGCAATGCAATTAGAGAATGTTGCCACTGCACACACAGCGAGGGTTACCGTGAATTGTTTGAGGCAAATGTTTCCTGGACGGCTTATCTCTTTGAGGCGTGATGTGAAATGGCTGGCACGCTCACCAGACTTAGCCCCATGCGATTTGTTCGTTTGGGGTTACCTGAAGTCGAAGGTGTATATCTACCGTCCCAACACCTTGGAAGACCTTATTAACAATATTGAGGCTAAAATTGGCAGAATACCAGTCGACATACCTGTTAGAGTTCATTAAAACTTCTAAAAATGTATTAAGCAGTATGAGGATATCGAAGGTCGACATTTGCCAGATACACTAGTTTAAGCCATGTAATTTAAAAATGTCTTTACTGTTCAATAGAATTAAAATATAAAATGAATTTTTCTAAGGTTCCTAATTTTTTTCATTTCCAAATAAGCAAATTACCGCGCTTACCCTGTACAATTTTTTTAAATCCAGATTAAGACATTTAAAACATTCAATTTGAATCGTCTGCAAAAAAGTAGCACTGATCATTTTTTCAATATACTGGTTTTGTTGGAAAGTTTTAACTTTTTCATTTAATAATGGAACACAATATGATTCACATGAATACCACTGGCTCGGCTGTACCTCCGATCCGATCAACCCAATTTTTCAGTACATTTTCATTTGTTTCTGGTCGAATCTTTTCAATGGCAGATTCGGTTTCATGTTTCAACGCTTCAATTATCTCTGGATGCTTTGCGTAATATTAATCCTTAATGGCTGCCCACAGAAAATAATCCAAAGGACTCAAATCACAGATCCGAGTCGGCCAATTGTCATCACCATTTTGGGCAGATTATTCGATTTTCAAAAACACTGCGTAAAATATCAATGGTTGCGTTATCTGTGGTACATGTGGCCCCGTCTTGTCGACATCAAATGTCGTTCATGTCATTCTCTTGAATTTTTATAAATAAAATTCGCTGAGCCTGGCGCGGCAACGTTCTCTGTTGCCAGAAACGATGGCTCCTAGCTCATTTTTGAAGCAAATCGATCCAATAATGCCGCCAGCCTAAAATCTCCTTCAGACAGTGACTTGTTGTGGTTGCATTGGCTTCTTAGTAGTCACGTGTGGATTCTCTGAACTCCCTAAGCGGCAATTTTGCTTATTGACATAGTCACCGAGATAAAAATGAGCTTCATATGAAAAAACGATTTTTCGGCAAAATTCTTCATCTCCTGCCAAGAAATCTTCAGGCCATTGGCCGAAGCGAAAACGCATCGAATGGTGTTCTATTATCAAATGACAAAGTTCAACTTTTCCAATAAAACCAGAAATTTGAAAAAATTATCAGTACTTTTTTTATAGCCGATTCTAATTTAAAATGTAAAATTGCCCACCCTATATAATCTATTTCCTTAAATAGATGGGCCACTTGATATACTGTCGTATGGTGCAGCCACCGCATAACCAAAAACACCCTGAATTCACAACGCGGCCTCTGTTCGGCAGAAAATGCTAATTTACACTCTAAATATGCTTTCCGCTTTGGACCGCCCGCCCCTCTTGACATGTTGTGGGCAAAATTGAAGAATGTCTAAAGTCACTGGTATGAACAGGCACACACTTTCGTACCCCTAGCACCAGCACCAGCATTTGGGTTTGGGACGTCAATATCATCATCAGCATTTATTATTTACGACTCTTTTTATATTTTCATGTCATTTCGACGGGGTTTTAATGAAGGCGAAACAATATTTTCCGTTCCTATTTCTTCTGTGGCTGTTGTTGCTGCTGTTTCGGCTGCTATCGTCGTCTCTGTTCCAGCTTTTGTTTATTTTGCACGCGATTTCAATAAAAATTCTATGCCACTCCAAAGGAGGAGGTAGGTCGTGGTGCTGGTGGTGGTTGTGCTGGTGGTGGCATGGCTAAAGCCACAAAGTCTAATAATGGAGGGATAGTAGTAAAATTCATTATATTTGTAATATTGAATGGAATTGAATTGAATAATATTGAAATGATTTCATGATATTTTCCTAAAGCGCCGCGGGGGGTTTGCCTTACTTGACTCTTGAATACGCGTATACACGCAGAGCGAGCGACAGAAAGAGAGAACGCCGACACAAACCAAGTTAAGGCCTTATTAAACAGTTAATAACAAATAAAAAATTATTTATTCCTTTTGTAATTTAGAATAATATTAAGCACTAAAACAATGGTTTTTATTGGCTTCCCTTTTGTTATGTTTTAATGATTGTTAATAATAAGCCCTTTTCACGCACTTCATCCGGAGGGGGCGAAAGCCATTCGAAGCGGTAGTAGGTCTCGATGAATAGTTTTGTAACACTTGAGCTCAAATGTTCAATTGGGGTTATATTAGAAGTTACAACAAACAAATGTTTTAAAAACGACGTCTATAGAGTGATCCATCTAGAGGTATTTTTTCAGAACAAAAAAAAATATAAAAATTCAAATCAAGTGTGGAATCTTTATTGGTAATTTGAAAGGACATTTTATGGCATTTATTTTTTGAATATAATTTCCTTCAAAAGTTGGCAGCAACTACGCCTCAGAGTTTCCATTCTGAGTGTCCAATTTTGGATGATTCGATGGAGCATTTCGACCGGTATGGCTTTAATGACACGCGTAATGTGGGCTTCCAAAACCTGAGTCGTAGCTGGTTTGTCAGCATAGACTTTGGGACTTTAAGTAACCCCAAAGAAAAATGTCTAAAGGTGTGATATCACTCGATCTAGGCGGCCAACTCTCCTGTCCAAAACGTGAAAGTAGCTGTTTTTCGAAATGACCTCTCAATAGATCCATTGAACAGGTGTATGGCAAGTGGCACCGTCCTGTTAAAACTGGGTGCTCAGTTTCTAAAGAATAGATTTTGAGTTCATGTGGGCTCCTAATCTATCATCCGATAACTGAAACCGCTAACTCCTATAATGTTTGTCCTGATGACTTATAATGCACAGGGTGGAGCGCGGTAATTTGCATTTTTACACCACAGGCTGTGACCGCACTGTTGGTCGAAGAGAGTGGAGAGTGTGCGTGGCTTTTAGTGGCTGACGGGAGATTTGTATTCGTCTGCCTTTCAGATTCCATCATGCATTAAACACGTGAGGAGGGGTCATTTTGTGTTGAAGCGTATTTTTCAAATGCGCATTCGATCATTGCAGTGCAGCCTGATTTTCGTTTACGTTTCGTTGTTCCCCCACGCGGACGTGTTCCTGGACGGCAATCATTTGTAAATTGGGTAACTTCACTGAGAACCGCAGGGAATGTGTCATGTGTACGAAGGGGACCTCAGAGAAGGATTACAACACCACCGTCCTGTTGAAACCAAGTGTCGTCAAGATTACGGGCTTCAATTACAGGTAGCATAAAGATCGATATCATGGCGCGATAGCGAGCACCATTCACGGTTACGTTACGGCCATCATCATTTTTGAAAAAATATGCACCGATGATTCCACCAGCTTATAAACCGTGCCAAACCGTGGTTTTCTCTGGGTATAATGGCACCTCTTGAACCTTTTCCTGTTGCTCTTCAGCCCAACTGCGGCAATTTAGTTTATTGACTTTGCCGTTGAGCCAGAAATGGGCCTTATCACTGAACAAACTTTTGGTCGAAAACAGCGGATCTTCCCGTTTCTCACCGAACGCTCATTTCCATAATACAGTTGCCAATATGTGAAGGAAATTGTTTTCAAAAAGTAAATGCCATAAAATGTCCTTTCAAATAACCAATAATGAGTCCACACTTGATTTGAATTTTATATATTTTTTTTTTGGTTCTGAATATATTTGTTGTTTGTTCTGGATCACCCAATATTTGTGGAAACTGAATTTAGATAAACCACTACCTTACCTAGACCACTGGCGGTACAACCCAAATTTCTTGCTATCAAACTGTTTAAGAGAATTTCCTCTTGGCCTCCTTTGCAATAGTGACCTAAGACATGTCCTGATACTAGGTGCATACGAGGGTTGTCATTTATATTTCGGGTCCTGACATTACTAGTGTTCCCAGATGCAAACTGGAACTTCCATTAGAAACTTTCACATTTTTTAGCATAACTTCACTCAGAACGTTTTGTCATTTGAGGGCGAATTGTTTTGTTTTTCAGTGTGTTGAAAAGGTCATCTCAGTCAAAATGTGAAATTATCCCGTGAACATTTTCGTGCGATGATTTTTTACGATTTTCGAGACAAGAGTGTTTAATCAATTTGTTTCGACGATGAAGCACCATCAAAAACCACTGTTAATCGCTGGTACCAAGAGTTCAGTCTCGGATGCCGTTTGCTCCAGGATGAATTTCGTGAAGGTCGTCCAACTGCGGTCACTTTGCCAGAAACCATCGATGCTATGCGTGAACTGATTAAGCAAGACCGATATGTGACATTCCGTGAGATTGAGGCATTCTTGAGCATTAGTATGCCAAGCATCAATAAGATATTGCATGTTCATTTGGCGGTGAAAAATATTTGTTCTCGTTGGATCCCACATAATTTGACGAATGCTCGAAAAAAGGCTCGTATGGATTGATGCAAAGAGATGTTGAAAATGTATAACTGCGGTAGCTCAAAGGCAGTGTTTAACATTGTCACAGCTGACGAATCATGAATCTATACATAAGAACCCAAAACAAAACAGCAATCGACCGTATGGGTCTTTCAAGACGAGCCAAATCCAACAAAAGTTGTTTGTGGAAGAAGTACATCAAAGCAAATAATTTCGTTTTTTTTCGGTATAACTGGCCATGTTGCCACAGTACCTTTAGTGGAACGTAGGACGGTCAATTCTGAGTATATAATATGAGGTATACAACCATCTGTTTGCCAACAGTGTTCGAAGAAATGAGGAAAGATAATAAGAGAAAACGGATCATTTTGCATCACGACAATGCGAGCTCTTACACCTCAGCTGAAACGATGAGCTATTTGACCACTCAAAATGTCGAATTGATGGGCCATCCACCGTACAGCCCTGTTTTGGCACCCAATGACTTGTTCTTATTCCCTAGCATCAAGATTAAAATGCGTGGTCAACGTTTTTCATCGCCCGAATCAGCTGTTGAAGTGGTCAAAAATCATGTTTAGGAGGTTTCTCAATCGGAGTAGAAAAAGTGCTTTGAAAATTGGTTTGCGCGCATGCAAAGGTGTATTGATCTTAAGGAAGAATATTTTGAAAAACAATAAAACCATTTGCAATGATAAGTTATTGTGTTTTTATTGCCGGACCCGAAATATAAATAGCCACCTTATAGTAGGAAGTATTTAGATTTAAAATTTCTGTTTACTTCACTTTTAATTTGTCATAATCAGCTTTATCTTAAAATTTTTTTGACACTTTAAAACCAAAATTAATTTAAAAAAGAAAAAATCGTTCCACTTGTGCATGCTAGATTTGAAAGTAAAAACCAAGTTTAAAAAAAACCTGTGCATAATTCAAATAAAAGAATAAATACTTTCAAATCGTTAAACATAAAAATTAAAAATTAGAATTATTTTTTTTCGGTAAGATAACAGAATTCATAAAATTTAACCATCGAGCAACTGATGCTCGTGGTAAAAACAATCGAATTCAAAGAGTTCTTATAGCCAATAATCTATAACACCAACCAATACATGTTCAATTGCAGTTCCAATAATCACCCAAATTAGTAAGGGTTACCGAAACTTTGTCTCTTCAACTGATACTGTCAGTTCCCACTACTGAAAATTGCAGTGTACCCAATCAACATTTTCATAAATGCCTGTGATAATAACAACCGAATTCAATGAGTTAATATAGCCAATAATCTACAACAACAACCAATACATGTACAAATGTAGTTCCAATAATCATTCTAATAAGTTGGGGTTACCAAAACGTTGTTGCTTCAACCGATATTGCCAATTCACACTATTAAAGATTGCCGTGTACCCAACTTTTTGTTGAGGGATAGAATATATGGATAAAATGTGAAACTACTAGCATTTGGTTGGCAAAAAATTCGGTTATGGCAACAAATCTGTTCTCTGTGTGTGGATGATGTTCGGTTTCAGCAGCACTGCGCACCGTAACACACAGTCTACAGTAACACACAGTCTACTAAGTTCGATAATTCTGGTAATAGCCGTCTTGCAATACAATTGGCCACCTCGCAGCATCTATTTGACGCCGTGAGACTTTTTTTTGGGTGCGGTGAAGGACCAATGTTATGCGAAATATTTAGTAACCAATTAGGCCTATCAGACGAATATCTTGCAAGTTATACGTGAGGTAGAGCCAGAAACCGTCACCAAGGTCTGGAAAATTTAGTTGACAGGACGCGCCACTAATAATAATTCGAATGGAGTACCCTGTATTTATTCCTTGAATCCTAAGAAAAGTAAAATCTTGACAAAATATGTAATTTATATTGTTCTATCTCTATAGCCTCCTAATCGTTTCAACACTTAAATTGACGCCAGATTTCAAACAAGTTAATTCTGCAACAAACGGTTTTTAGACTTGACCCCATATTTACTTACTGTACCAACATACAGTTAAGGGATCACAGGATATCCTTCCTCTTGAGAGCATTAAATATTCTGCTTAATTTCCTCCTCAACTCTAAAGACCTTTGCGTTTATTTTAAAATTTGTCCTTGAACATCTCTGCGTCATTGTCGCCCCCATTGACACCATGGAACACCTTCCTACGGTTATGCAAATAAAACATGGAAAAGTAATTAATTAAATTCATTAAATATTTGAATTTCATAAGAAAGAATACAAAAGGTTAATTTTAAAAAGAGTCCTTTTTCAATTTTCATCACAAAAAATAGCCAGCTTTCCAGTAAAACACGACATCCGGTGTTCTCGGAAGGAAAAGTGGTGGGCGACCTTCCGCTCTATACGTTAAAGAAATGTAACAAATCCATCCTACCCGTAGGCGGAAGTTAGGCAGAAAAAAACTACTCGTATAAATAGGATATATTTTTTAAAATACTCCTAACGGGATATGGTTTTTGTCGACTCTTTATATTTTGTGGTTTTGTTTGCCTCTATTATTTTTTTCGTATTTTTTGTCTTGTTTGCTTTACGCCAATCTTCCATTTTCCGCTTAATAAATAACACGTTTAAATGAGTTTGTATCCATTTTAAGATGAAGCGAACATAAGCCGTAACAAATATGAAATTAATGGGGAGAAGGCGTTGGAAATAGCAGAATTTGCTTTTAAACTGCCGCATAACAACACGAAAATGAGTTTTTCACAGACTTTTAGACACCCACGCGTTCGTTGTATACATCAGCAGAATTTCGCATCAACGTCGCCACCAGCAGCTCCATCACCATAGGCATTCCTGGATTTAATCGCATCGTGTAGTAGTAGTCAACGCTCTTGTTGGGATTTTTCCATTTCAACTGGCGGGTAAAGCACAGTGGTGTAATTTTCTGCATATACTCGTATATAGACAAAGAAGTTAGCAATTTCTCTCCAAGCTGTAGCCACAATATAAACTCTAGCCCACCTTAAAATGCCAATTTTTGTAAGTTTTTGAGCAAATTTAAAGTAAAAACTAATTGTGAAAATTGAAAAAAAAAACAATTGTCCACTTGCTGTGAGACAAAACAAGTGGACAATTCGAAAGTTCGTCCGGACCGAACCATTTATACTCCCCCCTACCGGAAGTATTGTGGAAATGGTTGTAAGTGGTGGCCTCTATTTAATGGCATATTCAGATATTCAGATGATGATGAGAATTGTTGCATTGTAAAAGGGGTTCCACTGTCCCATAAACGATGACCTTAAATAAAGTCTAATCGTAGAATTACTCTTATATTCGGATTCGCAATGAATTGTTTTGTTTTCTAATTCCCATATGCCCATACTTAGCGGTGGAATTTTCAATTCCTGCGAAAAATAGACGATGCAGAAGGCCATCTTAGACCTTCCAAAAGATTTCGATACATATGCCAGCCCAAACAAGAACTCAACGACGACGTTCTTGCTGGGATTCGTAAGGTGAATCCCAGCAGATTGCGTTGGTGGAACGCAGCGTTAAGTGTCAAGAAGAGGTCCGCCAGAAGTTACTCGTATTTCCGGAAGTTACTCGTATTTCAAAGAGAGTCAGGCTGAAGCTGTGTTGCAGCTTAGTGTTGCCTATCGACAGTGTCTTCGACAATACAAGGATTTGATTCCCAAAACGAAGGATGATCATTGGCATCAGTTTATGGAGCAGAATCAGGATAATCCTTAGGGTCATCTTTATCGAATCTGTAGGTCCAATGGTAGTTTGGTTGATGTATCAGGGATTAGGGTCGGTAATACCGTCCTTACCTCCTGGTCTGGGTATGTGTCCTTTTTTGTGAATCTTCCCTAGGACTCAACCTCATAAAGAGGTTGAGTCTGTGGCTCCGGAAATGGAAAGTTGGGAGACTAGTCAGAGCATGGCTGCAAATCCCATACCTGGGCAGAGCGATGTGTAAAAACATCTTCAAGATCATTCCTGAGTACTTGGAGGCTTTGCTTGGAAAATGTTTACAGGAAGGTACGTTTTCATGCGATTGAAAGATTGGCAGGTTTACAGTCGCCTGATAGTGTTCGAGGCAATCCTCGCTCTTATTGGGATATCAGTCTTTTTCCGGTACTTGGAAATATGCTGGAGAGGATAGTAGCCACCAGGCTTCAGGAGAGGTTTAATGAGACTGAATGCGAATGATAGTTCGGATTCAAGCGAGGTCGCAGCATAGTGTTTTCCTGGTTGTGTAAAAAATAGTGTAAATGCTTCGTCGTCCAAAAATGTGTTAGGTATGTCTGTTGATTTTAAGGGTGCCTTTGAATATCTTAGCTCTACCAGAGAGCTTGATCGGATGACTGAGCTAGGCTGTTAGGAAATTGGACCTTGAAGGAGTTCTTTTTCCCACAGACGGGCGTATACGGTAGTTGTTTGTGATTATGTTTGGATCGATGTTTTCCGGTTTTGTCCGCAGGACTCCATATGTGGTCTCTATATTTTGATAACCTCATAATGGAACCGAGGTTGCGGCAGCTCTGTCCCGAGTGTAAGGTTTGTGCCTATACCGATGACTTGCTTTTCCTGTTGATTCTTCTGTGGTCGAACAGATGGGCTCCAGGATAATGGACATGGCAAGTGCTTAGGGTTTGCGTGTTGGTATTATAGTGGCTAAGGAGAGTTTCGGTCCAGTGTGGAGTTGCATTGCAATTGGGTGCTTTGACTCATAGGTCAGCAGAGGTTTAAATAGGCCTCTGTCCCTGATTAAGGGGGAAGTTGTGTCCATATAGCACGCTTCGAATTGGTACCGGTGGGCTTGCGCCAATGGTGCGCTAGCCTTCGCTTGGGTTTGGTTCCTGTGCGATGGCGCACCATGGTTAAAGCTATCACAGCGCGAATCATGTAAAACACTTCTCAAGCAAGGCAGACAGTCACGTTAGTCTGTATGCACTTCTTTCAGAGCAAGGCCTGATAACAGGCCTTCTCAAGCCTTACCAACCATCCGACGGGCATTCCTGTACCCTTCTTTTAGAAGGCCTGCTTTTATGTGAAAAGGCATTCCAGCTTAATTTCAATGATTGAAATTGATTAAACCCTTATTGTTTCTACTTGGAAAGAAAGTCGAAATGGAACTGGAAGCCTACCGCATCTAAAGCAAGGCCTGATAACAGGCCTTCCTGTTCAAGATTTCCGCCGCTGGGTAGTTTAAGGCTATCGCTTTAAGACCCACATGACCCGGTCCGATTCCCTAATTCGCTTAAATCTTAAATATTTTAACATATTAGGTTTTTTGGGAAAATTGTACTGTTTTTGGAAAAAATTTGGGGATATATGGGTAGTCCCCGAACTTGAAAGAATGGGATATGGGTCTCAGGGCCCAAAGGCCATGCCAATGGCACGTGTTATCCGTCTATGAGTAGAATTTCTAAAGCTAATAAGAACTTAATTATTTAGGTGGATATGTCCAATAAAGATTGTTTAATTTCTCTCCGTATAGCTTTTATCGTTTGGACTGAATCGTGCCTCCTATGGTGGAGAGTATAAGAAGTAAAACAAATGTGGGTATGCCTGATTTAGATATCATTCATACGGATTTTACAGACACGAAGATGTTTTTCGCGTTCGTCCGATAATATTGAAACAAAACTAGTAAAAAAAGGTCGACTTATTGATACCCTACATCGTTCTGCTATTCAGAAGACACCGCCACTGTACGAAATTTGATCAAGGTCAGACTTGATATTTGACTTCTAAAGCGGGAGGGACATATTCCATGGGAATATATGAAATTTTACATCAAAATTGTCCAAATTTAAAAGGGACAGTCGCACATTTTGCGCTGTTTTTTGATCTAGCTACATCGAATTTCAAATCGAGAAGAAGGGCTATATAAAAAGATGGACCAATAGATTGGAGCAAAATTGGATTTATTCTATAGCGGAAGCCTTCAACCGGGAGGAAACTCTGTATGGGTATTAAAACAAAGACCGATGGACTCTCACGCGACAGGACCTCAAATAGAACTCCCACAAATAGGGAACTTCCCATGGGGTCTATTTAAAAAAAAAAAAGTGGACCATTATATTTCAATTTTTACAGGGTTCTATTGAGGCAATGTCGGACTTAGCATTGTGCTAGGAAAGTGGTGGGATCTTACATCAGAAGGGAGCTGTGAGCAACGGTTATATCAAAAGATAAAAGGCTTTGATATATTGCAGTGCAAAATTTGGTGAAATTTGAATTCGTTCCCAGAAATTTTAGTCATTTACACTTCCCTTCTACCCGGGAATTTTGGCAGGAACCCGGGTATTTTTAAGTTGATTTACTTCAAAAATTCATAGTGGAAAAACATTTGATGGAATTGGACCTGGATTGACCACCAGGGGATATTTTTTTGGCGTTTTTCGTATTAATACGGAAAGGTTTTTTTTATTGGTGGAATTGAAAGAGATGCAGAAAGTCTGTCAGCTCTTGGAAAGAAATTTCCAAAACATTGTAAATATAGAAACATAGGTTCTCAAAGCAAATTTCGCAACGAATTTAAATATGGATTTATTTTTACGATCTAACTGATACTGGGCTCGCTTAAATATGATAATTATTATTTTTTTATTTCAATAGCATATTTATGCTAGAGTGTATATTACATTAGGACTTTTTCATCAACAAAATTAATTTTACAGCTTATTTTTTCCGTGAGTGCATACAAATCGTTTTTCCATTCATGCCACTGTACGGTTTTATAGAACAAATGTTAATACTTACCGGATGTTAAGCCACAGCGCCCATAAATGCCTCAATGCTCGTTGTTCTCTGACAATATGGCGACGCAGAAATACTTGTCGCCTTAGTTGTTGTTCTTTTTATCCAATCTTTCATTGACATTATGAGGAGCATCCAAAGGAGCACCCAAGACGCAGCCAACCCCCCTTAAAAGGCTATCACACCAAACGTTAGTAAGGCATTCAAGTGACGTCCTATCGTAGATGCTGTGCAATTTTCCACAAAAAACGACGCACACAACATCGGGTCAACACTGGCGGCCACCAGTTCACCACATTGCACGTCTCACAACGTCCAACTCGCCAAAACGAAGTTCTACCTAGTAACACTAGCAAACAGCAAAATACGTGGATATGGCTCTGTCTTGTGGGCACGTTGTCGCCCCTTCAAAATATCGACACATTATATTTTTATTATGATGGCACTTTAAGTATCGACATTTTGTGGCATGAAAATATTTGAAGCATTTCATTTTGGCATATTGCCTGCCCTGCCCCCCCCTTATCGCGTGTGATTTTAGCTTTCCGCTCAAAGTTTATGGCATTTTGATAAATTTTCTAAGGTCAGGCCAATACATCAAAGTTATACATACACAGAGACGTGTTTAAACGCATAAGGACATCCCCGGAATAGAGCACAAATGCCGCCTGTGGATAATGTCTTGCGATTTGTTGCAGCCATTTACAGGACTTTGGAAAGCCAAAAAAAAGGAAGAATAAAAAGTTTATTATTCGGGGAGGATGACCGATAGATAATGTGTTTACGATTAAAACTTTTTAAAGATGTTTAGACCTTTGGGTAACGAGGGTGCTACATATATTTATGGCCTAAAAATGAAAATGCGAATATTTATCATCTAAAATTGTTGTTATTGTTTTTCAAAGTATTTTCCAACATGATTACACTTTTGCATGCGCTTAAACCAATTGTCGAAGCACTTTTTCCACTCTGATTGGGACACCTCCAAAACATGGTTTTTGAACGCTTCAACAGCGTCTTTTGGCGACGAAAATTGTTGACCACCAATTTTTTTCTTGATGTTCGGGAATAAAATGAAGTCTTTGGTGCCAAGTCAGGGCTGTACGGCGGATGACCTATGCCGCTGTGTGATAGCTTGCATTGTCATGGTGCACAATGATTCGTCTTCTCTTGTTCCTTTTTCGAATTTCTCCAAAGACTTCAGGCTAACAAATTTTGGTGTACCACTCAGAATTGACCTTCTACGTTGCTGAAGCGGAACAATCGCCGCATGACCAGTTTTGCCGAAGAAACAGGCAACCATTTGCTTCAAAGTGCTTCTTCCACGAACAACTTTCGTTGGATTTGTCTAGTCTTCGAAGACCCACAAGATCGATTGCTGTTTTATTTCGGGCTCATACGCATAGATCCATGATTCGTCCCCTGTGACGATCTTATAAACGTCTTTTGAAGCACCGCGGCTAAAAGCTGTAATTCTTGTTAATTATAATTGGTTATTATTAAAATTTGCCATCGAGCATATTTTTTTTTGTCCATACCTACAATTGACAATTTTTATTTTAGTCGATTACCATATTGTTTAAAACTGTAAGACGTTGCCAGAATATAGTTTATAGAAACTCTTCCCATTACAAAAATTCCAACCAGTGAATTTTAGAATTGCATTACAAATTTGTCCAAAACTTTGAAAATATTAAGTAGATTCTTTGTGACCCTATTTTTTGTCTATGGCTGCATTTCAAGAACAGGATGACAAAATAAATGCTTATTGTCCTATTTTAGTTAAACAACTTAAATTAGAGAAACAGCTCGCCCCCCATTTATTCAAGTGTTGTTATGAAAAGTTTTAAGATACAGAAAAATGGCATTTCATGATCGAACTCAACAACAGATGCCAGATAACGACATTGTCGCTCTAATATTCCTATAATGTTTATTGTACAGCTAACAAAAAAAGTCGAAAACGTCGAGATTTAACGTAGACTATACGAAAGTCGACTTTAACAATTTTTTCCACCAAAAGTCGCTTAATCTATTAGTGGAAACTCGATATAAGCCTAGGACTACCGCTCAAAAGTAAAAAAAAACAATCGTACTCGAATTTCGTATGGTACGTTATGAACGACAAATTTAACTCTGCTGAAATTAAATTATTTCGGTCCATGCTTTCCTTTAGCCATCATGCGAAGGTCCCACAGATGCCAGATACCAACAAAGTCGGTCTAATATTCATATAATTTTTATGTTTATCTCAAAAAAAGTCGAAAACGTCGAGATTAAAAGTAGACTAATCGAATAATTCGCTATACGAAAGTCGACTTAAACATATTTTTATATCAGAAGTCGTTTAATCTTTTAGTTAAAATTCGATCTATGTAACCCTAGTAATACCGCTGAAAAAGTAATAAAATAAAACCAATCGTACTCGAATTTCGCTGGGCGCATTGTGAAACCCTAACAATAAACTCTTGTGAAATTGGATTATATCGTTTCATGCTTCCCGATTACCACCATGCAAAGGTCCCACCCGATTTGAAGTTCTGCCACTTTAAAAGACACATTTTTCTCCGAATTTGTTAAAATGTAGTTTAGTAAATTAAAGAATAGATTTATATTCGATCATAGTCAGTTTGGACCATTCCGAAACATGTTTTTTATAGCCCCACCAGATTTAAAGTCCTGCCACTTTAAAAGCCACATTTTTTCTCCGAAACTGTTTAAATTTATTATGAGAACTATAGTGAATTATAAAATTGATTTATAATCTATTATAGTAAATTTGGACTACATTGAACCATGTATTTTTTATAGCCCGCTTCTTTCTTTTTGATTTCAGGACCATCCTCTCTGGAAATTCCATTCAGCCATTAGCCATCCATGGTAAAGTTAAAGCACATCGGTTCATATTTTCCCATAGCCACTTTGCGAAGGACACTCGGAATTTAAGGTCCTGCCGCTCAACAAGCCACATTTTACAGCCGATCTTGCCGAAGTCTAGTAATGTGAGTAATGAGAGATTTATAACCAACCGTGCGGAAATGGGACCATACCGGTCGAAGTTTTAACATAGCGGCTCTTCCCAATGAAAGGCCGCACTAGGAGCCATATATTAAAGTCGATCTTACTCCTATTTAGCAAAGTGCATTATGAGAGACTGGTCCATCTTTTCATACATATTTCCTCTAACATACTATAATGGAACAGATGGGAAAACTAGAAGCCGCCGGCATTAACGAGGTTTAAAACCAGCCGCTGGAAATTGACCTTATTTCTTGAAATGGAACCTGGGCTATGAGCGACTGGACCATCTGTTCAGATACTCACATACATATTTCCCCCAATATAGATGGGAAAACTCGCAATCGCCGTCATTAACGAGGTTTAGATCCAGCCGTTGGAAATTGACCTTCGTTTTTGAAGTGGAACCCGAAATTTCTTGTATGATAGTCGTGCACACTTTACTTGCATCACACCACGGCGGCCCACAATCTTTTGTTATAGCCGCCATACAATGACCAGTTCCAATTACAGCTCCTGCCGCTCTACAGGTCACATTCTATATCTAGCTCAAATAAAGAATAGTGTGTAAAGTGCTATAACTAACCCCGATGAATTTGGTCCATTTTGGCTTACGTTGTCATGAAGTCGCCACACAAAGCTTCCCCGCGGCTGTGACTCAAGAAGTTAATCCGGTGGTGCTTAAATTTCACTAAGTAGGTAAGATGACATTACGACAGTTGCAGCGACAAAACAGTTTTCTGTGAGTATTTCTGAATATTTCTTTTTCAATTTATGTCTAATTTTTAATAATAGTCTCATACAATACTATTTATTTGTTACAGTTGAAAATTGAACACCACGTCACACGAAATGAAATGTTAATGCGTATAGTCAATATTGCATCTGAAATTCCATGTCAAGAGGTCACCGAAACAAACAGATACCGGTGAAATGGCGCATATAAAGAAAAGTCGGTAAGTTTGATTTGTTGGTTGCCATATCTTTTCACTTCATAGAGACTTTAATAGACGGATTAAATTAACCTAGGGGACTGGGAAGAATGTTGGGAAGAATATTGAGGGGACTGGGAAGAATTTATATCTGCTAGACCTGTCCAACCTCTTTCCGTATCTCCACATAATTTGACCTTGATATATTGTTGCATCATTCGAACTATGTAGAAATTGGATATCCTACATAAAGTGGCTTTGATGGCATAATTTTGTATAAAGATAACATATTTTGTGGTCTTGTTTTTGGGAACATTATAGACTTTTGTTTTTCTCATATACTCAGCCTTTATTTTCTGATCATCTGTAGACATATGGCATATAAAATTACTTTCTCTAGACGAATGTCTGAGGAGCACGCTCATTTTTGATATGTAGGTCACATATTTACCTCAGTATACTATATGGGGGAATAAAATATATTTAGGCAGTTCGTCATATCAAAACATTGAGCGATGTCCGTCCTTGTCTCTATCTTGCTGATAATTATAATACTCATGCTGATGATGAAATTTAATCGCTGTAATCATCTAGGTTGTATATATTTTATGTATTCACTCGTAAACAGTAGTCGTAATGCAGTTGTTCGCTTGTTTAGACCACAGAGAGTGTATTAGTTCGAGACCAAATTTCAGGAAGATCGTAAAAATAAATCCGTACAGCAAAAAACTGTTTCATTGCAGCAATCGAATTTGACTTCAACTGAATTTAGGAAGTAACTTTTAAGATGTTATAACTGCCTTACGCTTTCAGTATAACTCAATTTATGTTGTTGAAGTCACCGGCTTATCCAAACTATTTTATTTCCTTAAACGACTTTCTGGTCAGGCAACCGCTTTAATTGCCTTGGTGACCGATACTGTCTGTTTATGCAAGGGAAACTAAAAAAAATTATTCAATTGTAACAAATATATAAAGTTATTTCCAACCGTTTTGTTTGATTACACAAAATTTGAAAAAAAAAATCTGCGGCAGAAGGTTTAGTAGTCAACTTGATTGATTTGGGGCTGCTGATCCCGAAAATATCATTGGGCGTTTACATTTTTTTCGTCGAGTGATTAGGCTACTACTCACACCATAGGTTTGTTAAGTGTTTAATAAAATTAAATTTAAAACTCCATTTGTCAACAAAGGGTTTCAAATTTGATCAAGTTTTTTTTCGGATGAGCTCAGAAATTGAACTCATTCAAAACATAATCTGAAAGATATTCTTTCCCCACCACCTTAGAACTATACACTATGAGAGTAGATTAAAATAGGCATATACTCGTAGAATTGTCATTCACCTTAGCCCCCACGATGATCTCTTCCAAATGCTTTTCCACTTCCTTTTGAAGAAGTACGAAAAAATAACAGTCTGCATCAACTTCAGCCATAACTTTATCTTCTTTCTTAATTTTGACTGATGGCTGGCACCGTCACAGCTGTCGGTATTAAACTTACTTTCTGAGTACAATATCAGGTCGGAGTTAGATTTGTTAATGCTGCAACTACCAAATATTTGTGTATTGCCCATCTTGCTGCTTATACGCCGGCTATGCTTAACAAAATAATTGTGAGCATACTGTTTCTTGGAGTGATTGTTTTTGAATTTGAAGAAATGGATATGCAAATTATCAACATGGGGCGCCAACGTTCGCTAAACAATCCCACGATAGCCGATTCTATGCACTGGATTGAATCGAGGCGAGAATTTTTCGGCCAAGAGCTGTAAATTCGAAATAAATTGTCATAGATATGATTGTGCATATTTTGCCAAAAAGGCATATTTTGCGAAAAGTGCATATTTGGCCATATTTGACAGCGCATAGAGAAAGGGACCTAAGGGTAAAAAAAAATAATTTTCACTTTTTTTTTGATGTGGACAACATCTGAGCATCGAATGAGACCAATCCCATGCCCCAAAAGTGTTCCCTTCCAGAGATATGCGCATTTTATGAAAGTGAAGTCGACGATTCTATACCAAATATACACGTATTTAAATCTTTAAAATGGCTCTCCTGAACAAAACTGGTTTTTACCCTTAGGTCCCTTTCTATTTTGCGCGTCACATATTCTGATGGAAGTACAGGTTTCCTGCATTTCATGTTAATAGATGTGTTTTATAGAAATCTTTATTTATTTGAAATCTATCGTCATAATAAGCAAATTTGTTCAGAATAGATTATTACGAGGGCTGCTATATATATTTCTGGCCTCATAATGAAAATGCGAATATTTATCATCAAAAATGGTTTCATTGATTTTCAAAGTATTCTCCAGCATGATTTATACACTCTTGCATGTGCTTAAACCAATTGTCGAAGCACTTTTTCCACTCCGATGGGTTTTAAACACTTCAGCAGCATCTTCTGGCGACGAAAATCGTTGACCACGCATTTTTTTCTAGAGTGCGAGAATAAAAAGAAGTCATTGGGTGCCAAGTCAGGGCTCTAGGGCGGATGACCTATCAATTCGTTTTGGCCGGTCAAAAAGGCGCTGGTTTGAGCCGATGTGTGAGAGCTCGCATTGTCATGGTGCACAATGATTCGTCTTCTCTTGTTCGTTTTTCGAATTTCTCCGAAGACTTCAGGCAAACAAATTGTGGTGTACCACTCAGAATTGACCGTCCTACGTAGCTCGAGCAGAACAGTCGCCACATGAGCAGTTTTGGCGAACGAACAGGCGACCATTTGCTTCGAAGTGCTTCTTCCACGAACAACTTTCGTTGGATTTGGCTCGTCTTCTGATTTGTTTCGGTCTCATACGCATAGATCCATGATTCGCCACCTGTGGCGATCTTTTAAACGTCTTTTGAAGTACCGCAATCGTATTTTTGCAAAATTTCTTTGCACCAATCGACATGAGCCTTTTTTTTGAGCGATTGTCAAATTATGCGGGATCCAACGAGAACAAAACTTTTTTACGGATGCCTCACATGACGATCTTCAATTACACTCTGCGACAAATGGTAAGGGTCAGTGATCGGTTTGGAATGAAACCACCGGGGAAAGTTATATTGGTAAAAAAAAAAGTCATACGTGTTCCAGCATTTCGCTGGGTCTCATCTAGGAATCGAGATATATCGATTTGAAGTTAGTAAGTATCGTATAGGGGAATTTGTCACGTTTTAGGCTCTTTTGTTTGACATAACTCGAGATCCACTCGTCCGATTTAGCTGATCGTTTTTCGAATTTCTCCGAAGACTTCAGGCAAACAAATTGTGGTGTACCACTCAGAATTGACCGTCCTACATTGCTCAAGCGGATCAGTCGCCACATGACCAGTTTTGCCGAAGAAACAGGCGACCATTTGCTTCGAAGTGCTTCTTCCTAGAACAACTTGCCTTGGATTTGGCTCGTCTTCAAAGACCCATACGGTCGATTGCTGTTTTGTTTCCGGCTCATACGCATAGATCCATGATTCGTCACCTGTGACGATCTTATAAAAGTCTTTTGAAGCACCGCGATCGTATTTTTTCAAAATTTGTTTGCACCATTCGACAAGAGCCTTTTTTTTGAGCGATTGTTCAATTGTGCGGGATCCAACTAGAACAAACCTTTTTTACGACCAGGTTTTGATGCAATATCTAATGTATTCTGGTGGAAGAAATGCCCAAGGATGCCTCTATCTTACGGTATGTCACATGACGATCTTATATTATCAGTTCATGCACGGCATCAATGTTCTCTGGCACAACGGCCGTTTTTGGACGACCGTCACCACCTTCGTCTTTGAGCGAGCATCGGCCACGATTGAATTCATTAAACCAGTTTTGCACAGTGCCATAGGATGGTGCTTCATCGCCATACACCATGGCGATACACCCTTTTACGTGATAATCCACGTCGAAAGTTGTGAAAAATGATCGCACGAAAATGTTCACGAGCTAATTCCATTTTTTTGCCAAATTGATTTTTTCAAGTCACTGTAAACAACATAAATGATGGTCGAACGTCAAAACGTTCTGAGTACGTTTATGCTAAAAAATGTCAAACTTTCCAATGGAAATGTCAAATGGCCCCGGGCAACACTTAGTGTTGCCTAGGCCAGAAATATATATAGTAACCCGTATGGTTGTACGTAAAACCAACTATGATTGTAAGGATTATAATATGGTTCATAATGTGGGTATCATAGTATGCTTGTGGATATCATAATAAAGTTGTGTGTGAATCATACTTTTAATATGAGGATCATAATAGTGTTGTGCCACAACCATATACCCAACAATAGTATAGTGCTCTCAAATATTGCCACCTAACCATACTTTTTTTATCGGACAGTTTCCTTTAAAAATGTAATGTTAAGGAATAAAAATTATTCAAAAAACGTTTAGAGGATTCGCCTTAGTCCGTTTTATTCCAAAGCTCAAATAAAACATTCATTTTATTATCGAGGAAACCATCTAATCTATTTGGTGATTGCAACAGAAAGTCTTTACTTCCAACGAAACGGTACGTTTTTCAACTAATTTTTTTCTATCTAAAGGGAAACCAGGCGAAAATGCTTAAATCTTTTTGCGTACAAAATTCGCTGTATCAAAAAATAATTAGATGTACTGCCCTGGCAAATATATAATAAATCCACAGATTAAATCATGTTAAGAGGAGGTACCAAACAATGGGTGGCCATGACTTATACATACGATCGACACAGAACTCTATAGGAAATAATCGATCAAGTCATTTACTACAGTATCTTAAAAAACCATCAACTCTAGTTGTACGCTTCATTGATAAAACCGTATTTTTTATTATTCGAAAAAACAATCCACAACATAGTAAATCCACGCATATTTACCTTTTAATAAGCAAACCGCAGTGAAAATTCTAGTATTGAATGAAAGCCATAACCATTCAGACACGTTTCCATTCGGATTCACCAACATATTCTTGTCAATATGTCCCACATTAAATTTTACCTCTGGACCAATATTGCGCTGTTGCTGTTCTATTTGAATCCGGCGTCAACGGCTTCATTTCGATTTACAAACCTTAAATGTGAACATCACGATCAGACATTTGCACGGTTTGAATTATGTAAACTTAGCCTTATAAGGCGCGGTGTGAATTCGCTGAACGTGATCGTGCGGCTCCTTCAATCCCCGGTAACAAATTCTTCGGTAGGCAACAATCTTCGAGATCTCGTAACATATTTATAAAATAATTTTCCCTGAAATCTCTTCTATTTTGATTTAGATGAATGTTGTCCTCTATAAACGCAGCAACGGCTATCGACCGTTTCTATTCAACAAATCAGCGGATGTGTGCGCTTTTCTAGCTGAGCGTCAGAAGTACCCAGCCTTGGATTGGTTATTCTCCATATCTCTAAAGCACTCCAATATAAATCACACCTGCCCTTACTCTGTACGATGAATTTTATTTACCCGGTTCGTGTCGTTAATAAGACCTTTGTGTGTTTTTAATTTAAGGATGCAATTATTGTAAAGGATCTAGTGTTGGATGAAAATATGTTTACAGTCATCCCCTTACCCTCCGGACTTTATAAGGTGAAATTTGAAGTTTTCGCTTACAATAGCCTAAAGGCGACGGTGTATGTATTTTTCACTCGCGGTGACTAATAATAATCGGGGTGCAGATTATCTTACAATGATGCTGGCTCTTAGCAAAAATTCTATTTTATCTCCATTTTTATTACAAAATATTTAAATATTCCAAAAACATCGTTCTATAAGTAGAAATTTTCAAATCATCGACATACTGAAACAACGTCAGTCGGACAGACTGTCAAAATGATAGAAGTTGTTTAAGTGAGTCGCTTGTGTCCTGCTCTTCGACAATAATACTTTGCATATGCAAAAATCAAGCAATGGCTTGATCGTTAAACGAGTATAGGCCTTTTCGGCAGGACACATAATGGTATTGGAAAGCCGCCCAAACCAACGGCGAAAAGTGCGTCTACCGGACGCACACTGTAAGGTGGAAAAAAATCGAATTTTCCATAACGCAAAAAAATTCTTACATCATTATAATATGACATTTTAATAATAAATGCAGGATGGGTCAAAAGTTACCATGTGGTGAAAACCTTAAATAACATTTTCTTTTATTAATTTTTTTCTCAGATTATATACGAGGGCGGTTCGGAAAGTTCTTAGCCTATCAATGAAAGAGAATAGTTAGTTTTTCAAAAATATTTTTATTTTTCAATATAATCTCCTGAAACTTCAATACACTTAGTCCAACGCTTATCTAGCAATTATATCCCTTGATTAAAATAGTTTTCCTCAAGGTCTTCAAAATAGTGGTTTACAACTGTAATTGCATCTTCATTTGAGGTAAAACGCTTGCCAGCAAGGATTTTTTTAGATTTGGGAACAGGTAAAAGTCACTGGGAGCTAAATCAGGAGAATGAGGTGGGTGGTCAAGCAACTCATACTTTAATTCGTTGATTTTAGCCATTGTTAAAACACTCTTGTGCGCTGGTGCGTTGTCTTGATGAAAAATTATTTTTTTGTGTTGTAAGCCGTCCTGGCTTTTCTCGAATTTTTACATTTAATTGATCTAAAAGATTGCAATAGTACTCTGAATTTATTGTTTTACCCTTTTGCAGATAGTCAATCAATAAAAAACCTTTGAAGTCCCAAAAAAACCGTTGCCATAACCTTACCAGCCGATTGAATTGTTTTTGCCTTCTTTGGGGCACTTCCTCCAGCTTCAGTCCATTGTTTGGATTGTTCTTTTGTCTCTGCAGTATAGTGGTGGATCCATGTCTCATCATCAGTTATGAAACGACGCTTAAAATCCATTTTATTTCGCTGAAAACGATCCAAACAAGCTTGAGAAATGTTCATTCTTATGCGTTTTTGGTCGACTGTTAACAAGTCCGGCACCCATCTTGCAGAAAGCTTTTTCATCTGTAGTTCTTCATGCAAAATTAAATGGACTCGATAATTTGAGATGCCCATGATATTAGCTATTTCACGCACTTTTATTCGTCGATCATTTAATACCATATCATGCACTTTGGCTACAATTTCTGTTGTTGTTGCTGTTTTTGGACGTCCACTACGTGGTTCATCTTCAATGCTTGTACGACCACGTTTAAATTCAGCAACCCAATTTTTTACTGTTGCATATGAAGGAGCACTTTCACCTAACACATTCACCATATCATTATGAATTTCTTGTCCCGATAAACCTTTTTTATGTAAATATTTAATGACACCACGCATTTCTAATTTTTCCATTGTAAAAAAATCGCGGATGCGTCTTTTGTGAACACCTGTTTCTATATTAAGGAGTTGCCAGATCGAAACAAAATTTAACATGTGTTCATAGCAGAGATGGAAGTTTTTTCTGTTTATACCGCGCTTTTTGTGCTAGGCTAAGAAGTTTCCGAACCGCCCTCGTAATATACAAAATGGAATTTTTTTTACACTAAGTATGAAAAATAATGTCACTTAAATGACCCCAGTTTTAAGCTTCGCAATTATGTGGTCATTTTAGAGTATTTTCATTACATCTTTCAAAATTTGGATCTAAACTTAGCAATTTTACCCTAGTACTCTCCGACCACCAATATCAAATATTAAACCGCTGCCATTTCGCCCCCTAGCATTTTGGGGCATGGTCGTAGATGGACATTTTTTCATGAAATGTGCCAAGGAATACGCTGGTGAAATTTGTCCAGTCGTGAATTAATCACCCTGTATATAATTTATACATTTTCCTTATAACTCTGCAATAATTCCAAAATAAAACAAGTAAAGGATTGTTGTTGTAGCGGCAACAGTGTGCCGGGTTGACCACCCTTGGCCGAAGAATTGCTGCTTCGGGTCAATCCGGTCCATAGAACCGGCTGTCGTGAGATTGTATCTTCACTTTTTCATTCCGTTTGCAAGACATCGGCATACAGGTAGAAGACCCATAGGATAAAGGGTGTTTTTTTGAGGTGTGGTTTTCAAGAAGAAATAAATCGCATTTAATTTAATGGTGTGGCCAAGTAATTAGCTTTATTATAAAGACAAGGGTTTGCCATTATGTTTTAAAAGTGATTTCGGGCAAGTGGCCGCCTCGACTGGCTTGAATAAATTTCCAACCGAGAGGCTCAATTTTCGAGCACTTTTGCAGCATTTAGGGCCGTATGTCAGCAATAACGCGCCGAATATTCTCTTCCAAGTCGTTAATGGTGTCGGGCTTATCTGCGTATACAAGCGAATTCACATAACCCCAAAAAGACAATCCTGCGGTGTTAAATCACACGATCTTGGAGGCCACGACGCGAGTTAATGCGCTCACCAAAAGTTTCCTTCAATAAAATGATTGTTTCGTTTGCTATATGACATGTAGCGCCGTCTTGTTCGTCTAGTAATTGGGCTTCATTTCATATCATGACGCAATAGCGAGCACCATTCACGGTTACGTTCCGGTCAACATAATTTTTGAAAAAATATGGACCGATGATTTCACCAGACCATAAACCGCACCAAACCGTGTTTTTCTCTGGTTATAATGGCAAACTTGAACCTCTACTGGTTGCTCTTCAGCCCAAATGCGGCAATTTTGTTTATTGACGTTGCCGAAGTGGGCCACATTACTGAACAAAATTTTGGTCGAAAACAAAGGATCTTCCTATTTATCACCGAACGCCCATTTGTATAAAACAGTTGCCAACATTTAAGGGAAATTATATTTTAAATATATTTTGATGAACAAAAAAAGATTTCACACTTGATTTGAATTTTTGTATTTTTTTATTTTGAAATAAATACCTCGATATTGATCACCCGATACTATTTACGCAAAAAAATTGCAAAAAACTACATTTTGCACTTTTTAACTTTGAATGCATATAAATTTTGACTCGAAATGTATATCTTAGCAATTATTTATACTCGTATAGCAATTTCTGTTGTTTTTGAATCAAAATTAAAATGAAAAGAATCGGTTGATACTTGGCTCAGTTATTACAAAAAGATTACACCAAAGTAGGACAAGAACATTTTTTTTTAATTTATAAAAACGTATATCTCATAGACTACACAAGAAAATGAATATGTCTCGACGATATACAAATCATTCAAATCGGTTCAA